>JAGFNQ010005436.1:31098-125048 GCA_024364735.1 Boesenbergia rotunda | reverse complement strand
TACGCTTTTGGATCATCTTAAAATTTAAGCTCGCTTGGCTACACTTTAACCCATGAATAAATTCATTTATCCTAGATCTACATCCAACTCAATCCATCATCTCTTCCAAGCCTTCATCCCTGACACAAGTTAACCAAACCGCAAACAATCTGAGTGAACTGACAAACCCAACTAGATTGATTGCTCTAGCATTACCATATGTCCAATTAATAAAACAACATATCACACTCCTGCCTAAGGCGACACACGACATAATGAGACAAATAGTTGAATGTTCTACAGACCAATGATAAGAATGCAACGATTTGCTAGGACACCTTTGTGTTAATACCGATTGTTAGCTTTTTGCCATAGGATCTGTTTGCTATCAAAATTTTCCAAATGAAAACACTCTTTCGAAAGCTAGAGTAAGAAATTAATTTTCATGCATCCAAACCATCCTCAAATTACAATTTGGACTACGAAAGTACCTTTGTAAGCCTCGAATGTCAATAGCTTGTCTGTCACCAACATCTCTTCGCAAGTGCAGTGCTACTTTTTCTAAAAGCAAATTATTGCATTTCCGTGAGTCAGTTTCATTGTCAGTATCCCGTAACAGTGTTTTATGGCTTTGACATTGGGAGCACAATACTCCTTCACACCACTCCTCAATCAATTCCTTCAGATAATAATCATTAGATCTGTATCTGTACATTAGATAAAAAGCAACAAAAGTAGAATGCATACGATCAAATAGATGAGTAAACGGAGTAAATGGAAACAAAACAATAGGTAAACCAAGGTTAGAATGAAAAGAATTTTTGTTTGTTGACTCAGCAGGTAAATCTTGTAAAATAGACAGTACGGTTATCAGCAAGTTTTAGCAAATAATTAAGTAAAAGTAGTTTACAGTTTAGCAGAAAATATTTTTCAGATTTTCCATGTTTGGTGCAGCAAAAAATTGTCGTTGATGGAAATTATCTTATAGTCAATGAAAAATGTGAACATTTTGCTGGAAAACGACTTGGTCAAGTGAAACTTGTTTTCCCCCACACAAGAGATCCACACCACCCCCTCCATCCTCTCCTATGACCTTTTTGAAGCCCAACACCCCTTCCACCGAGCCCTCCCAACTTTGACACCCTTTCGAGATGGAGCTCAATCTAGTGGACCTCTATGAAATTGAGCTCTCATCATCCTCTTAGCAAGCACCCTGAAGGTGCATAGGCCACAGATCAAACCACCCTTCCACGTAAGCCCAAGGGACACTATCTAAGCAAAGCTCACAATGCCCAATGTTAAGCTCCTTTGAGCGGAAAGTACATGGCTTGAACTACCCTCTAGTTGATCCAACCAGGCTCCCTTGAGTAGCGCCTCTTGGAACTCCCTCAAGGCAACATTTCAGTGCCAATGGATCTACTCCATCCCAAAAATAGACGGTTGATTTAGCAACCAAGACACAATCTGTCAGACCAAGCGGGAATTGAAGGAGATTCTGATCCATCAAAGATTGGTTGAGAAAGGAAAGGGAATTATTTTCCTTGTCTCACAACAAAAAACTAATTGATTTCTCCTATAAAAATTTTCCTTGGGAAAATATTTAACCATCCATGTTATTTTTCACAAAACAAACAAACCTCAGATAAACATTTTTAATCCACAGTGAGTAAAAAATATCTCAAAAGTACTCCTTTGAATATACCCAGATTTTCGCATATCTTGATATATTGCTAGGCATTGTTGAACCTCAACAAAAGATCCATACTTCTCTCGAGCTCTTAACATAGTATTATAAGTCACCTGAAATGAAAGCATCGCCTATAGTTAAAACTTTTCAGAAAGGGCATATCAATAAAATATAAAATTAGGTATTACAACTCCCTCCATAAGGAGTGCAAAGGTGGCTCTGATAATGAACACATAACATAAAGCATGAATGGAACATATAATAAGAGCATGAAATGGAAATATCAACCATATAATAAGAGCTTACCCAATTTGGTTGTATTTGATATCTTTTCATTTCTTCATATAAAGAGTACGCTACTCTCAAATTCTTGTTTTCAACACATGCCTGCAAATGAAGGGCTCCAAATATTAGCACTCAGCAGTTTACAACTTTCAAGGATGTTAATGGATCATGACATTACGTAGTCAGTTTTATATGTGACAAATCAATATGCTTCTTTCTACATGTCCACCATAGTTAAAATGCTTTTTCATAAATATACACATTAGTTTGGGACAATTTTTGAAATTTTAACTAAATCTATGTGCCAAGTACAAATGATTACAAATTAATCAACACTTCTTCGTTATGGAAAAGAAAGAAAACAGCAAGCATAAAAAAATTATTTAGAATATCATTAGTATGGTGCTTCACTGACGGGACTATATAATCTTTGAGCATTTAGCAATATCCACCTTGATGGCAGTAGTATAAGCAGCAACATCAAGTTTCATTCCGCCATCTTGCATAGCTCTAAATGCCTACATTTCAGAAGAAAGATGGCAAGTTAGTAAACAGGAAACGGCAGTATAAATTGCTATACCATTAAAACTCTCAAAAACTTGGATAATAAAGAGGAGAAGTAAGAAAAATACGACAAACAAAATGTTGAAACAGATAAACAAAACTCACTAAGTTGATATTTTGACAAAATCTAGAGAGAGAAAATTATCCATACCATTAGAAATACATTTATACAGCATCTCATTGAAACTAATAAATAAAAAGTTAATTAGTTCATCAGAAAATGTAGCCTAGAGTACACATTACCTACAGGTAAAATCTAAATTAACGTGTGAATTTAAAAACTTAAACATGTCCTAATTAGACTGATTAAGCCTTGAAGCTGGAATTTTTTAGTTAGCTGTTCTATGTGTCCTTCGCTTTCTGGAAATTAAGAATATATTTGCTTTAAACAACTCAAATGGACCGTATGAAAACTAGGTCATAGACATTTATATGGAATCAAACTTCAGAAAGAGTATTATACCATAATAAACAGCAGCAACATGTTCTATGACTTTATCATTTATGTGAATCCAATCACGCCATTGATCTTGGAAAACAATACTCTAACAGTGATGCTATATTCACAGTAAGAAAGGACAGAAAAAAAAGGACTAAGTGGATAGACAAAGGGATGGATCTAAACAGTACTTGAATGGTGAGGTCAACAAATACAGATCCAAGGACATGATTTTTGAACACGTGTGTTTGTTATATAACCTTCTGATTATTAATTTATTTAGATTATCAAATTTCACAGGAGCATCGTCTAGCTACAAACCAGAAAGAAGAAACACAAGCCGTATTACCGAGATATATGACAAAATTGCAAGGAAAAGAAAAGGACAAGAAATATTAGAACTCATAATTTCTATGTATAACAATTTATGAAGGAACCAATCATTCTTAGAATTGTATAATATAAAAGTTGTAGGTATAGTCAATACACCTGCATAGCACCGCTTAAATTATGAGCAGCACCATAACTATCAATCAGCGTAGACCAACTTATATGGTTGGGAGTAAGACCTATTGTCTTCATTTCATCCATCAAAGCTTTTGCACGATAGAAATCAGAACCACAAGCCTTCATCAAAATATTAAAAGTTGGTACTGTAGGTTTAAAGGGAACCACCATCGACAAAGAAGAAGGTCCACCATCTTGGATAGATGCCAATTTAGATGAAATAGTTTCATCCCTATTGTTCATTCCTGAGGAAATCACTCTAGAATAATATCTCATCTTTTTATCAAAAAAGCAAATCTTGAATCCAATTTCTTTCCATGTATAAAACAATCGAAATGCTCTATCATATTGGCATGACTCCACACAAGCATGCAGCAAAGTGTTGCAACACTGCGCATTAGGTTCACAGCCTGTCACAAGCATCTCCTCAAATAGCTGAATGGCATGATCAACGAGCCCAGCATTGGCACAAGCACTAAGTAATGTTGACCAAATAACTATATTTGGAACCACACCAGCAGAAAGCATATCCTCTCTTATATGCAATGCCATCTGCCACATTTTTGCATCTGCAAACACCTAAAATTGAAACAAAAGTGATAAAAATAAACAAATCCTAAGAGAAAACTATATTACTAACACGGAACAAAACTGAAAGAAATGATCCCAGTGTCACTAACTTTTATCATCGTGCTATATGTGAATACATCCAATATAAGTGCTCCTTTTGAAGCCATAAGCCTTATTTCCTCATACATCTCTAGAGCCAAATCAACCCTTTTTGCATTACAACATGCTTTCAAAAGGATATTGTAGGATGTCACGTCTGCAGTTACTCCTAGATCCTATACAAGTGTAAATTTGTAAGCTGAAATAGTCTATGCCCAAAGAAAATAATAAGAAAAAGTCAACTTATGACCATGCAGAAAAGTATTATGGAACATAAATTTGAAATAATACAATAATCAAATGATTATGAATCAAATTGAAAAAGCCTCAATATCATCAATCCGTCACAATGATACTTGATTATAAGATGGTCTACCACAAATTACCACAAAGCATTTGCATCCGTGGAGAATATGAACACTTCATTAACCAGAATACTACAAGAGGAAGAGGGTGACTATGTTGCTTGCATCTTAATCAATAATTACCAGTGTGAAGCATGTTGACAAGTCGGGCAGAAATATCAAGGATAAAGTCAGAGAGAAAATTGTGGACTGACTTGTCATGTTATCATTATGGAGTAAACAGCCTACCTAGTAACAGCAACATAAGGTATGAGATGGCATTACTTGCATACGCTTGTAAATATGGAAGGTGTAGCTCAAATCATGTGCGTTCACATTCATTAGGCTGTTGAGAACATAGATATTTGGCATAATGTTCTCAGTGAGCAACTCCTGCAATTAAATTACAGGTAGAAAGAAACAATTAGTCAATACAATTGACAAAATAACAGAGTATTTTTCTGTAACTAAAGTCCATACATATTGTATCAGTTAAATGCGGGGAGAATTATCATGTTACTAGCAAGATCCACAATTAATTTCTATTTCTGGAAAACTGATCACAAACTACATATCGCAACTATTTGAATTCATCTACATGAATTTTATTCATCCAGTAGGTTTTTTTTTTTGAAGCACTCTACAGAAACTTGGTTTTCAGTTTCTCTTTATGTATCTTAAAGAATTAAATATGCCATTATCTTGAAGAAATAAACTGTCAATCCATATATTTGACATAAGGATCAATTAGAAGACAAGTCAAGCAGATGCCATTATCTTCATGTAAACAATTTCCTTCTATGATTTCATCACATTTTTCTTTAAGTTCTTCAACATGTAGGAATAATTAAGAAATAAGGTCTGTCATGTCCAGCAGCACTCAACAGATTGTTCAAGGTCATACAAACCATGGAATAAAATTTCGTTCCGTGCCGGGTGGCATGCGGCGATATTTACCGTTCCGGTGGCTTTCCGAAACCGGTACATACGTCATCATGATTTCGTGAGTTCATCATGGCATGCGTTCGCAGTGACAGGCGGAGGCAGCAACGGCAGGAATCCTCTAGCGCCGGAGGAAGAAACGCCACGCGCGCGTGGCCCGTCGTGGCGTCGTAGGTGCCGCCTGCATCGCGAGACTCCGCCTGCTCTACCGGAAGAGTAGCTGGACTCCTCCGGGGCGCTGGAAGCTCCGCCAGACATCACCTGAGCCACTGGCCGCCTCCCGCCTCGCGCAGGTGGATGAGCCTATTTATTTATTTAAATAAAACATTTCCTCACATAAATATTTGTCTAAATAAAATATATAAAAATAATTTTAAAATTAAATAAATTTTATTAATTAATTTCTGAAAATTATTTTTACTATTTTAAATATTATTTAAAAATTCAAAAAAAATAAAAATCTAAAAAATTTCTTAAAAATCAAATTTATATTCTGATATTTTTTTATTATTTTTGTATTTTTACTGTTTTATTATTTAATTAATATTTTGATATTTTTACCATTTTCAATATATATTATTTAAATTAATAATTAATTTATATAATTATTATATATAAAGTAGCATTTTATGTTAATTTATATATTTATTATAGATAATAATTTTTATCTTAGAATAAATTTGAAATTTGGATTCACAAATATTAAGATATTAAACTTTTTTACTTTTAAGATTTTTGCTCTGCGTTTGGTTCAAGTTATCATATATAACCTTAGTTATGTATTACTTGGTAATCAGATAACTAAGGTAATAGGGAATGAAACATAACCTGAAGTTGTTTGGTTCAATTTAGGTAATCAAATAAAATCTTATTTGTTTGGAGGTAATAGTCTATAACATAATATAATATTTTACCATATTGTCCTTTTGAATTTATTTAGATAATTTTATTAAAATATTAAATTAAAAAAATATTCGTCGGCGTCGACGTCGACCGTTGGTGTCCGAGTAGGCAGTCGATGTACAACACCGGCGGCCGGCTGTCAGCGCCGAACGCCGGCGATCGACGTAGATTGTCGGTGGCTGCCAGCCGACTGTCGACGTTGACCGCCAACGATCGGTGCCGACCGCCGGTCGTCGGCGGGTGGTCGTCGGTCGCTAGCCGCCGGCGGTGGTCGCCGGTCGTCGGTGGTGGTCGTCGGCCGCCGACCGCCGGCGGTGGTCGCTGGTCGTTGGCGGGTGGTCGCGCGGCGGTGGTCGCCGGCCGCCGGCGGGGTCGCGGCCCGGCGGTGGTCGCCGGCCGCCGGCGGTGGTCGCGGCCGCCGGCGGTGGTCGCCGGCCGCCGGCGGTGGTCGCCGGCCGCCGGCGGGGTCGCGGCCGCCGGCGGTGGTCGCCGGCCGCCGGCGTGGTCGCCGGCCGCCGGCGGTGGTCGCCGGCCGCCGGCGGTGGTCGCCGGCCGCCGGCGGTGGTCGCCGATCGCCGGCCGGCGGCGGTGGTCGTTGGTCACAAGTCATCAGCCGCCGGCGGTGGTCGTCGGGCGCCGGCGGTGATTGTTGGCTATCGTTGTCGATCGTCGGCCGCAAATAATACTTTTGGAAGTTAATAAATTGTAATGGTTATTTTCTTCTTAAATGTAAATATTGGAGGATAATTTTGGAAAGATAAGTTCATAACCCCGGAATCAAGAAAAACGTTACTTTCCTAAGATTTTCCGATTCCTGGTTGCATGACCCTTTTTGGTGACGTGTCGGGCATCGATCATTACTTGGGAATCGCTAATTATCTAAACCAAACAAGATTTTCGTTGATAACCTTGGATGGATAACAAGGTTATCAAGGATAACCCCAACCAAACGCACTCATAAAGTTTTGGCATTAGTAACTCCATAAGATAACATACTATGATGTATCAATTTTAAATCGAGTTATTGATAAATTAATTTTCTTTAAAGATAATTATATTTAATTTTTTATAACGATATTAAGGTGTTGAATAATTGAGAACTTATATAAAATTAATATATAATTTATTTTTAAATTATACACAATAAACATATTTATCTAATAATTATTATATATAAATAAAAAAATACCGAAAGCATACCGGCACGGCATGATACGACACCGAAACTATATCGTTCCGGTCTGGGATCGAAACCTCGGCACGGGTCGAGATTTTAAACCTTGATACTAACCATAAGAAATGCACAAAGCAATCAGACAAAAAAAGTATTTTAAAAAAAAACAAAAACTGATCAAAATGAAAACAGTTCAGGATACTGAAAATGGGAATGAACAATATCAAAGAGGCTGAATGTATACCCTTTACCAAAACTCTAAGCAGATTGAAAATAAAATTGATTATGTTGAAATCTGATGTAAAAAAATGTAAAAGGGCATAAAAAGTGAAAACCAAAAGTACAGTGAGGTAAAAGATCATATTTTGAAATAGTTACAGTCCTACTATCTAATATAATCATGAATTGATAAGTATAACCCGAAACCAAAGGTACCACAGAAACCAATGTTGCAAAAGAGGATAATGATTGGTTCACTCTATATTAATCATGCATAATTCCACATTACAACAGAATGAGTCATAAAGTTTAGAGCAGCAATTCAAGTACACAACATTAATGAACTTGAAAGTAACATGGAAGCTTCTAAAGCTTGGCAACTGAACTATAGACAAATGGAGAATAGGATGGATGCCTTCTGATGTTGGAAATAGTTTTTGCAATCAAGAAGTAATTCTTCATAAAATTTCAAAGTCATACTTATATGGACAATGAACTAACATGGACTTAAATTTAGGCTGTGAAACAGGTGAAGCAATACCTCAAATATACTTCTAGATTTCAAGAAATCACCACAATGCCCACAAAGATCAATCATAGCTCGCCAAGAAAACATGCTAAGACCACCTGATTTTTTCTTGAAAATTTCAAAAGCCTTTGTAGCTGAAACAATGTCTTGCTTCTTCCCATATTTTTCTAATATAGAGCAGAACAAAAGTTGAAAATGGGGAAACACACTTGCATACCTGCAAAAACAGAATATAAATCACTCATTGAAGGTCCAAATGTATTAATTGCACATCCATATAATTCTGTGTACCATGGCTAGCTAAAGTTTGTTTGCCATGTTCAGCAGAGCACTTTTATCATGAATAAAGGAACATATGTAGTTTCTCAAAGCTGTGATATGGAAGATAATTGCATTTCTAATCCAGAATAATTCAAACTAACAATCAAACACTGCAAAATAGCAGAACCACATGTGTGCTAATCCACTCTTACAAGATCCATTTGATAGCAGGATAGCAGTACATCATTGAAACGTAAACAATCTCAAAATGCTAATTATCTTGAATGATAACCAAGGATTTAATGACAACTTCTTCCTTAGAAGGTTAATTATTTTGTTATACAAAAATAGCCTTCTACAACCATATGATGAGGCATTTCCATCATTGCCCTATTAAAATGTCCACAATGCACAACTTTTGAGCCTCTTATGCCTTGATCGCAATGCTCACCTCTCACACACCCAACAATTTGGATCCCACCTCTACCTGCTCTACCTAGCTCTTTAGTCCCATCATGCAACTGATTCCAATAGTTCCGTCACACAAACCCTAGTAGCAAATGGTCCATGCTCTGAACTGCTACAGTAGATTCGATGAAGTGGACGGTGACAAATGAGCAAATGAACCGTACTATGTAACTCAGCCTTCCTATATAACTTCATTTCTATAAGCGTCCTTCAAGTCATATGATCCATGCCATTGTGGTCGACATGGGCTCCCCAAAAATCAAGTTTGTGAGATGGTGATTCTCTACAACTATCTCTGCACAAAAGTAGTGGTTCTATTACTTTTTTAAAAATAAGATATATTTAGACTCTGGCAACTTCATTGTATCTTGTGTTTCTCTATTTTACTTCTGTGTTTGGCTGGCTTGCACTCTTCTAGCTTTTTTCCTTCATTCTCTTTTGATCCTTGTGATGTTAAAAATATAAATTTTCAAAAGCTGTTTCTTTGCCTTGTCTTTATTTTTTATTGCATCAACTGCTACTACTCTTTTCAGTTGCGGCAGTTTAGTTTCTTCAACTACAGGAGTTCATTTTATGTTGATTCACTTCATGTTAGTGGTTGCAATAAATATTTTACTCAATTGATTCAGTTAAGAAGATATTTCAAAAATTTTACATAACACAGAACTTTAGATACATGTACTAACAGTTGTGATTTTTTATCAAGTCCACAGGCGTCGTGTTACTACCAGAGAGTTGAGGAGAGATCCTTTGGGGATTTGAGAAGACGGATTGTTCTCAACCCTCTTGTTCTTCAGCTTTCCTATGTCGGAAGTGGCAAAAGAACTCAAAAAGAAGAAAGGGCAATACTGCAAAGAGAGAGATTGGATTTGTCGAGTTAAAGACCCTGACCATACACACATTAGATGTATTGTTTGGTCCTGAGGTACTTTGAGGACTTGCATTACTTGTTTGCTCATAGGAGCACTGAGTACATAAGAAAATAGTAAAATAATTTAGCTGCATTGATGGTTGATGGATCAATGACATTATTTTACCAAATCTTCTATCCACTAAACACCTAGTAAAATTAGATAACCCTACTACATGGTCTATGGATAAAATCTTATATTCCACTTAATCTTCTACACAGTGAGAGCCTTCCATGTATCTTGATGCTGTTCCCATGCCTAGTTGACCACATATGAGGGGAAGGGTGTATGCATAAATAACAATGTTTAGTAACTAATATCTTTACATTTATTGCATTTTTTGAATTACGTCTTCATTTTGTGACCTTGTTCTTACAAAGTGCATGCCTTAACCTGGATCTGGTGCTCGATAGAGGCCTTCGTAATTATGGCACTCAAGTTAATTGATATTACCATTCACTGTACATACATAGAAAACAACCAACATAACAGATATGGTGCGTAAGTCTACCGTGAGTCTACTTTTCAATGACTCATCATCATGCAAAACTAAAATATATAAAGCACAATTGTTTATGCAGAAAATTGACAAGTAAATGGGACCATAATATGCTTGTAAATAATTTTAATCTAATATATACTTGCAACTACAACAGCAAGTTTGATACCCCAACTATCCAGGAAAAGCTACTTGGACTTTCCAACAATTTAATTGATTATAATACATTAATAATAACGTGGTGATTTAGATATCATAAACTAAGTAGTCTTTTTGTCTGCAATTAATCTACTATGTAGTTTTATTTTGGTCTTTATTTAACCTATATTTGTTCAATTTTAATTAATTTGACTTATATAACTACCAAACATTGGTCTTTACTGAACATATGTTCATGCTATCTAAACATAATTTCCCATCTATGGACAAATTACAGAAGCTCCTCTGTATATTAAACACTCAACAAAGAACAGTATACATATTCAACAATCTTTCTTTGTCGGTGAATAATCAAGCCAAGAAATACCTCTCGACAGTATTAGTTTTTTATCCATCTGTCAAGCAAACCCAAGATATCAAAAAAAAATCCATCATTTCACATACTGGAGAGGAAACATTATTCCGTCAACCATGGCAAAGAGCCAAAGAGGTATACAATAGTTTTAAGCATGTTGCCAGAAGCGCACCTAACAGCCAATTCTGGATCGCCTCGTTGAATTATCTTGCTCAATCCGTATTCTGGATCTACAATGTCTTTGACAGTGAACTGATAACCTAAAACATCCAATGAAAGAAGGAAATGCATCACCACAGTACCCTAACGAATGGGTAGAAAAGATTACAAAGCAAACTCACTAAGCGTTCCACACCTACAAGAGTCTCCATCAACTCTACAAATTGCTCCATCCGTCCGTCGTCCAGTAGCTTGCGACATTCTAATCTCAAAGCTTCCAGGGCCGATTCATCAAAGAGTGAGGCAGGGCAGAGCCCAATCCTCTCCGCTTCACTGGCGAACTCAACAACCTCCGCGAGACTGCCGTCGCGAAGGAGAGAAACGATCCCTTCGGAAGTCATCCTCGGATCGATGCGGGCGACGAATTGGGCGAATCCAGCGGCGATGACGCCTTCGGCGATCATCACGAAATCCCGAAGCTTGCCGCTCTCGGCGAGCTTCGAGGCGAGGCTAGCATAGTGCTTGAGGAGGTGACGGTCAGGAGCGTCGGAGCCTTTGTTGCGGCGAGGGGTGGCGAGGCGGACATCGGCCAGTATGGGTTTCGTGGCAGGGCGGCGGGGCAGCTTGCGGCTGCGAGGAGGGGAGGGCTTCCCGTTGGAAGCGGCTGAGGTGGAAGAGAGGACGGCGGCGAGGGAGGCCATTATCGACGCAGTCGGCGGACAGTGAGCGGAGCGAGAAGCCTACTTTATCGTCGTTTCATGATCCGTCAGTCGTCTTCTACGCTCCACTACTATCTCTGCCATTTTATAAATATCTCACGGAATTTTATAAAAATATCTCCAAAATTCATGACATTTTAAGAGCTAAAGACATGTTAGAGGTATGTTTTTTATACTCCCTAATGTATCATTTGCCACCTACAATAATATAAAAATATATTATTCTCGGTAATTTAAAAATAGATATTACGTTATAAATTATATATCTTTATTTAATATTTTAATTTAATTTGAATTTAATATTTTAATTAATAATGAAATTTAATTATAATTAATATATTCATTAACTTATGATTTTTAATTTAATTAAAATTAAAAATTTTATGTAATATTTAATTAACTTTATGAATTTTAATTTAATTATAGTTAATTTTTCAACTTATGACGAGAAAGTTATCCTGAACTCTCTAATAGTGAACTCAACTTCCTCCGATAGATACTAATTTAATTAATTATCTTTTTTTTAGTACAAAAAATTTAAAAATAAATATTATTTCTCCTAAATTCAATATCATTTCACTAGAATCTAATATATTTTCTATCAAATTAAGTATTTCTCAATCGACTCATCCTAGGCCAATTGATTTGTATGAATTTCTAATCAAGTTGAAAAAGAATTGTGCTCAATTTGATAAAAATATATTAAATCATAATTTAAATGTGCTAAATTTAAGGAACATTATACCTACTCTTGGACTTTTTTACCTATAAAAAAATAAAGATATGTTCTCTCACAATAAATACAAATTACCGATCGATTCCTAATTGATCAAAGCTCCCTAATCAATTGCCCCAGCTCCAATCAATTATGGGCAGCTTTGATCGATTCTCGATCAACTGGATTTGAAAAATGTCGTATTCAATTTGATAGCAAATATACTAAATTCTAGTTAAATTATGCTAAAATTTTGAAGGAATTATATCTCATTTTGGACTTTTTATCTTAAAAAAATGAGGATAATTAAATAAATCAATATGTATTAAGCAGTTGGAACAAATAAACACATTGTATATAGGGAGCGGAAATAAATTTTTTAACATAGGGTGACGGTAAAGTTTAAGATGTAATTAGAAATTTAAAGATAATTTATAAACTCATGAATACATTTATTTTCAAAATAATAATTTGTTAATAATTTTATTGAAAATTTATATTTATATAAAAGAAAGTTTTATCATTAATTACAGGTTTAGTCTTCATTAGCGAAAAAATATGTTTGAATTTTTACTAATACTCTTAAATTATAAATCTCAAACTATTCAAATATTTTTACCTATATCTATATTCAGTGACATAGTCAGGTGGAAAAAAGTGATTTGCTAGTCCCCAATGCCTTGTCAACTCATCCCAGGGCTAACACAGAAAAGATAATTACAAGAGCAACTAGCCCGGACAGTGACTAACACATAAGAGAATCAGTGTACAGTCGAGATTATTGACCAAGAGGGGTGATTTTCGACAAAGAGGAACGATTTTCAAAATTTTCAAACAATAATGTAGGTTGATCAACATCAAAACTTAAATACAAGATATCAAATATACACATAACCTAACTTAACTCGATTAGTCAATATCAAAACTATCCGGGGTACTTATATAAACTTGGTCTAAACATAATTTGACCAAATCAATTTCAAATCAATCCCGGTTTGAACCAATGTAATTCTTAGACACAAGGCATCAAATATACACATGACCTAACTTAACTCAGTTGATCAACATTAAAATTATCCGAGGTACTTATATAAATTTGGTTCGACTATAATTAATCAAATCAACTTCAAATTAATCTCGGTTTAAACTCATATAATCCTTATCTCCGCACATTAGCTATCAGACGGGTCAACCCGTGACGACGTGGGTCAATCCTTACATAAAGTTGTTTTCATTGTGCATTCAAATAAGGAATACAAAATCGAGAGGCAGTAATATGAGTTATTCATCCCTATCTCGCACGATCCTAACATATATAAATTATATTAATTAATCAATTTTTTACTTTAGATAAGAATAAAAAGGACGTTTCTAATTATTAATGAAAAGGCTTATTTTTTTCATTCTCTTTTCAACAATTAAATTAATTTCAATTAGCATTAACCTCCTCGAAATTTCTTATCAGTTATGTATCTTTATTTTTTCCCCCACATTAAATATTAATTTTATTTTTTTAATAGAACAATGACCTAAAAGGACCTCTACCAATCAAATATTTTTGGCTTGAGTAACCGATTGGTAGTTTATTTTGGGCAAATAAAATATTCTCGAATTAATTGGTGCAATCGATTGACAGGAATCATTAATTGCTACAAGTGTGGTTAGTGAACATAAGCTTCGGAATCAATTGGTCTAATCGACTCAAAGCAACTAATCGATTGGTAAGATAAAAAAGTAATCGTTTTGTAGGTTTACACGGCTAGATCCAATGTGTCAATTGATTGATGAAGTCTACTAATTGATTGGTTGGCGGAAATCAACCCGAATGCAATCCTATAAAAAGAGAGTTTCGTGAATATTTGAAGGGGCCGATTTTTAGAGGTTTGAGGATGAAATGTTACTGCACTTCTAAACTAACAAGAGACATTCCAGAGCTACCAATAATGATCAAAGAAAAGTTCTCATCTTATAATTATTATTTTCAATTTAGGTGTCAGAAAATAGACGAAAGAAAAAAACAATACTAATTGTGCCTACTAGGATTTGAACCGAATCTATTTGAAAATAATTTTCCTAATCGTTATCCATGAATTTTATGAACGAAATAAAATTTTAAAAGAGAAAATATAAGATATATAAGCATAGATATTATTACGTCAAAAATATGATATAATAATATAAAGCATAAATAAAATTTAACAAGAAAATTGATTGAAGAGTCATATCCTTATTTTTAGCGTCGTCGATTTAAATCCCTGTGAAAAAAAAATGAAGCGAAAATGAGAGAATGACCTTCCAAGGGGTTTAGGGGATGACGACACAGTAAAACCTCTTATCGATGAGAAACAAGAAGTTAGGTCAAGATGAAGCCCTAAACTCTGGAAACTTCCCCTTTATATAGGAATTCAATCTGTTATCGACTAGATGATAATATATTTGGCTAAAGAATTTTACACATTAAACCTACATCCAATAATCTAAAACTAACTAAACATAAATTAGAGACTTTAAAAGATTCAGATTGCAACTTATAAATAAGCCCACCTAATAGGGAAATAATATACAATATTACTATCAATCATTTACCATTTATTGAATTAATTTTATATTCCTTTCCCTAATTAAAAATTTAATCCGTTGTATTATTTACCAAATCAAATATTTAGGGTTTACTCTAACGCATGATTCGGTCTTTGGTTTAAAATAAGATCCATGAGTATAATATGATAAAATTGTAGAATTTTTAATGCAAAATAATTTTTAAATGACAACAAACTACCCAATGTTAGTGAATGACTGACTTAATAATTATATGTGATCTTGAAAGATAAAATTACAAGAAGTTTGGAGAATTGAAGCATTTCCTTGACTAGAGATGGACCACGATAAGGGAGGTAAATTCGGCAATTTATCAAAGGGCGTACCTAAGAATTGGTATTTATCAAAAGGTGTACCATGGTTTCAATGTTACCAAAGGGCGCACATATTTTAGTAAACTTCCTCTTATACTCCTACCGTCAAGTACTGCATGCATTTCTCTTTCTCATTCTCATTATCTTTCTCTTTCTCTTTGTCAGTAACGAATTTCGAGACGGACCATAAAGAGATGTTACTTTATATTTTGATTTTTATATTATGGAACCTTTCTGAAAACAAAAAAATATTGAAATTAATTAAAATATTTTTATTAAATTAAAACTAAAAGAACATTTCAGCCACCCACGTTGGGCCTGAAATGGTTCCATTTCAGGCCCAACGTGGGGCTGAAATGATTCCATTTCAGGCCCAACGTGTCCAATATTACGGATCATTTCTCGATTCTTTGTTATTACATTTTAACACCTCGGAGAAGTCCAAATAAATAATGGATAGCAAATTTGAACTCCTTGTAACCTCAGAAATCCACAGGAACTGAAATTTTTACAATCGGAGCTCTCTAGGTCAATTAGTGGCCTTTTAGGGTCATTGGGCCTAAAATGGAAATATTTTAGGCCCACGTTGGGCCTGAAATGGAACCATTTCAGGCCCACGTTGGGCATGAAATGTTTCCATTTCAGGCCTAATGATCCTAAAAGGGCTAATGTGTCAAAACCCACTGATTGACCTAGAGAGCTCCGATTGTAAACATTTCAATTCCTGTGGATTTCTGAGGTTACAAGGAGTTCAAATTTGCTATCTATTGTTTATTTGGACTTCTCCGAGGTGTTAAAATGTAATAATGAAGAACCGAGAAAACAACTTTAATATTGGGCATGTTGGGCCTGAAATGGGCACGTTGGGCCTGAAATGGAAACATTTCAGGCTCACGTTGGGCCCGAAATGGTTCCCTGAAATGGAACCATTTCAGGCCCATGTTGGGCCTGAAATGTTTCTATTTCAGGCCCAACATGGGCCTGAAATGGTTCAGGAACCATTGACCTTAAAAGGCCTAATGTGTCAAAATCCACTGATTGACCTAGAGAGCTCCGATTGTAAAAATTTCAGTTCCTGTGGATTTCTGAGGTTACAATGAGTTCAAATTTGCTATCCATTATTTATTTGGACTTCTCCGAGGTGTTAAAATGTAATAATGAAGAACCGAGAAGAAATCACACATTAGGCCTTTTAGGGTCATTGGGCCTGAAATGGTTGCACACCTATTGCATTGGTGATATCTAATATATAGATGTTTGGACACCTAAAACATCATCTCCTACCTCTAACCTCTCTATTCATATGGAATTTTCAAAAATCCAGATATGGGAGGTCTATCAGTGGGTTTTGGTCAAAACTAACTGATATTTCTAAACTACTCCTATTTGATTGGTGATATCTAATATATAGATGTTTGGACACCTAAAACATCATCTCCTACCTCTACCCTCTCTATTCATATGGAGTTTTCAGAAATCCAGATATGGGAGGTCCATCAGTGAGTTTTGACCAAAACTCACTGATATTTCTAAACTACTCCTATTTGATTGGTGATATCTAATATATAGATGGTTGGATACCTAAAATATCATCTCCTACCTCTAACCTCTCTATTCATATGGAGTTTTTAGAAATCCAGATATGGTAGGTCCATCAGTGGGTTTTGGTCAAAACCCACTGATATTTCTAAACTATTCCTATTTGATTAGTGATATCTAATATATAGATGTTTGGACACTTAAAACATCATCTCCTACCTCTAACCTCTCTATTCATATGGAGTTTTTAGAAATCCAGATATGGTAGGTCCATCAGTGGGTTTTGGTCAAAACCCACTGATATTTCTAAACTACTCCTATTTGATTGGTGATATCTAATATATAGATGTTTGGACACCTAAAACATCATCTCCTACCTCTACCCTATCTATTCATATGGAGTTTTCAGAAATCCAGATATGGGAGGTCCATTAGTGAGTTTGGACTAAAACTCACTGATATTTCTAAACTACTCCTATTTGATTGGTAATATCTAATATATAGATGTTTGGACACCTAAAACATCATCTCCTACCACTACCCTCTCTATTCATATGGAGTTTTCAGAAATCCAGATATGGGAGGTCCATCAGTGAGTTTTGACCAAAACTCACTGATGGACCTCCCATATCTGGATTTCTGAAAACTCCATATGAATAGAGAGGGTAGAGGTAGGAGATGATGTTTTAGGTGTCCAAACATCTATATATTAGATATTACCAATCAAATAGGAGTAGTTTAGAAATATCAGTGGGTTTTAACCAAAACCCACTGATTGACCTACCATATCTGGATTTCTGAAAACTCCATATGAATAGAGAGGGTAGAGGTAGGAGATGATGTTTTAGGTGTCCAAACATCTATATATTAGATATCACCAATCAAATAGGAGTAGTTTAGAAATATCAGTGAGTTTTAGTCCAAACTCACTGATGGACCTCCCATATCTGGATTTCTAAAAACTCCATATGAATAGAGAGGGTAGAGGTAGGAGATGATGTTTTAGGTGTCCAAACATCTATATATTAGATATCACTAATCAAATAGGAATAGTTTAGAAATATCAGTGGGTTTTGACCAAAACCCACTGATGGACCTACCATATCTGGATTTCTAAAAACTCCATATGAATAGAGAGGTTAGAGGTAGGAGATGATATTTTAGGTGTCCAACCATCTATATATTAGATATCACTAATCAAATAGGAGTAGTTTAGAAATATCAGTGAGTTTTGGTCAAAACTCACTGATGGACCTCCCATATCTGGATTTCTAAAAACTCCATATGAATAGAGAGGGTAGAGGTAGGAGATGATGTTTTAGGTGTCCAAACATCTATATATTAGATATCACCAATCAAATAGGAGTAGTTTAGAAATATCAGTGAGTTTTGGTCAAAACTCACTGATGGACTTCCCATATCTGGATTTCTGAAAACTCCATATGAATAGAGAGGTTAGAGGTAGGAGATGATGTTTTAGGTGTCCAAACATCTATATATTAGATATTACCAATCAAATAGGAGTAGTTTAGAAATATCAGTGAGTTTTAACCAAAACCCACTGATAGACCTACCACATCTGGATTTCTGAAAACTCCATATGAATAGAGAGGTTAGAGGTAGCAGATGATGTTTTAGGTGTCCAACCATCTATATATTAGATATCACCAATCAAATATGAGTAGTTTAGAAATATCAGTGAGTTTTGGTCAAAATTCACTGATGGACCTCCCATATCTGGATTTCTGAAAACTCAATATGAATAGAGAGGGTAGAGGTAGGAGATGATGTTTTAGGTGTCCAAATATTTATATATTAGATATCACCAATCAAATAGGAGTAGTTTAGAAATATCAGTGAGTTTTGACCAAAACCCACTGATAGACCTCCCATATCTGGATTTCTGAAAATTCCATATGAATAGAGAGGTTAGAGGTAGGAGATGATGTTTTAGGTGTCCAAACATCTATATATTAGATATCACCAATACAATAGGTGCCCAACCATTTCAGGCCCAATGTCCCTAAAAGGCATAATGTGTGATTTCTTCTCGATTCTTCATTATTACATTTTAACACCTTGGAAAAGTCCAAATAAATAATGGATAGCAAATTTGAACTCATTGTAACCTCAGAAATCCACAGGAACTGAAATTTTTATAATCGGAGCTCTCTAGGTCAATCAATGGGTTTTGACACATTAGGCCTTTTAAGGTCATTGGTTCTTGAACCATTTCAGGCCCACGTTGGGCCTGAACGTTGGGCCTGAAATGGTTCCATTTCAGGCCCAACGTGCCCATTTCAGGCCCAACATGCCTAATATTAAAGGTGTTTTCTCGGTTCTTCATTATTACATTTTAACACCTCGGAGAAGTCCAAATAAACAATGGATAGCAAATTTGAACTCCTTGTAACCTCAGAAATCCACAGGAACTGAAATTTTTACAATCGGAGCTCTCTAGGTCAATCAGTGAGTTTTGACACATTAGCCCTTTTAGGATCATTAGGCCTGAAATGAAACCATTTCAGGCCCAATGACCCTAAAAGGCCACTGATTGACCTAGAGAGCTCCGATTGTAAAATTTTCAGTTCCTGTGGATTTCTGAGGTTACAAGGAGTTCAAATTTGCTATTCATTGTTTATTTAGACTTCTCCGAGGTGTTAAAATGTAATAACAAAGAATCGAGAAAAGACCCGTAATATTGGGCACGTTGGGCCTGAAATGGAAACATTTCAGCCCCACGTTGGGCCTGAAATGGAACTATTTCAGGCCCAACGTGGGTGGCTGAAATATTCTTTTAGTTTTAATTTAATAAAAATATTTTAATTAATTTCAATATTTTTTTGTTTTGAGAAAGATTCCATAATATAAAAATCAAAATATAAAGTAACATCTTTTTATGGTCCGTCTCGAAATTCGTTACTGACAAAGAGAAAGAGAAAGAGAATGAGAATGAAAAAGACATGCAGTACTTGACGGTAGGGGTATAAGAGGAAGTTTACTAAAATATGTGCGCCCTTTGGTAACATTGAAACCATGGTACGCATTTTGGTAAATATCAATTCTTAGGTACGTCCTTTGGTAAATTGCCGAGGTAAATTTCTTTGTCAACAAAAGGTATTTCACAAAAGTATTAAAGAAAGTGAGAATAGTAGATTGCAATTCAATATCGATACAAATGGAGGCAAATGCAAGATTATGTTCTTATGAAGGAAATGAATTGGCGGATGGTTCTATGTTTTGATAATTAGTAAAAAATCTTTGTACTTTAGCAAGATCATGTATTTCATTCAGTAGGAGTAGCAAGTCGATATATGTAAATCCTAAAGAAACACATCCAAAAGCTATGTACTATGAATGCTAATTAGGTATGTTAAACGTACCTAATTAGCAAAAAAACAAAAACTTAATTGGATACTTTGGTGGTATAAGGCGATTCACTTACCCAGCGTCTCCGCCAACCCGTTCCAGGGTCAACATGGAGGAGGTAAATCACAGGGACTACTAGTTCGGATACTATGACTAACGCATGGGGAGAATGGGCATACTGACTTTGTCAGGATTTGACCCTCAAACCTCTTGTTAATTGGATGCTCTGATCCTATGCTTACTATATTGGAAATCATGATACATAAAGATCAAACTAGATATATATTCTGCATAGACTCAAAAATAATATCTTGGTGACAAGTAACAATCAATATTTTGTTTATCAACAACAAAAATAGAATTTAGAGTTTAGGATTCAGTATTCCAATCTAGCATTCTTTTTCTTTTTAATAATTTTGTATTATGCCCTAAACCCTAAATTTAGAGCATAATAAGCTACATAGTTAAAACTAAAAACTATTAGATTAAGGGATCGACTACATCAAAACATATATAGACTAATTTGGAATAACATTTTATTGTGATAATCAATTAGCAATATATTTGACGGGCAACCCAATCTTTAACTTCGTGCAAGAACAAAGCATATAAAGTGCACTATCACTTTATTAGAGGGAGTCTTACAAAAAAATTTGGAATACAATATATGAACAAAGGAGCTAGCGACATATTTATTTGCTAAAGGACTTATTGCAAGAAAACTCACCAACCTATGAGGTATACTTAATATGATAGATAGATAATTAATCATTTTAAAAAGTTAATGTTGAAGGAGAGTGTTAGCCGTGTCATAACGATTATTTCAGAATAAAAATTTAGATAAATTGTAAGTTTTATGAAAAAATTTATAATATTCTAAAAACGAAAATAGTCTAATATAAATGGTGATCCTGTCGCAAAATGAGGTGGACTCCCAAGAATGAAGTGGTCCTCCGAGTGCTACGAGTTGTGGATGCCAACTCCGATCTACGAGAGAATGATCGTTAGCAAACCTGTCGGGAAAAGTCTCCGGCAAGACCCTCTGACGGTCAAGTCAGTCCTCCGTGGAAGAGCAAGAAAACAATGGAGCAGTGGAAGAAACACTATTGTGCGTACTTGTGCGACGAGGAGCGGAGGGGCTTATATAGCTGAGGGAGCCGACAGCTTCTGCCTGACCTGTCACTTCCTATCGTAAGCGAGAGCAGGGCAGGGCGTAGCCAGTAGTGGCAGGGTAAGGCGTTGCATGCCCAAATAAGGCAAGGGGCACTTTCGGCTCGCTGACGTGCGTCGTCAGGCGCCGCTCGACCTGACGCGAACGCAGGTGGTCGTGGTACGGGATGCGAGATCATGGCAGGAGGATCATGGTGTCAGCGAGATACTCGCGATTTGGACTGGAAGTGTGTCAGTTTTGCGCCGACCTCATACCACTTCTGCTAGTGTGGTGTCAGAGAACGAGCGTTATTGAGGGTTACGACACCCTTTTGCAGGGAGCGCCGAGTGGCGATGTTAAGTGGATTCCAGCCTTGCAGTAATTACGACCGAGTCAGGGGGCATTCTGCCTCGCCCCACCCGACCTATCCCAGGGTCGGGCATTTGGGGACTCGGGAATTCCGGGGCTCAGGAACTCCTCATGGCGGGCATTCTTTGGTTCGCCCGTTGGGCCTCCATTGAAGTTAGGTGCATGTGGGTAAGGGCTGGCCTTTTGGGGACCCTGAGTAGGTCGGGCCGGGCCGAACGACATCGGCCCGATTGCTCGCTTGTGCCCTAGGGTTCACCGAGACCCCAGGGATCCCGATCCTGTCCCAACCCTAACGTGGTGCCAGGCTGGCCGGTCGAGCTACCCATGAGCTTGGTCGGGATCATAAGCATCCCCCTCGAGTCTAATCGAAGGAGACGCCGAGTTTGACTGCTGGACTATCGTTCCTGCGCAAGCCTGGCGCACCCGAGTGGTCAACTCTAATTGCGGACCTTCTATAGTCCTCCCTGAACTAGTGTCCAACCGGCGAGTGACCGTCTTATCAAATGTCTTTTTTGTTTCCCACCTTGACCCAGGTCGAATCGATTCATATCCTCTCCCTTAATTGTTGCCATAACTGCCCGGGCCACGTGTCTGTGGGCCATTGGTTTCCCAAGTAACGAAGTGTCGGTCGCCGAACTTGGCGAATGACTGAGGCACACGTGTGCAGCGCCGCCTCGAGAGTTACCGCGGGTTTGATCGGACGACCACTATCTTTTCCCGCCTTTTGTTTGGCTCGTCATCGGACGGTCGCCGCTAGTCGGTCTTCCCTATAAATGGGCCTTCACCTCACCCCTTTTTTACCATCGATTTTCACTTTTGATGCCGAATTGCTGCCAGTATTCGCTATGCTAGGGTTCCGGCGAAGTCCAGCGGCGCTCGTTCCCTGGTGATCTTCCCCAGTGAGCTCCTTCTTCTACACCCAGTCAGTTTTCTTCCTTGCACTCATTTCATGGCTTCCTCTTCTTCTCACTTGGACCCTTGGTATTCCTCAAATTAAATAACTAAGTGGGAGAGGGACTCTAAGGGTCCTGTGGCCTCCATTACAATCTGATAAGTGACGCGAACAAGTCTACGTGTCGACTCTGAGTGCCTTCCTCCCCATCAGATGGGCTTGTTCTGTGGATCATTGGGTCAGAAAAGGCTATAGAAAATTATTGAAGAGCGTGTGTATTTTCCCATCGGAAGGCACATAATCGAAAATAATTTTCTTAATGTCATGTAATGGTAAACACTTAGATGCGAACAATAATATCCTCCCCATTAGAGTCACTGCTTTTATTTGCAGGGTCTGAGTTCTCGGTAGCTCGTCGCACACATAACGTCTACAGACTAGGGTTAGGGTTTGGATTGGCGTGAAGAGGTAGTTCTTTGGAGAGCTTTGGTGATCCCGGTTTTCGGTAGCTCGTCGCCCACATAACGTCCGGGAGGGGAGGGACATAAGGTAGAAGGCCACAATGTAAAGGAAGGTATAATTCTCTTCCTTAGTTCCTTTAATTTTATCATTTTATGTGATGATTGATATTGATTAATTATTATGGTTGTGATTATTTCTTAATCATATTTAATAATTAATTGGACCCCGATAATAAACACAAAAATCGGCGATCCACTCGTCGTCTTTTCCGCGGTCATTTGGTTAGGAGAATTACAAGGCTCGATCTTTATGATTGGCCAAGTTGTAATTTGTACCGAACGATACGATGATGAGATGGTCGTTGGGAGACGGGTCTTCATTCAGATTAATTTTTAATCTGTAGACATGGAGAGGTCTCTCAAGGACGACCAAGTATTCACTTAAGAAACTTGCCAAGACG
Organism: Boesenbergia rotunda; assembly: GCA_024364735.1. Taxonomy (NCBI): domain Eukaryota; kingdom Viridiplantae; phylum Streptophyta; class Magnoliopsida; order Zingiberales; family Zingiberaceae; genus Boesenbergia; species Boesenbergia rotunda. Next base: position 101,408 of record JAGFNQ010005436.1, on the reverse strand, counting down.
CAACCAACAATTGGTATCAGAGCGAGGTTTCCGATTTTGTGTGTTTAGGATTCGATTAATTTTTTGCACATTATCATATATGTTATTTTTGCTAGATGATATGTGGATGTGCGTAGGCTAACTCTTTGTTGCAGGCACTGGATTCCAACTTATCATGGCTTAAATAATGGTTGTGTGATTGATTGTGCACTTTTTGTAATTAATTAAATTCTCGGGGTTGACGAGGCTAGATAGGTATTTAATTTTTGCAATTAAATACGACATGTGTTTAGCCGAGCTTTTTATTTACTTTTGATCTAGATATTATGTACACTCCTTCGTGGAGTATAAGATCGATGGATATAAATAATTAGCTAGTCATCTCGGCTCGGCGATCCCTTCAATGGTGGCTTGAGCATGGTGTAGGGAGGAGCGGACGAGGTGACGACACGACTGGAGGCGCATTAGAGACCAAGGCCATGAAAGTTGAAAAATCTAGGATTTTTCTTATTTATTGCTTTGGTTATGTGCTTGTTGTGTGAGTGCATGAAAATTCTTCAAATTAAATAATTAAGTGGGAGAGGGACCCTAAGGGTCATGTGACCTCTATTACAATCTGATAAGTGATGCGAATAAGTCTGCGCGTCGGCTCTGAGTGTCTTCCTCCCCATCGGATGGGCTTGTTCTGCGGATCACTGGGTCAGAAAAGATTATAGAAAATTATTGAAGAGTGTGTGTACTTCCTCATCGGAAGGCACATAATCGGAAATAAGTAGAGCGGCTCCTCGCCTAAGGAGATAGCCAGCCGAATTTACCCCATCGGTTGCACCTAGTTCCCCGTGAATCCGAACAGCGGGGTGGCCACCAACTCCAATTGGGATGACTCGATGTGCAACTGGTTGAAGGTTTTTTTTTGTAGAGTATGTTAACCGAGCTGCCCGTGTCCACGATGGTTCGGTGGACTTGGTAGTTGGCTATGCGACCGTGATGACTAGGGCGTCATCATGCGGGACCTCCAATCCTTGTAGATCTTGGGGGCGAAGCTGATCTGGGGACCCTGCGCCTGAGCGACGCTCGTGTCGACCTGGTGAATCTCCAGTCGGCGCATTTGTGCTTTCCGGGCCCGATTGGAATCTCCTCCGGTAGGCCCGCCCGAGATCACGTGCACTCCTCCTCGGACGACGTTCTGCCGATTGGCATGCTCCTCGTCCATTTATTCGGCCTCTGCTCGGTCCTCTTGCGGGAACAAGTTACGAGCAGTTGGGGGGATCTATCGGGGTTCCTCGGCTGTTGGGGAGGCGGTCTGCCCTTCGTGGCCCTGTTCGCGCCCGGGAGATGCGTGGCGCCCCCACCCTCGGGGGCCCGGAGCCTGGTCTCTTCCGGCCTGTTGGCACTCTTCCGTGCTGTGGGTGTGGCTCTGGTGAAATGTGCAATAGGGCCTCCAGCGGGTTGGCAGGCACCCCTGGGCCACCTGCTGCACGTGCCGATGCTCCATTCCCGCCCGGTCGATTGCTCCCCGTGGGCTGCGAATGGGCCCGTATGGGGATCGGCTGTTCTGAGCGGGGTTGGGTGTTGGCGTGCCGACCGACTCCTTCTTCCGAGCATCCTGCGCTTCTTCCACGTTGATGTACTTGACAGTCTTCCCTAGAAGGCTATCAAAATTTTTCAGTGGCTTCCAGATCAGCGAGCGGAAAAAAATCTCCCTCCTGTAGTCCTTGGGAGATGGCGTTGATCAGTATCTCGGGTGTGGTAGTTGGCACGTTAAACGCCACCCCATTGAATCTCTTAATGTAGGCTCGAAGCGATTCCTTCGGGCCTTGCTTCAACACGAACAGGTTGAGGCTAGTCTTATGGTGCCTCCGGCTACAGCGAAATGTTAGAGGAACGCCCTCCTAAGTTCCTCAAAGCTTGACACCGACCCATTGGGGAGTCGGTCGAACCACCGTTGAGCGGGTCCCGAGAGCGTGGTCAAGAAGGCTCAGTATTTCACGCCCTCAGGGTACTGGTGCAACAATGTCGTACTTTCAAACTTCATCAGGTGCTCTTCGGGGTCCGTTGCTCCAGCATACTCAGGTATGGTGAAGAACCTGAGATGCTTAGGAATCAAATCCTCCAGGATCCAAGAGGAGAAAGGGCTACGTACCAGGGCGGCTGGAGACACTTCGACAGGGGTCTTTCCCTTATCGAGACGTGGTCTGTGCGTCTGACTGGAAGCGGACGCCTCGATCGGCATAGAATCGACCTCCTCATCCTGCCCTTGGTAGAAAGCGGCGGGGAAGGGGGCCGAGCCCCCCTCAGGTCGGGCAGCCTTTCCCCGACCTCCTGAGGGGCCAGGTGTCGATGGCTCGAGGAATCGAGCTGCCGGGCTACCGGCCTGCGAAGGCCTCTGAGGGGTTCTCTGAGCTCGGGCGACCATCAAGAGCTCGTACTCCTCGGGCATAACGGTCATCATGACTCGGTTGGGATCTTCCATCTTGCACTCCCAATCAGGCAGAAAGTCCCTCCTAGCGTCAAATTTGATCCTGTCGCGAAGTTTGGCGGACTCCCAATAGTGAAGTGGTCCTCTGAGTGCTATGAGCTGCGGATGTCGGCTACGATCTACGAGAGAATGACCGTTAGCAAACCCGTCGGGAAAAGTCCCCGGCAAAGCCCTCCGAGGGTCGAGTCAATCCCCGGTGGAAGAGCAAGAAAACAATGGAACAGTGGAAGAAACACTGTTGTGCGTACCTGTGTGACGGCGAGCGGAGGAGCTTATATAGCCGAGGGAGCCGACAGCTTCTACCCGGCCTGCCACTTCCTGTCGTAAGCGAGAGCAGGGCAGGGCGTAGTCAGTAGTGGCAGGGTAAGGCGTTGCATGCCCAAATAAGGCAAGGGGCACTGCCGACTCGCCGACGTGTGTCGTCAGGCGCCGCTCGGCCTGACGCGAACGCAGGTGGCCGTGGTACGGGATGCGAGGTCATGGCAGGAGGATCATGGTGTCAGCGAGATACCCGCGATTTTGGGCTGGAAGTGTGTCAGCTCCACGTTGACCCCGTACCACTTCTACTAGTGTGGTGTCAGAGAACGAGTTATTGAGGGTTACGACACCCTTCTGCAGGGAGCGCCGAGCGGCGATGTTAAGTGGATTCCGACCTTGCAGTAATTACGACCGAGTCAGGGGGCATTCTGCCTCGTCCCACTCGACCTATCCCAGGGTCGGGCATTTGGGGACTCGGGAGTTCCAAGGCTCGGGAACTCCTCATGGCGGGCATTCTTTGGTTCGCCCGTTGGGCCTCCATTGAAGTTAGGTGCATGTGGGTCAGGGCTGGCCTTTCGGGGACCCTGAGTAGGCTGGGCCGGGCCGAACGACATCGGCCCGATTGCTCGCCTGAACCCTACGGTTCACCGGGACCCCAGGGATCCCGATCCTGTCCCAACCATGACGTGGCGCCAGGCTGGCCGGCCGAGCTACCCGTGAGCTAGGCCGAGATCAAATGGTAAGCTCTCTTCAATTCCATGCCAACTTTTTATATGTTTATATCGATTATCTTATTATTTAATTAAGAATTTGATCTTACAAATTTTTAATTGATTTAGTGAAGTCTAAAATTAAATTATCAATATTTTGTTCACACTGAATAAAATTTCAAGATTTACTAATAATTTCAAATTTTGTTCTTTCAAATTCTAAAAATTTAGAAAATAAAATCATAAATCTTAAAAACATAAATTTAAAAGATAAATCTATAATTATAAATCTTTAAAAAAAATTAAATTTTAATTAAAAATTAAAATTTTAAAAATAATTTATCAAATTTAAAAAAGATAATTTCAAATTTTAATTTAAAATTATATTTTTAAATTTCAAAATTAAAATTTTAAATTTTAACTAAATAAATTTTTATTTTAGTGTATAATAAAATTTATATATATTTATGTATTATATACGTGCGTGATCGTTAATCTTTAGAATTAATACGTGATGAGTTGAATATGTGAATTATAAAAAAAAAAAATTTGACTAAGCATGATCCATAGAACTGTTAAACCCAAATAAGTAAATTGATAATAGTGAATTTTTTAAAATGGACAGTTCACGGTTCGTTAAGTCAACTGTCCACATTCAGATAAGATAGAGTAATGATGGAGATGAATGAAAGTGAATGACTGGCAGTTATGTATACACGTTCGGATCGGATAACCGGTCTGATACGTCTGTCAAATTCTATCGTGAACTCATCTCGCAAATGAACGTAACCGGCGAGATTATTAGATGGTTCACCACCCGAATATTACGGTCATCATTGGTGTGATCGCATGTACCAAGCACACGTCATTATCTGGATTTGAAATAAATAATAAATTTAATACGGATATTGTTACTATATTGGATTAATATTAATCAGAACCGATTCTTTTATGAAAGTTTTTCATTGATCATCAAAATAAATCGAGAAGTGTTCGTGATGAGTGATTTAGAAACTCACCATTCTACGATTGTGCACTCTATTTAAAAAAACAAACCTATAAAATTCATCATACTTAAAGATCAAAATATTTATATTTGAGGCATAATTAATCATCCTTCATTTTACGTTATAGCCGCTAGGGATATGAACGATTGGATCTAAGAATTTGGTATGGTTGGATCAATAATTGATGTACTTTGGTTAAAAAAGAGAGTTAAAATTGCATTTTATTTATTTATTTTTTATTTTCATTTTAAGAGGAAAATATGATTTTTTTAAAAATAGTATTTGATTTGTATTTTTTTATTTTTTTAGTAAAATGAGATATTATTTTCTTAAAAAATAAAAAATATCTAAAAATAATTTTTCAAAAAATAAAAAATATGTTTTTTTAAAAAAAACAATTCAAATCAAACGCAGCCAAAATCAACCGTCCCCATGCAGGAACCCCCACAGCCACGAAGTTACGTCGGTAGCGTTGGCTGTTGGCATCCGGCTCTAAGTCAAGTCCAACTCATCCCCAAACTAAACTCACTCTACTGCAAACTCAAACCTACTCTCTCACCGACGCCCTAACTCGACGAGTGCGGCCAAAGCAGTAACTCGGATAGGTAGTTGGGTAACTAACCGGTGCACGTAGCTCGAATTGAAGTTAGCAAAGGAAACAGTGACACCTATCACGTTCCCCGTCCCAATAATTAAAACTTCGAGACTTGGGGTCGCCCGATTTCAGACGGCGACGAGCGTTCTCGATCGGAGACTGCGCGATGGGGAGCTACAAATGTTGCCTCTGCTTCACGAGGAAGTACCGGTGGTGCGAGGCGGAGCCGCCGGCGGACGTGAGGGCGGCCTTCGCCGCCCACGCCGGAGAGGGAGGGAGCCACATGGCGGCGGATCAGTTCCGGAAGTTTCTTGCGGATCAAGGCGATGGCGGCGATGATGCGGAGTCGGTCATCGAGAAGGGACTCCAGCTGGGACCGAGGCAGCACCTTCGAGGCAAGCTCGCCTCGCCGCTTTCACTCTCGATGACTTCCACCGCTACCTCTTCTCCGTGGAGCTCAACCCTCCCATCAGATCTCAGGTACCTGCTCTTCTATTTTGCGATCGGATGTTGCATCTTCTGGATCTAGGTGAATGAAAGATCCTGTACTTTGCGATTGGATGATTCTGTTTCGGTCTTTCGGATCTATTTGTACTTTTTATGGTACGGTTAGGTGTTTGGTTGATTGTTCTAATACAGAACGAAGACTTGTCTTGTTTTCTTCATATAACTTGATATCATGAGCTTATACACGATAACGATTTTCTTGTTTCAAGGGCGAGACGATTAGAATGTGTTACCTGAGTGTGGAGTAAGCTAGCGTTAACACATTATCTGTTGCCTGAATCGTGTTTGAAATTGTAGTTTTCGCATGAATTGGACTTGGCCAATTAAATGAATCTGTGAAGAAAGCCAAAAGTGATTTTTTTCGCCTTCCCATCCCCACTTTCATGGGAGGGTTTAATTACATTTATTTACTTGGATCTAACAACTTGTGCAACATTCCTTGTTCTTTAAAGTTATTTGGAAGTCTAAGTAGCTATCAAACTTTTTACGGTCTAAATCCATTTCTGATAGGTGTTGGAAACTATAATTCCTACCCAGCTATGTATTTACTTTACTGGACGAAGATTTTTCGAACTTCTCCTCATTTAGGATAGCAGATTCTATTGTTGGTTTTGAGTTTATGAGGATCTTCTGTTGGGACATGTATATATTTTTTTTCTCTTACTCACTGGAAAGCTGAAGCACTAAAAAAGGTATTTGGAGCATCTTCAAACTTTCTTGGTTGTGATTGAAAATGATGTTTTCTAGCCTGTCGAATTTTCCAATGCTCGAACTTTGGATAAATCCATTTGTTATTGTACAAACCATGGTTCCACAAGATATCCCTTAATTGCCTCTTTTGTTGTGATGGGTTAGATACTGAAGCTCAAGTTTGTCAACTACTTTGCTGTTTCATATTATATCTGTAGCCTGTAGTTTATGAGCGTGATTCACTTTAACTGAAAAAGCTGTGCCTGTGTGCCTCTTTGATAGCATTTGAACTACACGTGTTTTTCCCCTCTTTAAATCCTTTTCTAAGTGGTAATCTGAGAAATGTATATTTATAGCTTCATTTATGCACTTTGTCAACATAACCGATAGTAGCTGAGCATTCCATATACTTTTTACATTGTAACTTCTTTATCAATTCTATTTGTAATAAATGAAAAATAAATTCTTTGTGAACAGGTTCACCATGATATGACTGCTCCTTTATCCCATTATTACGTCTACACAGGACATAACTCATATTTGACTGGAAACCAACTGAGCAGCGACTGCAGTGATGTCCCCATTATAAAAGCACTCAAGAATGGCGTGAGAGTAATTGAGCTAGATATGTGGCCTAATGCCACAAAAGATAATATTGATATTCTTCATGGGAGGTACTGAAACAATTCTCTGCATGTCGCAATAGAACTTTATGGGTTATATTTTTCTTCCTCCTGTTTGGATATGTTTAGCTGACCACTTAGTGGGATAATGCTTGGTTGATTGTTGCTATTTGGATATGTTGTTAGCTAGTAAAGCTTTGGGCAATCTGGAGTTATCTAGATTATGAGCTACAAATTTAAATTGGCTTGTTGCATGTGTTTTGTCATTGAAGACATACGATTGTTACTTTATTTAGTAAAATATTAATTGCATAGTCCAAGAGAATTGGATGATTGTTTACACATGTTTCTAGAGGATGATGTCTGTTATAATGGTAGATACTCTATCAGACACTTTTTTGGCCTTATTGTCAAGCCACTTTTGCTGTGTGGTGATTTACTATGTTTGACATTTGCCTTCAGAGTTCAAATTTAGAAGTTTATTATCATAGACAAGTTAAGAATGATTGGAAGTTTCCTGGTAGCTGTCACCTCAACCAGGAAACAAAACTATAATGGTTTCATGAAGGTGTTTGCTTTGGACTTCTAAAACTGCTTTTTCCAAAGATGTATTCATCCATTCTAATAACCCTGCATTTTGTCATGATTCTCAAAAGATTCTCCTGTTAATCTGGTAATTTAAAATTTTAAACTATGCAGCTTAGGATTACCTTGATTGAATTTCATTAAGGTCATGGAAGCTTGAGCTACCTTGCAATTGAACTTTTGCAAAGGGCAAAGATCTATCTACAACACTTTTGATCTCAGTTGCAATGTGGAAATCTATTTTTCTTGAAGCATGAATTTTGTGAGTATGGGATTTCAATGAGTAAATTAAGCTCAAACTATCTTAACGTTGACAAAGGCCAAAAATTCATCTCCAAGGATTTTACCTCAGTTGTGTTGTATGGAAGTAATCATACGACACATGAATGAAATTACCTAAATAACATCGAGCAATGATATCTTTATTAGGATATCTATATTGTGATTAATAATTTGTTATTCAACTAAATGTTACTACTTAGTAGATGTTTCTGGTCGTGAAACACTGATGTTTTTAATTGAGGTCTTATATCTTAGATGTAATCCTACCAATGTAATCATTGATACCCTCATACCATTAGTATTGGAATTTAGGATGTTCAACGGAAGTCTGACAGATTTTACTATGATGCATCACCATCTAAAAATGTGAGAAACAAAATAGTTATTGGTTTATGGTGCCATATGTTTTTATTGAAGAGAGTGATGGCTTGCATGGACACAAATGGCTCCGCTTATCACATTGAACTATCTGTATAGGCTCTTTTATTTCCTATTGATCTAGTTTTCTTAAAAAGATTTGGTAGTTATATCAACTGTGTAGGATTGATGCACGTGTTGGGAGGGGGGGGGGGGGGGGGGGGGGGGGGGGGGTGGGGGGGTGGGGTGAATCACATGTGTTTTAAAATCTATCTTTTCCGTTTTGGTAATAGAGTGCGCAGCGGAAAGTTAAGTAAGAAAGAAAGCAATAGAAAAACACACGGTTCGATTTTACTTGGTTCGGAGTCTTCGACGACTTGTACTCCAAGGCTCAGGTTTGTTGGACCTTTCCGACGGGCAATCTATTAAATCTCTCTACTGGCAAACCTCCGGTAGAGTAGTCAAGTACAGAAACTAGGAAAGTGTAACACCCTACACTTTCTTTTTGCAATTACAATATAATGTGCACAAATAAAATTGTTACCAACACTTGTGAGAATTTCGATCGGGCTCGGGTGTTGGTGACCGCCTTTCGGCAGCGGTCGGTCAGAGTCGAGTAGTAGCAGGACCGCAGCAGGAAGACGGAGTTGCAGAGTAAGTGTTGCTCGAAGACTCCTTATAAAGGACACTGAGGGCGCCTAGTTCCCAATTAGGGTGCCTCAGTTCGAAGATCAATCCGATGCGTAACCTGCGCAGCTTATCGGCTTGAGGGTGCCCTCAATCTCACTTGAGGCGGCTTAGGTCGGAACTAAGACGCCTTAGATCCCATCTAGGGTGCCTTACCATCGACAAAAACTTATCTTCGAACTGCTTTGCGCGGAGGCACCCTGAGTCCATCCAGAGCACTTCAATCATGAACTTAGGCGCCTCAGGTCCCACCTGAGGTGCCCCAGGTATGTTCATCCGAGGCGATTTTTGCAGTTTAGACCCTGTAAAACAACGTTAGTCCGAAAACAAAGTATACCCTGCAAAATAGAGTTAGCACACTAAAAATAGAGAAAATAAGATATGCGTATTAATTAGATTTGTCTTCCCAAGATCAGGATCTAGTTAAGGCCCCAGTTTAGAGCTCCGAAATGGTTCTAAGCTCGATCGCGCCTTCGATCTCATCAGGGACTCGTCCTCACCGGATCTCTCTCCTTCAGTGACTTACCTTATTTACCATTTATAGATTTACTAAGCTTCTTAACCTACCAGGTCTTCTGTCAGATGCCTCATTTGGACTTCAGCCAACTATCAGGTCTCATGGACCAGTTGGACTTCATACCAAGTCTCAACCAACCTAGACTTCAGCCTGGTATTAGGTCCTAAGCCTTTCAAACTATACCAATAAACTGGTTTGATTAAGTAGTTCTAGACCAGAAAAGAGGGTATCATTAATAAAGCACTTTCAGTTTCCAGTATTATAGCATTGATAAAGAGTTGTAAACAACCTCACAATTTGATAAAGGATTGCTATGATTTAGACTAATATGATTACCAGTGTCCCTTTACCTCATTAATACAAAAATTTATCAAAGAAAGTGATGTAGTGGTCGTCAAATTTGATAACATGCTGGATTCTGCCCTTTTTCTGCAAAATTTTAACTTGTGAGCTTGTTAGTGCATCGAAGTCATCGTTGATTACGCATGATCTTTATTTTGGTCTCGTTGTAACTTTGTAGGACTTTAACTTCTCCAGTGGAACTTATTAAATGCTTACGATCCATTAAGGAGCATGCCTTTTCTGCATCCCCTTATCCTGTCATCATAACTCTAGAGGACCACCTTACTCCTGATCTTCAAGCTAAAGTCGCTGAAGTAAATCTGCTATCCCTTTTTTTTTTTTTATCATAGACTGTCAAACTTTTTTTTTCCCTCTGAATGTAACTTTAAGGAAAACTGCTTTCTTTAGATGGTTGTAGAAACATTTGGAGACTTGTTGTATTACCCTGACTCGGAATGTCCAAAAGAGTTCCCATCACCAGAATCTTTAAAGAAAAGGATTATTATTTCAACCAAACCACCAAAAGAATATCTTGCAGCTAAGAATGATAAAGAGAAGAATGGTAACTCCCAAAATTTGGATGATGATGAAGCGTGGGGAAAGGAGGTCCCTGATATTCAAACCGAGCTTGACAAGGTGTCTGCATTTGCAGTATTCTAATTAATTTTGCTATATTTCACTTTATTGCTATGTATACCACTTTTTTGTCATATTTCCTCCGTGACAATGAAAATGTTTAGACACAAAACAACGATGATGATGTGGATGATAGCGATGAGGATTACCATGATGACAGTGATGATGGTAAGAGTATCTCCCAGAGATCACCACCCAATTATAAATCCATTATCACTATACGAGCTGGAAAACCCAAGGGTGGTATAAGTGAAGCACTAAAAGATGATCCTGATAAAGTTAGACGTCTCAGTTTGAGTGAACAACAACTTGAAAAGATAGCAGCAACTCATGCGGCAGACCTAATAAGGTATATTATTCAGCCATTGTGTTTAAAAACTTCTTGGTATTTATGAATCTTGCCATCCCTTGTTAGACAATAAAATTCCATGATTGATTATATCATTTAGGTGTATGGAAATGGAAATTCTCAATCATCTTATAGTTACAATTGCTGCCATCTTTTTATTCTTTTTTCTTGTATAGGTTTTCTCATAGAAATTTACTCCGGATATATCCAAAGGGTACCCGCTTTAATTCTTCTAACTACAATCCATTCGTTGGCTGGATTCATGGTGCTCAGATGGTGGCATTTAACATGCAGGTAAGCTTGACATACTTGCTCTAACTACTCTAGTAATGATTTCATCACCTTAGATCTTAAAATCCATGCATTACATGTCCATTGTAATTATTTGCTCAAGAAAAATTTATAACTCATGATTATTAGGTAGACTTAGATGAGTTGATGCACATTTAACAATTACACTTTGAAGAAATGCTGATTAAATTTGACTAAGCAATGCTATTTATAAATAAGATTCTAGTTATTAATGGCGCATTTAGTAGGGTGGAATTGGAACTGAATGGAATGGAAACAATGCATTCCCTCTTTGATTCCATTCTAATGTTCATTCCCTCTTTGATTTCATTCTAATGTTTGGGCAAACGGTTTGAAGAAGTTACTCATTCCATTCCACCCATCCCATAATTAAGATAGGTCGAAAGTTACCATCACATAATCAAAGTGTACAAATTAGATGGAGGAAACGAAGATAAACCTAGAATGAATGGTTCCATTAGTCATATCATTCCATTCTCATAACCAAATACAGGCATAAAATGCATTATTCTCTTGATTCCATTACATTCCCATTCTCATCTCAGTTCCATTATATTCCACCATAACCAAGCACCCAAGGGTCCTATTACTTGGATGAAAGACATGTGAGAGAGAAAGAAAAGTGACAGAAAACGTACATCATTCATGGAGCTCCATGTGTAATTTTATAAGCTTTTTCTTCCCTTGAATCTTCTATCTAATTAATCTGATGGAACTTCATTGTAGCACTACAATTCTCTATTAACTGAAAAATGATCCATTGAACTTTGAGGATTTTCATTTTCATTTACCTTTCTACCAGAAACTTCTATTTTTATTGGATCAAGAATTCTTGTTTGAACTTGTTGAAGTGTTTTTTCCACAGGGATATGGAAGATCACTGTGGTTGATGCATGGATTTTATAAATCAAATGGTGGATGTGGATATGTAAAGAAACCTGATTTCCTGTTGACTGTTGGCCCAAACAATGAGGTTTTTGATCCTAAAGCAACTTTACCCATAAAGAAAACCTTGAAGGTGACTCGATCGTTGATTTTAGCTGTTGTCTGTTATTTATTTCTGTGTTTTTTTTTTATTTTTTTATCTTTTATTTTCACTTTAAAGGTATGATTATTTGGACAAAAGAGATGAAGGAAAGGATCACAAAATTATACATGAACTGTGGAAGTTCCCTATGTAATTTTGTATCTTTTCCTTCCTATCATTCATATCTTCCATCCAAGTAATCCTCCCTATGGTATCTACTTGAGGGAAAGGAAGCTAAAGTAGAGGGAAATGAAAGGGTAAGTGGTCTCATTCAATTGCTTATTTGGGTACAGAGAAAATCCATGGGGATTAAGGAACAATTTGAAGTTCTTTCCATACTTATGGTTCTATCTAAGGGTGTGCTTCCTAGAGTGAAAGAAGAGGGGAAAGGAAAGGAACAGGGCTACCAAGGTATGAGGTGAAGGAAGAGAGAGGAGAGAAATTTCTTTTTGTGAAAATGAGAGAAAATGTCTTTACTATAATGTTACTAAGACATGCAGAGTTAAAACGCTCATTCATTTCACTACTATGCTTTTGTTCATCTTCCATTCACCTTTAAACAAAAACAAAAATGGTAAAAATAGTTCCAAATTCCCCTTTTGTTCTTCTAACAAAGAAAGCAAGGAAATCTTGCTATTTTAGCTTTCCTTTTCCTCTTTTTGAGCTCCTTCCTCCATCAAATAGACACTCCAAAAGTCAACTGAATAGGGAGAAAAAAAAAGGAAAAGTGATGATAGGATTGGTTTAGCACTACATGTTGGGGTAACAAAAAAAAATTCAAAAGTCTAACTTTGTTTTTCCACCTTATTTTTCCTTGTATTTTTTTTTCTTTAAAGTAGACACGAAAAAGAGGAAATTCCGCTACTTTCTTTTCCTTTCCTTCCTTGTCATTGTTCCTTTTGCTCTTATTGTCCTCCTGTCCTCCACCGCTCAAGAAAACAATACGTGTGTTGATTTGCAAATTGTTTATTGGATTTTTGATATTTGTAACAGGTCAAAGTATACATGGGAGATGGTTGGCGTATAGATTTCAAAAAAACTCATTTTGATACATACTCCCCTCCAGATTTTTACACAAGGGTAACAATCTCATACTTACAAAAAAAAATTTCTTAAAAGTTTCTTTTAAAATCACCATATTCTTATAAATGTGAAGCATACCAACCAAAAAATGATTTAATCAATCAATAGGTGGGAATAGCTGGTGTTCTGGCTGACACAATGATGAAGAAAACGAAGATCATAGAAGATAATTGGACTCCGGTTTGGAATGAAGAGTTCATCTTCCATTTGACAGTGCCTGAATTGGCCTTGCTACGTATTGAAGTCCACGAATATGACATGTCAGAGAAGGATGACTTTGCAGGGCAGACTTGCTTGCCTATATCAGAGTTGAGACCAGGAATTCGAGCGGTGCCACTCTTTGATCGCAAAGGAATCAAATTTAATTCTGTAAAGCTTCTGATGCGGTTTGAATTTGTGTAGTTAGTTGAAAGGGTGTATAAGTTGATTTCAATTTAAATGCGTAGAGTATCTTATGCAGCTTGGCTTGATGTGAAGTACAAATAATAACACATTGGTATGCAATGCACTCAACTTTATGAATTGCCTATGTAATAGGAACTTGTCTTCTTATGTAAATTTGTGTGTAAATTTAATTTTGTAACATATGCATGTATTTCTTGTGATTTTTTCCCCACCTAAATCTTGAAAGCCTGTAGATATGCTGGGGTGATATAAAGTATTCATAAAATTTTAATTTATATTTATCTTTGTATTGATAATATTTTTTCTCCGCCTATAGTATTCCATGATATTAAGTTGGATATGTGTAGTTTATTGCTAATTTGTCTGAACTTTTTAATTATTTTTGGGGGTGAAAATAGGGGTATAAATGAGTTCAAATTTATTTATTTTTGTTTAAATTTGATAGCTGAATTTAAATTTATTCATCAACATTAGTTAAACATTTAATTGACCTCAATTATTAATGCTATTATTTTTTGAATTTATATTAAATTTTTATTTATACATAAATTTTATATATTTTTATTTTTAATATATTATGAATATTCTATTTGAAAAGAATATAAAATTATCCATAAATAATATATATATGTGTGTGTTATTTTTTGATGATTAAATTTTATATAAATTAATAAATAAATTTATTTATAATTATTCATGAAAATTATTCATCAATATTAAGTTCATTAGTGTTTAAATGTATTTATTTTATATATTCTTTTATAGCTAGATGAATATATATAAATGAGTTTTAAATCGAATACTAAATTTATTTACGGTGAAAATATTTTATTAAAATTGAAAAACTAAATATTCTATATATTTTATACATAAATATATTTTTATTATAAATTGTTTTTTTAAAAGCACATTTTTGTTTCAAATTTGTTGACAATTATTTTAGGCAAGACAAAAATTATTTGTAAATCTCTTTCAAATTAGATAATAAGTACGTAATATTTATGTCATGATGGACTACTTCTAAACTAATACATTAAATATAGTTATTCTGCCCGGGATTATGGTACAGGAGTGCTAAGGCTTTCATCCTCTCTACGTGTTAGTCATAACATTCGAATTAGTAATTTTAATAATTTATTTTTTTCGGGTTGATTCTGATATGAGTTGATGAAAATATTGAAGACGAAGTGTTATGGTCTAACTTATCACTTAAGCATCAGTAATCTTGGTTGCACATCTGATTTAAGAAGAAATTTTTTTATAAAATATATTATTATTAGAGATCGAACTACTACGGATACATGGAATTACTTCTCATTCGGACTAAATTTAAGCACTTAAATTATAAAAATAATAACAATACATAATTATTTCATAGATTTTTTTAATGGTTTGCTCGCACGTACGTCTACGTGACGTCCTCGCATCCAGTTGGCGTAAAATATTTTTTATTATAAATATTGTAAATCATTTACATAAATCTAACTGTTGAGTTATTTTCAGTTATTTTCTGTAATATAATAGCTGTTTGATTCAGATGTAGTATTTATTATATATGATAGCGATAAAAGAATTTAAAAAATGCAATGAGAAATGGCAAAGTTTAGTTTTGGTTTTTTTAATCAGACAAAAGTACAATTTGAATCAGCCAAAAAAACATGATGAATCATGTATGATTAAGATCACCCATAGTTTCCCTGTTAGAAACTTCTCCGTTGCCTAGCCATTGACTTTTCTTCCTGCTCCATCAGCCTAAAATATGGAAAGTAATTACTAGTTGAACGATTCCTTCGACAACTTCTCCTGTTACATCCTCCTCCGTCTCCTTTTGTTTACCAGAATACGCTCCGAAGAAAAGGCGTGGAGACCACGATGCCTCGCCGGAAACTGCCTCTTTTAGCGGCGGAGATGGTGGACTTGAAGCGCCGATCATCGGCCGACGCCAGCAGAGGCAGTGGCCGGAAGATAAGTAAGTACTCTGTTTTTGTCGTCATCTCGACGGTGCTGCTCCTGTTCACGCTCATGCAGAACGACGACGTGACGTTGGTCGCTCAGTATCCTTCCGGCAACGGAGCTAAGTCGCAGGAGGAATTCTCCACAATTGTAACCATTGAGAAGGAGATTAAGGAAGAAGAAGAAGAAGAGAAACTAACCCACAAGCCTACACTGCCCGTTGACGTTGTGGTCGACGTTCGGGTGGCCGAGTCGCTGTCAGCCCCGGAAAAGAAGGATCACGCCGTGCTCGAGGTCGACTCTCAGATTGTCGTCGCAAAAGAACTTAAAGAGCAAGAAGAGCGCGAAGAAAAGCTGCCGCCGGAGAAGGAGCAGCGGCGAACGGTTCTCGACGTGCCGGAAAGCTGTGACCTGTTCGATGGCCGGTGGGTCTACGACGACGTCAACTACCCGTTATACAAGGAGCCCGAGTGTACGTTCTTGACGGAGCAAGTGACGTGCTTGCGGAACGGCCGGCGAGACGACGGCTTCCAGAAGTGGCGTTGGCAGCCCAACCACTGCGCTCTGCCAAGGTACCATTTTCTTTAGTCCCCATCGCCGGAAAACCACTCTGAGGACCTCACTCTCCCGATGAACTTTTGTCCCACATGACCGGTTTCAATTCGAGTAACTCAAGATGCCTCTTTTAAATCAAGGTTCGAAGCAAGTTTCTTCCTCGAGCGGTTGCGTGGTAAGCGTTTCATGTTCGTGGGCGATTCCCTGAACCGGAATCAATGGGAGTCGATGGTCTGCTTGGTTCAATCGATCGCGCCGTGGAACAAGAAATCTCTCACCAAGAATGGGTCGCTCAACATCTTCCGTCTCGAGGTATTCAATTCGAACCCTAATTCGTTCAATCTTCTTCTGTTCTTCGTTAATTGATTTGAATTGGGAGTTTAGGATTACAATGCGACGGTGGAGTTCTACTGGGCGCCGTTCCTGGTCGAGTCCAACTCCGACGACCCCAAAATCCACAGCATCCAGAAACGGATCATCATGCCCAAATCGATCGATAAGCACGGCAAGCACTGGAAGAACGTGGATTACCTCGTCTTCAACAGCTACATCTGGTGGTTGAACACCCCCGCCATGAAAGTCCTGTGAGAAACTCGATCATAGTTAGTTCCGATTCGAAATTTGTGATGTTTGGCTTCTGATTTGGATCAAAACAGGCGAGGATCGTTCGAGAAGGGATCGCAGAAGTACGTCGAAGTCGACCGACCGCTGGCGTATCGGCGAGTGATGAATACGTGGGCGAAATGGGTGCAGAACAACGTGAATCCCAACCGAACCATGGCGTTCTTCATGAGCATGTCTCCCAACCACATCAAGTAAGTCCAATTTTTATTTCATTTCAGTCTCGAACCCCCACAAAGATACTCATTTTTCTCTTCAAAATCCAATTTTTAGTTCGTTTCAATGAGGAATCTCCTCGGCAATTCTCTCCGGAGAAGTAATTTTGCATGATTGCTAACTGATTAACCCATCCTTCGGCTTCAAGCCGAGCATCGCTGATGTAGTCACAGTGATAATTGAGCTATCATTCAACTAGTCCTCGTGATGGCTTGAAGAAGAGGCCAATGGAAGAAGGCTACGTGATGCTGATGAGTTGGAAAGAAGCATCAAATGCGTGTACATTTATATCGATCCAACGTATAGCGTCGTCGTCAGGACCACCTGACAGTTCGAATTGGAGAACGATAGGAGGGGAATTTGCATGCACTCAAGCAACTCAATGATTAAAGAGGGAATAGAATTAGATTCCTCCGCAAGCTTTAGAAAAGTCACTGTAATATATTATAAGAGGAGATTAAGCTTTAACACCCTATAGGTCCTAATTCGTAAATTACAGAGACCTCTTGCCTGTCTTTCGATGAAAGACTCCGCTGGTAGTAGTATCAAAGGGTGAGCAAAAGTAATTTGTTAGAGTCGTGTCAAGGTAGCAAATGATGATTCATTTGTCTTCATCGCTCCTGTCAAATCATTTCAGGGGTCAATATAGAAGAGGTAAATCATGGGGCTATAACTCGGATGCTGTGGCTAGTGTGTGAGGAGGACCGGCATATTGACTTTGTCAAGTTTTGACCCAAGATCTCATGGTGACAACATTCACATACTAACTATCAGTCCATCCCATAGGGACTTGTTAGAGGATAATTAGACATATCTCAAGATTAATATGGAGGAGGTAAATTATGAGATTACTAGCCTAGATAGTGCAAGAGAGGATAAATATTTAATTTCATTAATATTTTATCTTATAACCATTTTACAGAATCCGTAAGAGGCATTTGAGAATTGCTGTATGTTGGCTAGATTAGACATATAATTATTGGCTACAACACGTAAGGATCACGACGGGACGTTTGGATATATTAGGGCATTTGCATTCGTCCGTTCATCGGGCATATTATGCCCGATAAATTCATTACATTTAAACGTAGA
This sequence comes from Boesenbergia rotunda, assembly GCA_024364735.1. Taxonomy (NCBI): domain Eukaryota; kingdom Viridiplantae; phylum Streptophyta; class Magnoliopsida; order Zingiberales; family Zingiberaceae; genus Boesenbergia; species Boesenbergia rotunda. Next base: position 83,541 of record JAGFNQ010005436.1, on the reverse strand, counting down.
CGCGATGAATGCGTTCATTTGTTTGAAAGCGTTAAAAGCTTTGTGACAGGGCATCCTCAATTGATTGGGGATGAACAAAGTAATTTCTTGTATTACCCAATCCCTATCCCCAATCGATTGAGATTTATTTTAATTGATGTCATGACGTAATATCGGCTAGGTAACGATTAGTAAATTTACTTAACGGTCACCTAACGACTAGGTCTCGAATTGTGACGTCAGAGGTCCGCCTCGTTATTGATATAAAAAAAGTTAAAATATATTACGTGAGCATACATTATTTAACACAACATGAGTATGAAAGATGAGAGAGACTTGACAAATTGATACAACGATGAAAGTGACAAATCTGTACAACTCGTACATGACTCAAATTGAGAATTTCATGATTATCTCCTGACAAATTCTGAACTACGTGATAATTATGTACATCACCAACTTCGTGCCGACTTAGTTGAACATATTTGGTCATAATATAACAACTTTTGAATTAGTATTTTATAGTTTTACTTTATGTTTAATTTATATGTTGTTTTTTAATTTTATGCAAGTGTGATTCATTTTGGATTTATAATAATATTTTAATTTTAAATAAATGATACTTATAAAATAAAAAATTATTTTACATATTAAATATATTTAAAATTATTATTATTATTTATTTTAAATAATAATTATTTAAATTTCATAAATGAAATTGAAATTATATTTATTTAATGTAAAATAAAAATAAAGATGTGAGAGAATAAATATGTTAATATAATATGATCTCACAACTAATGTGTGTTAATGTTAAAATGAATATGAAAGAATAAATGTGTTAATATAATGCATATGTGCATGTAGACCTCACATTTTTTTATAAGGTGCTGGGTAATATGGATGCTCAAGAAAAGTGTAATTGATTTGGCAAGTCATTGTACTGAGGATTCAAGCTTACATCACGTGCGTCCTTCCACCATGTCCCTAGAACTATGATGTAGTGGAAGGACGATAAATTATCTCTTAAGTATTTGCGATTCGATCCTTAGCTATAGTAAATTTTATAGGAATTTTTTCTCTAAATAAGACGTACAATTGTGGGATGTCTGGATTATTCGTCGCGAACACTTTCTGATTTACCCTATCGGCCAGTGAAAAATTTTCGTGAGAACGGATTGGTTGCCTAAGTTCAACCTTATTAACCTGATTATATAAATATATATATATATATAACCACAACATTGCTTATGAGCTGATCTACGATGAGAAGTGCATGAGATAACCTACACATACCTTGTCGATATCAGTATCACTAATGATTTTTAATTCTTCTGTGCAATTTAAACATCATGTTTACATAAGGTGACAAAAGATGATTCGTTCGCCCTCAACATCCGTTAACCTATCATAAGGCCGACACAGAGGAGATAAATCACGGAAATTACAATTCAGATGCTGTGATTAACGCATAGGCAAGGCATATATATATATATATATATATATATAGTTTGCAAGTAGTAATTATGCCCTAAATATATAGTTTGCAGGTTGTTTTTATATTTTAGGCAAAGTTTAAGTTAGGGTAATATTATTATTTCACATGTATAAAAGTGTGTTAAGTATAAGAAACACGACAAGTATTGTAGGTGTGATGACGAAAATTGAATACTTTGCAAATGGAAGACTAAGTAGGTCGACAAGACCATTGAACATTTGACAAAGAAAGCTATGTAAATACTAATAATAAAAGAAAGCCCAATAGAAATTTACAGACGAAGTAAAAGCAGTTAAGGAAAACTGAATATTTGCATGAAAGATAGTGAATTTTAGCATCTAAAGCTATTAGGAACTATAGGGTGTTAAAAGCTAATTTTAGCTGGTCTTTGTAATTTTACACCCTAAGATAGTGAATTTACACCCTATATGTCACTTTTTCTCAACTTATTTCTCCTCGTTTAAAAGATTTTCTGAAAAGGTGAAAGATAGTGAATTTTAAACCACTTAAATATTTAAGTCTTCTTTGTTGTTTTTTTCCCTATTGCATTTATTATTTATATTTTATTAGGTTATATTTCCATTGTGCTAACCACTTAGAAACATCTCTATTTTTCTATCAGGCTCAATTTCACATTTATTGTGCTATTAAATGCGAGTGACACAAAACTTCTGGTCCCTTCATTATTGTTGATGGCAAAGTTGTTCCAATTCGGAAAAAAAAAGATAAAATCAGGAGGTAAAACAATAAACCTAAAACTATTGGGGCCTTGTTTTAAAAGTTAAACAAACTATATGGACATGATTAAAGTTTTCTCAAAAGCCAATGGATTCAATACAATAGACTATATTACACACGGTAAATTAATTTGCTAGTTCCTTGCCGTCGGCTGGGGCATGATTGGGGGCTTGTTTTAAAAGTAAAACAAATTATATGGGCATGATTAAAGTTTTCTCAAAAGCCAATGGATGCAAGACAATAAACATTGGGGGCTTGTTTTAAAAGTAAAACAAATTATATGGGCATGATTAAAGTTTTCTCAAAAGCCAATGGATGCAAGACAATAAACATTGGCCACAGTGCAGTTAAAAGAATGGAATGGTCTCCACCAACTAATTCTATGGATAAAATAAATCCCTGCTACGTTGCCTTTTTTTTTTTAAATATTTTTTTATGATTTAAAGGCCTTTTTTTGTAACGTATATTGCAGTAGCATGGATTGGGATAACCCAAAGGGGATAAAGTGCGCGCTGGAGACGGAGCCGGTGGTGGCGGCGGAGAACCGGACTCGGCCGCTGGAGGTGGGAACGGACTGGCGGCTATACGTGGAGGCAGAAAACGCGATCAGGAGGCTGAGGAGAAAGAAGGTGCCCGTGAGGTTCGTGAAGATAACTGCGATGTCAGAGTATCGGAAAGAGGCGCACACGTCGGTGCACACGTTGCGGCAGGGGAAGCTGCTGACGGCGGAGCAGCAGGCGGACCCAGCCAACTTCGCCGACTGCATCCATTGGTGCCTCCCCGGCCTGCCTGACACATGGAATGAACTCCTCTACGCCCTCATAGCCTCTTCCCCTTCGCCACATTCCTAACCAATTCTCTTTGTTTATAGTTTTGTTATTTTTTTTTTTCCAATTATAGTTTTAAAAAAATCTAATTCGTGAATGATGGACGGTATTCCTACTATTCACGATCAATTAAGAAATAATAATTAAGACATCTTAATAAGATTTTGATATTTATTTAATATTCAAATTCTATTTGAATTCGGTTAGAATTTGACAGCAATAGTGTGTCAAATTAATTTATCTAGTTCATTTTATAATTGTAGGACCCTAAACAAGGGTTTAGTATTGGTCGACATTAATTGTCATAATCTTTTACATTAATAAAAATAAAAAATACATAATAATATATATATTTTTATGTATATTATGAACCTTGAGGTTTTCAAGATGATAAAGATCTTTCCATGATGATAGAGCAAGTTCAAGCTAATATTAGTTGCACTTAGTTTTATTAAGTTGCCCTTGCATATAGGTTTGTGTTTTCTCCATTTAACTATAATAGATTCTTGTAGGATTTTCTAGGATAATTTTTCTCATACTAACAAGTCTTACTTTATCAACTGAAATTGAATATTTAATGTTTTCTATGGGATATCCTTCCTGATCAATTTATATATTAGAATATAAGAATTGAGTTTATAAATAGGGTAAATAGAATTCAATGAGAAAATTTTGGCACGTATTTTACTACTCACCCCTTCAAATTTTGCAGAATTAAAATTTTACCTCCCAAAATTTGCAATATCATTTTGCCTCCTTGTGGTATTAACATCATTTAGTTAACATGATGGTATTTATATATTCATATTATAAGTTTTTTGGGAAAATTAACATCATTTTTTGGTTGTATTGTCACTTCACCTCAAACAATGATGATAATTATTGAAGAAAATGAAAAAAAGAAAACTTGAGAATTTTCTCTCTATATAATCTTCTTATCACTTTACCTCACAATTAATTATATTCAAACGAATAATTAAAATAAGAAAATTAAATTAAAACTTTGAGAAACTCTGTCAGGAATTTTAAAATTTTATTCTTTAGTATAAATTATAGAAAAAGAATAGAAGAGCATAACTTGGGGACTAAATTCGACCATAAGCAAAGTCCAAGACAACGACGTCGATTTGTACTACAAGGAATTAATTTGCACCGCCGATGTGCGTGTCCATCAACCGCAGTCAAATTACTTTGGATCGATAAATTGGTATTTTACGGGATCAATATGACCAATTTATTTCAAAACAAACTAATTAAGATTCATAATTGCCAATTAAAATATCGGTAATTTACCAAAGGGCGTATCCAAGAATTGGTATTTATCAAAAGGTGTACCATGGTTTCATTTTTACCAAAAAGCGCACTGATTTTAGTGAACTTCCTCTTATACCCCTCCCATTAATTACTGTCTTTCTCTTTCTCTCTCAGTAACAAATTCCGAGATGTCTGCACAGGCTTTTTCAGACTTTTTATTTTAAAATAATATAATATAGAATCGGCGCTAAAAAACATAAGGAAAAAACCGAAAGGAGGGCCTGAATACATTTGTATTCAGGCCCTCGGTGGGCCTGAATACAAATGTATTCAGGCCCTCTTATATATTTTTTTTCTTTCATTTTTTTAACTCAACCCTATGGGAAGATGGTCTAATCTAGAACTGCTCGAACCAATAATGCCTAAGCAAATTAGTATACATTGGTTTGAGGTATTGGATTCGTTTTATATGTTCCAATTTCATGGAAAAAAATGTTGGTTAATAACGTTAATAGCGATGAGAAGATTATCAATATTGTCATTGGGCAACTAATTGTATACATTGGCTCTGTGTTGTCCAACTAATTGACATAACAAAGAAGAAAAAAAAATCTTCTTCTCGAAGCTCACACAACTTCTTTCCCTCTTTGCCAAACTTATAAAGGTGATTCTGATTCTTTGAAAAAAAACAGAGCATGGGCCTGAAATAAAAATATTTCAGGCCCAGCGTGGACCTGAAATTTTTTATTTCAGGTCTAGCGTGGGCTTGAAAATTTTTATTTCAGGCCCACGTTGGGCCTGAAATCTTTTGATTTCAGGCCCGACGTGGACTCAAATTTTTTTCCTATTTTAAAAATATATTAATATATAAAAAAACCTATCAAAACACATAATTTCAGATTAAAACGCAGGGTCTGAAGTCACGCTAGGAGGCCCTGAACACAAATGTGTTCAGACCCTCCTTGGGCCTGAAAGGTCTGAACAAAGATGGGATAAAAAACCCACTGGAGTTTTCAGTAGATATCTAATATATAGATGGTTGGACCAAAACCATCCAACGTGATTTCAGTTAAACTCATCCAACATGATTTAAAAATATAAATAAATAATTTTTCAAAATTTGATTAATATAAATTAATATATTTAATAATATTTAATAAATATATTAATATATGAAAAAATAAAACAGAAGACACTTCTGTCTTCTGATTTCAGGCGTGGGCCTGAAATATTTTATTTCAGGCCTACATTGGGCTGAAATCTTTTGATTTCAGGTCCGACGTGGACTCAAATTTTTTTCTATTTTAAAAATATATTAATATATAAAAAAACCTATCAAAACACATAATTTCAGATTAAAACGCAGGGTCTGAAGTCACGCTAGGAGGCCCTGAACACAGATGTGTTCAGGCCCTCCTTGGGCCTGAAAGGTCTGAACAAATCTTGGATAAAAACCCCACTGGAGTTTTCAGTAGATATCTAATATATAGATGGTTGGACCAAAACCATCTAATATATAGATGGTTGGACATCTAAAACATCATCTCCTACCTCTAACCTCTCTATTCATATGAAGTTTTCAGAAATCCAGATATGGGAGGTCCATCAGTGGGTTTTGGTCAAAACCCACTGATATTTCTAAACTACTCATATTGCATTAGTGATATCTAATATATAGATGTTTGGACACCTAAAACATCATCTCCTACCTCTAACCTCTCTATTCATATGGAGTTTTCAGAAATCCAGATATGGGAGGTCCATCAGTGGGTTTTGACGTTTTAGTCAAAACCCACTGATATGGCTAAACTACTCCTATTGCATTGGTGATATCTAATATATAGATGGTTGGACACCTAAAACATCATCTCCTACCTCTAACCTCTCTATTCATATGGAGTTTTCAGAAATCCAGATATGGGAGGTCTATCAGTGGGTTTTGGTCAAAACCCACTGATATTTCTAAACTACTCTTATTGCATTGGTGATATCTAATATATAGATGTTTGAACACCTAAAACATCATCTCCTACCTCTAACCTCTCTATTCATATGGAGTTTTCAGAAATCCAGATATGGGAGGTCCATCAGTGAGTTTTGGTCAAAACCCACTGATATAGCTAAACTACTTCTATTTCATTGGTGATATCTAATATATAGATGTTTGGACACCTAAAACATCATCTCCTACCTCTACTCTCTCTATTCATATGGAGTTTTCAGAAATCCAGATATGGTAGGTCCATCAGTGGGTTTTGGTCAAAACCCACTGATATTTTTAAACTACTCCTATTGCATTGGTGATATAGAGTGTCTAGATGTTTGAACACCTAAAACATCTTCTCCTAGGTCAACCCTGTCTATTGATATCAGGTTTTCATAAATCCAGATATGGGAGGTCCATCAGTGGGTTTTAATCAAAACCCACTGATATGGCTAAACTACTCCTATTGCATTTGTGATGTCTAATATATAGATGGTTGGACACCTAAAACATCATCTCCTACCTCTAACCTCTCTATTCATATGGAGTTTTGAGAAATCCAAATATCCTAGGTCCAGCAGTGGATTTTGGTGAAAACCCACTGATTGACATAAAAATCTCATATTGCAATATAATTTATAATCATTAGATGTTTGGACACCAAAAATACCATCTCCTAGCTCAACTTTAACTAGAACTATTTATTTTTTTATTTAATTTACTTACATTTATCCAAGATTTGTTCAGACCCTCCATGCCCAAGGAGGGCCTGAACACATTTGTGTTTAGGGCCTCCTAGCGTGACTTCAGACCCTGCGTTTTAATATGAAATTATGTGTTTTGATATGTTTTTTTATATATTAATATATTTTTAAAATTGAAAAAAATATGAGTCCACGTCAGGCCTGAAATCAAAAGATTTCAGGCCCAACGTGGGTCTGAAATAAAAATTTTCAGGCCCACGCTAGCCCTGAAATAAAAAATTTCAGGCCCACGCTGGGCCTGAAATATTTTTATTTCAGGCCCACGCTCTATTTTTTTTTCAAAGAATCAGAATCACCTTTATAAGTTTGGCAAAGAAGGAAAGAAGTTGTGTGAGCTTCGAGAAGAAGATTTTTTTTTCTTCTTTGTTATGTCAATTAGTTGGACAACACAGAGCCAATGTATACAATTAGTTGCCCAATGACAATATTGATAATCTTCTCATCGCTATTAACGTTATTAACCAACCTTTTTTTTCCATGAAATTGGAAAACATAAAACGAATCCAATACCTCAGACCAATGTATACTAATTTGCTTAGGCATTATTGGTTCGAGCAGTTCTGGATTAGACCATCTTCCCATAGGTTTGAGTTAAAAAAATGAAAGAAAAAAAAAATATAAGAGGGCCTGAATACATTTGTATTCAGGCCCTCGGTGGGCCTGAATACAAATGTATTCAGGCCCTCCTTTTGGGTTTTTCCTTATGTTTTTTAGTGCCGATTCCATATTATATTATTTTAAAATAAAAAGTCTGAAAAAGCCTGTGCAGACATCTCGAAATTTGTTACTGAGAGAGAAAGAGAAAGACAGTAATTAATGGGAGGGGTATAAGAGGAAGTTCACTAAAATCAGTGCGCCTTTTGGTAAAAATGAAACCATGATACGCCTTTTGGTAAATACCAATTCTTAGGTACGCCCTTTGGTAAATTACCCTTCAAGCAAGAATGTTGTTGGATTCTCCGAGTAGCATTGTTAAGTCCTTCACTAATAAGTCTAAGTAATTATCAGATATTTTTCTCTTTTATAAATATCATATCTAAAAATATTAGTTGATAGATTGGATTTTCATATATACTTTTTTTGATTTATCATGATGCACGATAAAAAATTTCTACAGAATCGAACGATTATTTTAAATTTGACGTTATCTAACTTGATTATCTTTTTCATAAAATTTAGAGTTAATTCTTGATTAATAATTAGATTCATCAATCTCATATATTAATTAATGTTCCAAATTAATAAGTCATTTATGATTATCTCTTTTATATAATTTGAAGACAAGATATCTAGAACGTTATTATTATAGATTATTATTGAATGGGTATCTCTGCTAATATTTTACTAAAATCGTTTGTAAAAGCAAAGATATTTTTTTAGATTTTAGCCAAAATTTATTTGATTTTTTTTTAAAATAAAAGCGTAAGAACAAGATATTCTTATTATTATTATTTACTAAGTTTGGGTCCCTTCCACGATATTTCTCCTTTGACTAAATATTGACTCAACATTCCATCTTCATTTCTTCACCACGTCCCTGTGTAATTTTTCTTTTAAATAGGATGCGAATCATGGGACGTTAGGCTTTTAGACTGGGCTTCTAGATTGTCCACCATGAGCACTTCCCAATTTAGCCTGGTGACCGATAAAAAACTTTTACGAGAACGGATCGATCACCCCAAATTCAATTTGTCAGCTGTCCAGTTCATCATTTTCACGTCCCTGTGTAAACCAATTTTCCGGATCCATCGCCGGCCAAACAATGGCGGAGCCCGATGATGCCGACTTCGACTCCTCCGCAGCAGACCGGACCAGTAACACGTTCATGGTTGCCGCGATCGTTTTCCTCTTCCTCGTCGTCGTCTTCGTCTTCTTCCTCTACTTCTACGCCAAGCGCCACCTGCGCCGCGCCCGCATACTAGTCTTCTCCTCCGCCTCCGATCTCGGCGCCTCCTCTTCCCTTTTCCGCGGCCTCGACGCCTCCGTCCTCCGATCTCTTCCCGTCGCCGTCTACCGCGCGGTGGAGTTCGGAAACGGGATCGAGTGCGCCGTGTGCCTCTGCGAGCTCGCCGACGGAGAGGCCGTCCGGATACTATCCAAGTGCGGCCACGGATTCCACCTCGAGTGCATCGACATGTGGTTCCACTCCCACTCCACTTGCCCCATTTGCCGGAGCCCCGTCGGCGCCGAACCAGCCCCAGTCCCGAACTCTAATCCCTTCGCCGGATCCGAAACCCTAAATCCCGACTCGCCTGTCTTCCAAACGAATCAACACCAAACCAGCGAAGCGCCTTCCAGCTCTTCCGACAGATTGAAGGAGCCAAAAGGGGACCTCGCGATTGAGATACCGAGGAGGGAGCCGGACGGATTTTCGTCACCGGTTTCGCCGCTGCCGACGAGCAGGAACGCCGACGAGGAGACGAGGACGCCGGGTTCCGGGAGTCTTCGGCCGGTGAGGCGGCGGCGGAGTATGGGGAAGCGAACTCCTACTCCTGGCTCCGGCTCCGGCTCCGTGTGTAGTCCCATGGGAGGCGACCTCGAGCAAGGATTCGGGGGGTTTTATGGAGAGGCAAGTGCTCCGCCGGCAAAGTCTCCGGCGAACTCGAGGCTCGAAACCCCTAAATCCCATAAAGTACCCGAAGCAAGCGTTTGACGAAATGTTGAAGACGTAGAATTGCAGCATAGTGCTCAAATGATCAAGCATTTCAACTTATTACAATAAAACTATTCTTTAAGCCCAAAAATACGTTATCCATCTTCTAGAACTAGAAGAACACAAGTGATCAAAAGGTAGAGAGCTACCAACACTAAGACACTAGTAATCTAAAGCTTTAACTAACTCTTCTACTCTACTCTACTCTTCGCGCCTCATCGTCGTCTTCATAGTCTTCGTTTTTTCCATATTTTCTCAAGGATTCCTTGACCTAACACAAAGTCACACCTCTACTTACATAACATATATCGCAAAAACAAGCAAACATTGTTTTTCCTTGTAGAATTATTGATGGATGATGTCGTGGCTTACTTGTTCTGCGTAGGGTTCGATCTTGAAGGAGGTATCCTCCTTTTGCTGCCCATTCCTTGCTTGGCAGGCATGACACTACTACCACTACCACTGCCAGTGTCAATCTTTAGCTTAGAATTGGAAATAGTTTTGTTCTGAGACAACAAAAGTAACTTCCTTGTCACAATTCTGATCTTTGACAATGGCACCTCTTGCTCCGAACAGAGAACTGATTTGCTCTGCAGTGGCGGCCAGAGCAGTAGCTTCCTTTCTCGAAGCCCGACGACCATTTCGATAGAGCTCAGAAGGAGAAGGACTACCAGGAGCTTGGGGAGAGGAGGAATTGCTGCCGCATGCAAGCAAGATCTACTTGTGATCTTCATCCTGTTCTTGGCTCAGCAGTCTGCACCTACTGCTTTGTCAAGGGGTTTTGAGGAGAATTTAAAAGGCATTTGGAGGACATGTGATGGAGGTTTGACTACTGATCGCATCCAAAGTGTTTTCATTCGTTCTCGATTCAAAGCTCCTTAAGGTACGTATGATCACGTCAGAGTTGGCATTTGATTACTGCACAGGCTGCAGCTTGCCCTATGCCATGACGACCTGCATTGGCTACTAGAAAAAGGTTTAGTAAAAGCTGCTCGCGTGATTGGATTCCCAGTTCTTGAATCTTACTCAGCAAACGCGCAGGTGAATGGATAGGACGTGGCAGGAGTTTAAGGCTTGTCGAGTTATCTAGTTTTTCCAATTAGTTTCTTTCTTTCTCTACTCTTACAATTTCTTAAAATTTCTTAAAGCTTTTTTATTGCATTCTAAAATAACTTCTATACAAAACTAGACACGACAAAGCTAAAGAAGTTTGATCTTAACTTTCATCTTCAAAAAAAAAAAAAAATGACAGCAGTAAGAGTCCAACAAATTAAGTTTGCTTATTCTCTTCTTTAATCGTTATGCTAAAGTTCGTTCTGCAGCGTGGCACAGATCTCCAAGTAGGTTACAGAACTTACAGTGTAGTTAAACAGAGTGAGCAGATTTTAGCAGCTGATTACTGAACTTTACAGGGTAGGATTTTGCAGCTATCTATCTTATTTAAATTACAAGTGATGTGTACCTCTCCACGAACCACTTCCACGCCATTACTTTTATTTAGTTTTTTTCCCCTTTCTGCATATCTTTCACTGACAGTTCAAATTAGTTTATTAAATGAGCAGGCAGGGGTTAAATGTCCTTCCTTTGACTGAAAATTAACTACATAAGTAGCAAGAGGGTTGTTTTTTTTAATGAACAGTGTGTTGGAAGGGATCCAAGGAGGATTGCCATCACGAACCATCACATGTTTACTGCAAGTAAACATTAATTTACATCTTTAAGCCAAGTGGTTTTAAGAATGCTTTCTAAATCAAACCGAATCGATTGGAAACACATGGTGAAAGGGTTTCACCAATCGAATATTCAATTGGTTGGATATTTGTGCTTAAATAAAAAAAATAATTAAGATCAAATATGATTTTATAAAGAAAAATTAAGATGTCATCAATTGATGAAAGTCAAAATTAACTTCAAAAACGAAATCTACATTTTGCGTAGATGAATTTAGACTATTAATTTGCTTAAAATCTATTACGAGTGAATGAGAAATTAATTGTTTAAAATTAGTCCAAAATTTACATAAAAGGAAATATATGGGGATTAATCCACATTTGAAATTTTCGAAGGGATTTATTTCCTTATATGTGTTCCTGTGTTAATGAAATTCAAAAGAAACATAGGTGGTCTCTTATCACAGGCGAGCAGGTGCTCGCACCTGCGAGTCCGCCACCCGCACATGTGTGCAATGAGCGCTTTGTTCGTGCACTTTGTACTTGATGTGTCGGTGATGTGACATGTGATATGGTAGTGCATGTGTGACACTTAGATAAGAGGAGAGAAATGAGTGGACTAAGGGTTACAACTCTTGAGATTGAACGACCCAGATTAATCCTAAGTCAAAAGTCACACCCACTCACCAAAAGGTACCTCACCTCTTCCCTTGTATAAATAGAGTCCTCTAGATAATGGATTCATTTATTCATTCAATCATTAAAGTCATTACCATTAATCTCATCGTGTGCATCCAGAGTCCGAAAAGCCTACGAGAAGGCTCGCTAGTCTCGAAATTTATAGTGATGCTATTTCGAGATTATATCAGTTTTACGGAGATAGTGTCCAACACTAGCCTCGACGAAATTATATCAGTTTGCATCCTCCCGGGACGCCACCAAACAATCATAAAACGATATTCTGTAATTATTATAAAATAATTGGCGTCGCCAAGATTCAAACCGGAGACCTTCTATGTATTGATCTGACATGGTAACCAACTACACCATAACCACAAAGTTAATAGCCTTGCACTCTACAATAAAATTCTTCTGCAAACTAATATGGCATTGATTAACGACGTTCTGACCATCGTTCTGCACGGAGAAAAGCCGGAGAAATTCAAAGGAGCTGACTTCAAACGATGACAATAGAAGATGTTGTTCTATCTGACAACGCTAAATCTCATACGATTTTTACGTGAAGACCCACCAACCATTAAGGAAGGTGATGCCAATGGCAAGACTGCATACGATGCATGGTCGCATGTAGATTTCTTGTGCCGCAACTACGTTCTTAATTCATTGGACGACACGTTGTATAACGTGTATAGTCCGATGGAGACGACAAAATCTCTATGGGAATCACTAGAGAAGAAATACAAAACCGAAAACGCCGGATTGAAGAAATTAATCGTCGGCCAGTTTCTAGACTTCAAGATGGTGGATTCCAAGAGTGTGACGTCTCAAGTCCAAGACATGCAACTGATACTGCATGATCTAGATGCCAAAGGCATAAAGCTGAATGAGTCGTTCAAAGTAGTCGCGGTAATCGAGAAACTCTCTCCGTTGTGAAAGAATTTCAAAAATTACCTCAAGCACAAGCAAAAGGAGATAGGACTTGAAGACCTGATCCTGATACTCTGAATAGAGGAGGATAATCGAAAGTTATCTGACTCTAGAGGAACGAAGCGGGTCATCGACGAGATGTCCAATATAGTTGAACCAAACGCCAAGAAGCCGAAGAAATTCAAGAAGAAGGCTCAAGGCAAGAAATTCAAGGGCTCATGCTACAACTGCGGAAAACCAGGACACCTGTCCAAAGATTGTAGACGCCTGAAGAAACCAACCAAGAGTCAGAAGGATGCTGCGAACCATGCTGCAACTTCTGATGACAGGCTCCCTGATTTATCGGAACTGGAACTCACTGCGATCGTGTTTGAAGCTAACACGGTGGTGGACAACCTGAAGCAATGGTGGATCGATACTGGAGCAACACGTTACATCTGTTCGGATAAGACGATATTCTCCAAGTATACTTTGATAACTGGAAGAAAGCTCTATATGGGCAATTTCACTACATCGCTGATTGTCGGACTCGGGAAAGTTGTCCTGAAGATGATATCTGGGAAGGAGTTAACACTCATTGATGTGCTCCATGTTCTCGACATCAGAAAGAACCTAGTTTCTGGTTCGGCACTTATTAAGGTCGGCTTTAGACTAATATTCCAGTCAAACAACTTTGTACTTATGAAGAATGATGTCTTCGTAGGTAAGGGATATTTAGAACAAAGTCTGTTCAAAATGGTTGTAATGACTGTACGTCGTGAATTTGATGGTAATAAAATAAAAGCTTCCAGTTACGTTGTTGAGTGTTTTAATTTATGGCATGATCGACTTGGACATGTTAATAATAATACTCTGAAACGTCTCGTCAAATTAAATTTATTACCAAACGTCAATGTTGACGAAATGCATAAATGTGAAGTATGTGTGGAAGCTAAGATGACGAGACTACCTTTTCATTCGGTCGAATGGTCAACAACTCCTCTAGAATTGATACATAGTGAAATACGTAACCTAAAATTCGTGTAAACTAGAGGAGGTAAAAAGTATTTTATTACTTTTATCGATGACTGCACGAGGTTCTGTTATGTATTTCTTTTAAAAAGTAAAGATGAAGCCTTAGAGGTTTTATCGATGACTGCACGAGGTTCTGTTATGTCTTTCTTTTAAAAAGTAAAGATGAAGCCTTAGAGGCTTTCAGAACTGATAAAATAGAAGTTGAGAATCAACTTGATAAACGCATTTAAAATAATTCGTAGTGATAGAGATGGAGAATACGGTGCACTGTTTGATGAGTTTTGTTCAGAATATGACATTATTCATCAGACAACGATGTCATACTCACCTCAATCAAATGGTGTTGCTGAACGTAAAAATCGGACACCAAAGGAAATGATGAATGTCTTGTTGATAAATTCAGACTTACCCCAAAACTTATGGGGGAAGTTATATTATCGGCAAATCACATTCTCAATAAAATCTCTCACAAGAAAAGTGATAAAACATCATACAAACTATGGAAAAGCCAAGAGTCATCATACAAATACTTGAAAGTGTGGGGGTGCTTGGCAAAGGTCGAAGTACCCAAGCCAAAGCAAGTAAAGATCGGACCTAAAACGTTCGATGCGATATTTGTCGGATATGCCCATAACAATAGTACATATCGTTTCATAGTTCACAAGTCAGACATTCTTGATATTTATGTGGGAACAATCATAGAATCTCAGAATGCAACATTTTTTGAAAATGTATTCTCAAATAAGGAAAACGTTCAAAGTGATTAAAACAGAAGTTCTAACGAATAAGACGTTTCAGAACTTAGTTGTCATAAAAGGACTATTGACGATCAAAGCTCAGAGTCATGTCGGAGCAAACATGCTAGAGTTGAGAAATCGTTTAGGCCGGACTTCATGACTTTTATGTCGGAAATGGACCCAAAAATATTAAGTGAAGCTCTCTCTAATCCCAACGCCCCATTATAGTAAGAGGTTGTTAATAATAAAATCGAGTCCATCATGAATAATCATACTTGGGAATTAATAGACCTTCCTACTAGTACTAAACCATTAGGTTGTAAGAGGATACTAAACAAGCGCCTAAACAATGGCAAGAAAAATTTGACAAAATAATGTTATCAAACAAATTCAAAATAAATAAATGTGACAAATGCATTTATGTCAACACCACACCTAAAGGTCATGTAATCGTGTGTCTATACATAGACAACATGCTTATAATGGGCAATAATCATGAGTACAAAGAGAATGTTGACCAACAATTTCGATATGAAAAATATGAGTCGAGCAGATGTTATATTGGGAAATAAAATTCTCAGAATATTTGATGGGATAGTTCTGACACAATCCCACTATGTAGAATCGATATTGAAAAAGTTCAATGCGTACGATCTCTTTATAGTAAAAACACCTATGGATCTAAGTCAACACATAGCGAAAAACTATGGTGAGCCCATATCGCAATTGGAATATTCTCGGATAATAGGCAGCTTGATGTATCTTACAAACTACACACGTTCGGATATTGCCTGTGCGGTCAACAAGCTGAGTCGTTTTACGAGTAATCCAAACAACATCCATTGGAAAGCACCGATGCGAGTTCTTAGATATTTGAAATATAATATGACCTACAAATTACATTATGGAAGATGTCCCGCTGTCTTAAAGGGATACTATGATGCTAATTGGATATCAGATACAAAAAACTCCAAATCCACTAGTAGATATGTATTCAAGATTGGTGGGGGAGCGGTATCTTCGAAGTCCACTAAGCAATCATGCATTGCTCGGTCAACTATGGAATCCGAGTTTATAGCACTAGACAAAGTAGCTGAGGAAGTTGAATGATTGCGGAACTTCTTAGAAGATATTCTGAGCTGGACAAAACCTGTGCCCGCCGTACTTATACACTGTGATAGTCAATCGACGATTGGAATGGCACAAAGTAGTATGTATAATAGTAAGTCACGACATATATGTCGTAGGCACAATACCATTAGGCAGTTGATCTCGAATGGAGTAATTGCAATCGAATATGTTAAGTCCAAAGATAATTTTGCAGAACCTCTTACGAAGAGGCTAAATTGAGATTAAATATACTGCTTGTCAAGATGAATGGGATTAAAAATCTACAACTATAACGACTGTAGCGGTAACCCAACCTTGTTGACTGGAGATCCCAAGATCTTGGTTCAATGGGACAATGAAGTTACAACACACGACATATATTATCTCTATCCTAATCCTAGGATGAATATGTGTTCTCCTACCACTATAGTGAAGTTAAAATTATGCTTTTAATAACTTCTATACCTTTATAAGGTGGAGTATAGTGGGATACTCTTGATAGATGTGTCACCCATATGAGTATGAAGGCGGGCCGATTCAATGAAATACTCATGAATCCAAGATGATGTCCATGGCCAAAATGGAACTAACCATGAGAACCAAAAGTAGGTGAGATAGGTCCCTATGTGGGTGCTATTGTCTTAGTATACACAAACAACTAAGCAGTTCAAGACATCACGTTCATTGTGCAGCCTAGTATGCTCGATAGCATTCCACTACGGAATGTTCAAAGCCACAAGCTACCTCTTCCGATGCATTGACTTATCGATTGGACTCTTGTAAAGTGTCAGCATGCATACATATATTAATTTTCATTCATGTGGGGGATTGTTGGATATTTGGTGCTTAAACAAAAAAAATTAAGATCAAATACGGTTTTGCAAAGGAAAATCGAGATGCCATCAATCGATGAAAGTTAGAATTGACTTCAAAAACGAAATCTATGTTCTGCGTAGATGAATTTAGACTATTAATTTGCTCATAATCGATTACGGGTGAATAAGAAATTAATTATTCAATGTTAGCCCAAAATTTGCATAAAAGGAAGTAGATGGGGATTAGTCCCACATCTGAAATTTCTGAAGGGATTTACTTCCTTATATGTGTTTCTGTGTTAAGGAAACTAAAAAGAAACACAGGTGGTTTCTTCTCACAGGCGAACAGGTACTCGCACCTGCAAGCCTGCCACCCACCACGCGCGTACGTGCACAATGGGTGCTTTGTTGGAGCACTTTACACTTCGCATCGTCACGAGGAGCATTGAGGAGCTTAAATTTATGCTCTAGGTGACGTGACACTCGGGTGATGTGTCGGTGACGTGACAGTGCCTACGTGGCGGGGTGCGTGGTATGTGATGTGGTAGTGCCTGCGTGGCACTTAGATAAGAGGAGGAAATGACTAGACTGCTGACTGGGCAAACAAATGACAACCGTTAGATCGAAGATGGGTGATGGATCGCAAGTGACGGGATCTAGAGCGTTGATCGTGAAGAGTCACGATCTGACCGTCGATGAAGAGAGACTTAATCTGAAGCGTCAGATCAAATCTGGTGGTTGAGATCAAAGGGTGATCTGAAAGGTTCAAATAGAGTCCCCTAGATGATGATGCATTCATTCATTCATTCATTCATCAAAGTCATTACCATTCATCCCATCGTGTGTATCTAGAGCCCGAATAGCCTACGAGAAGATTCGCTAGTCTCAAAATTTGTAGTACTGCTATTTCGAGACATTGTCGTTGTATCTTGGGAAACAAATTGCTGCTATCAGTGAGCACCTGTAGCGGAGCAATATCGTTTTACGAAGATAGTGTCTAACACTAGCCTCGACGAAATTATATCAATTTGCATCCTCCCGGTAGCTTACCCGAACGACACCACCAAACACAATCTACATCAATGTTAAGGGAGGACCATTCACCTTTCAATGTTTTCTCTATTTTTTCTTCTTCTCATCCTTCTAGTTGTGGTGTTGACTTCGATCGAGTGTGTTGGAGTTATAGGAAGATGAAGAGGTATCCATTCCTCTTCATCTTCCAACCCATTCATATTCCTCCATTAATTGAGGAAGGGGAAGAGACCTTCTATCCCCTATATATATATATATATATATATATATATATATATATATATATGTTTGTTTGCAAGACAAAGGGGAGGTGAATAGAGAGAAAGTGCAATGGGTGTGCGTCTAAGAAATGAGTTCATCGGAAGAGACAAGTTGTGTGCGAGGTCTATATAAAGTCAATGAGAATGGGTTCGTCCCGTGTATGTAACGTCTCCATGCAAGGTTCGTCTGGGTGCACAAGAGAAAGAAGAGGTTGTTACGAAGAACATTCAAGATTGGTTCACCCAATTACAGAAGAGAGATTTGGTTTGTGAACCTTGAGAGGCGATTCATTTTTCGTGATAATTTCTTGTCGACAGCATGTTTTTCGATGCAACATTCTTGTTTGATTTCTTCTCCATCACTGTAAGTGTTTAGATTTACAGAATTTGTTTTTATAGTTCATGTTTTTAGAAGCTTAACAATGGTATCAGAGCTTGGTTCGGAGAAGAAGAACTAAGTAATAGTGATTCGCAATTTTCTGAATAAAATTGTGAGCCTGCGACTATTTCCCACGCCAATGCACGAGCGACTGCGTCGTGGGCAGAGCCGCATTGTGGGGGCATGCCTGCGACTGCATCCTGAGTGGTTGCTGCCACACCTGTGGCAGGCGAGCGTCGACGATCACCGTGGTCGGCGACCTTTCGTTCATCGTGACAGTAATGTTGGTGCAATTAACCCAAGTGTGATCGGGTAGATCACGGATTTTGATGTGTGTGTCAATATGATTAAGTTAGGTTTTTATTGTGATTTGATATGTGTGTTTGAGTCATGCAGGACTTTGTGAGTCACACATGGAGCAACGGAGTGAAGCATCCGAGGGACGAGAGCTAAGGAAGAGGACTTCAAGGGCAAGCTGGGGAAGGAGACAGATTTAGCCAAAGATTGCCGGGGCGTGATCCATCGAAGGATCAAGGGTTCGTCCATCTCAAGGACACATCATGGAGTAGGAGCTTTATCTCCGAACCACGTAAACGGTTTGTGTTAACATTGATTTTAATTAATAGTTTAAGTTTCCGCTTGCGTGTGCTAACACTTGTAGGAAGAAACCGCGAATCAAGTAGGTGAACGGTTATTCACCCCCTCTAGCCGTACGTATCGGACACAACAAGTAATATGTCATTGATTGATTTTTGGTTTAATTGAGTAAGTAATCGATTAAAAAAAAAGACCAAGTACAGTATGATTTTTTTTAAATCAATAAAAAAATATTTAAGTTTTTTTTGACACTGTGCCTGTAGTTTTTTTTAAATATTTTCACTATTTTAATTATTTGAGTTTTGTTTCTTTTAATTAATGAATATGAAAATTACTTGAGCTTGGGCTTGAGTTTGATATAGACTTGGACTTGAATAATTGATTCAATCAGATCGGGATTTGATTTAAATCATTAGTTGGTTTAATCAGATCACTGTCAGTTCAAACTATTTGTTAGTTTAACCAGATCAGTTTAGTCCAATCATATCGAGTTTGGTTCAAACCATTTGTTGGTTTAGTCAGATCAGCTTAGTCCAATCAGGTCGGATCTAGTTCAAATCATTAGTAGGTTTAACTAGAACAGTTTGGTCCAAATTATAACCAGTCTAATTAATTGGTTTGACTAATAAGTTTGATTTAAACTTAAATGAACTTAAATTAAACAATAATTACAAGACATCCAATTAAATCAGTTCCAATGAGGATAAAGGAAATGCTAATACTTGAGATCTAATTTCTAAATCGACCGGCCCAGTGTATTAGTCAACTGGAGTTCCTCAAATAAAGAAAATTTATTTTTTTATTTGCTTATGATTCTATGTGTTTGTTCTATGCATATATGTGAATTGAAATAAACCAGTTTTGTTACTGATTGTTAGTTTTGTATTGACAATATTATATTTCAATTCTATATGCCAAGGATGATATGCATAATAACCCATCTCGATGTATGAAGGAATGAGCTAAGGGAGACGATTGAGGAGATGGAGTAAAGGTTAGGATAAAATAGATTGTGTTAACAACTGCACTAGTGTTTGTCCTAGTGGCAGTGACATTAGCTTATCTAGTTTGTTGGAGTTTTGTTATTATTACTGTCGTTATGTATGAACAGTATTGACCCATTTAGTTTATAAAAGTTATATGATATAGACTGTTGTTATGTATAAACAGTTTATTTTGTGAAAAAAATTATGTTATGTATTAACTGACTTGAAATTGATTAGTTCATTTTTATAAATGATTAATTTATTTAATGATTAGTTCATTCTTAAAAATGATTAGTTCATTAATACAAATGATTAGATCATTTGATGGGATGCGTGTAATAGAATTGATCAATATTGATTAGATTGGATTATACGAATGATGAGTGGAAACGTAATTATCATTTGATTTTGTAAACCAATTCTAATTTATAATGAGTCAATAATTAATTACATGCATATAAATGATACTGAATCAATAAATAATATGTTTATTTATGATAGATCATGACAACTAAGAATATCATAGCTGAACTCAATAAAGGAGAGAGATTATATAGAGATAATTATAAAATATGGCATCTCAAGATACAATATGTTCTTGAGGAACAGGAAGTTCTAGAGGCTATGATTCAGTTCATGGAAGAACGTGTTAATGGTTCAATGACATAGCATAAACTTAATCTTGATGTCTATAAGGCATGGAAGAAAAATGACTTTACTGCTAAGGGTATATTGATTAGTTCAATAGTAGATGACCTGGTATTTAAGTATGAGCCATTACCATTAGCTCATACTGTCTGGGTAGCCCTGAGATAGAAATATAGTGGAGTTAGTTTAAGCAAGCTTTGTCAATTGACAATCAAGTTTAACAGTTGTAAAAAGTGCCCAAATGTTACCATGGCTCAACCTCTGAGGGAAATGGGGAATATGATCTATGAGCTAAAGGTTGCTGGTCATGAGTTGACCGATGAACAACAGGTTCAAGCAGTTGTTCGTTCCTTTCCTGATTCTTACGAAACGATGAAAGAGAATTTTACTCACAGTGAGAGTGTCAAGACTTTCACTTATGTCTCACGTCATATTGAATTGGAGGCGGAGAGAATAGAATCCACAAGGATTTCTAAACAAGCTTTTGTTGCTGAAGGTTCTGGATCCAAGAATAAGAAAAGATGGTTCAAGAAAGGAAAGGGTAAGGGAAAAGAAGCTGGTGCTACTGCTGTGCAAGAACCAATCAAGAAGAAAGGAAAGAAGTATGGAAATAAACCTAAAAGCAAGCTGACTTGCTATAACTGTGGCAGGAAGGGTCACTTTGCTCGGGAATGTACTGAGACGAAAAAGGTAGATCCATGTTTGTCTTCTTTTCACGATCTTTATGTTGCTAGTTCAGTGCTGTTAGCTGATTCTTATCCTTTGTGGATTATAAATTCAGGATCAACGAACTATGTAACTCATGATCAAGCTACATACGTAGAGTACCGTCGGGTACCAGCTGATAATAAGTGGATATATGTAGGAAACAATGCAAGAATTGAAGTCAAAATAATTGGCACTTGCAAACTCAACCTTCGTGGTGGATGTACCTTATTTCTGCATGATGTCTTGTATGCTCCTGAGATTCGATGGAATCTGGTTTTCGTTAATTGCCTTCTTGAATTGGGTTATTGTATGAACTTTTATAGTCGTTGTGTGAAATTGAAAATTAACTCTGTGTTAATTAGATATGATTATATATTAAATGGTTTTATGGATCTTGATGTAGAACCAGATATTAATTGTGGATATAATGGTTGTTTTTCAAGCATTGCTCTTACTAGCGATGCTGATATTAATGATGAAGTTTAGCATCTAGACTGAGACATATAGGACAAGAAAAAATGAATAGATTAGCCAGAGAGAGTTTACTCAGCACTCGTACTAAAGTTGACTTGTCTATATGTGAGTATTGTCTTAGAAAAGCAACTAGGAAATCATCTGATAAGGCTATTAGGGCTGAATCACCATTGCAATTGATTTATTCGGATATTTGTGGTCCAATGAATGTGAATGCTAGACATGGAAGTTTCTTCATTACATTTATTGATGACTTCATGTGTTTTGGTCATGTGTATTTGATTTCTCACAAATCTGAAGTATTAGATTGCTTTAATCGTTATTTGAACGAAGTTAAAAATCAATTGGAACGTAAGGTTAAAACCTTTCACACTGACTGTGGAGCTGAATATTTGTCTGATCAATTCAAAATAATATGGTAATGAGAAAGAGATTATTAGACAGTTAACTATCCCTGGAACTCCACAACAAAATGGAGTTGCTGAAAGAAAAAATCGAACTCTTCTCGAAATGGTTAGATCGATGATGCCTTAAGTTAATTTGCCTATTTCCTATTAGGGAGACACATTATTAGCTGCAACCTACATAGTTAACTGAGTGCCTTCTAAATCTGTTCTATCTACTCCAAATGAACTTTGGACAGGCGGAAAATCAGATTTGAGTAATCTGAGACCCTCGGGTCAACTTCTTATATTCATGACAAAACTCATAAATATGAAAAATTAGAACTCAAGGGTAAAAAGTGTATCTTTGTAAGATATTCTAATACCTCTAAGGGTTATGTTTTCATTGGTGCGCAACAAGATAGAACCATCTCTGAAATAGAGTCATGAGATGCTACTTTTCTCGAAACTGAATTCTCAACAACAGGTGAAGTTGATAAATTGATTTCTCTATTTATAATAGAGGAGGAGGATATTGTTCCTTTATCAACGAATCAGAAATCATAGGGGATACCTGAATCTAGTCAACCTAATGGGGGTGAATTGCCTATGAATGTGTAACGCCCGCCTTTCTCCCACACCTTACGGTGCGGCGAGAGGCGGCGTTACGCCAACATACATAGGGGCATGTGAACATCGTAATGCAGCAGAATAATTTAAAACTTGTACATACATGCACCTAACTCTTGAATCATGAATATATGCCTTAACTATCATTCATGAACATGGTGACATTGTAACTTAGCATATTAACATCATACGTAGCATTATGATATAAACATTCCATAACTCATCTATAAGCATCATAAGTAGTAAGTTATTCTTTAGGCATAATTATCATAAGTATAGCATAGAGCCTAAGAAGGTGTTTCAAACACAAGGCATGCAACAAGCATAACTATGAGAATCCTTTTTCTCTTTCCCTTGCCATGTCACTACCACACACACACTCTTGCCCCTCCTGCTGCTTCCCTTAATAACTTCTTGCTTGATCTGTAGTATAAGACAATAAAACTATAAGCACATAGGCTTAGTAAGACCCTTCCCTACTCACTAAAACCATACGTCACATAAATATAAGCGTAGGAACATTTAACATGACATGATTCTTAACATAAAACATAAACATAATAAACATTTAACATAGCATGGGTCTTAATCATAAAATGTAAACATAATAAACATTTAACATGACATGGTTCTTAATCATAAAACATAAACATAATAAACATTTAACATAGCATGGGTCTTAATCATAAAATGTAAACATAATAAACATTTAACATGACATGATTCTTAATCATAAAACATAAACATAATAAACATTTAACATGGCATGGTTCTTAATCATAAAACACAAACATAATAAACATTTATTAACATAGCATGGTTCTTAATCATAAAACATAAACATAAAAAACATTTAACATGGATGCATAACATGAATGGATGCATGAGTCAAATGCATATAACATATGGATGCTTACTTGAAACTCATACTTATAAATACTTAAATATAATCATCACATCATGGGGGCCCTGGCTTGTACCACATACATACATCATATGCGCGCATCCCTAAGTAAATACGAGGTAGCTAATCTCGACCTACTAGGGTAAGGACAGCTACGGTAGTCCCAGAACCGTGGACAGCTTCATCGGTAGTCCAGAACCGTGGACAGCTTCATCGGTAGTCAAGAACCGTGGACCTTACTTAGGTCCGGTACAAGCCCATTCATAAAGTAAATTAGTTTCACATGCTTCATCATTCATAAGACATTCATAGCATATTTAAAGACATAACATGATCTTATTACATGAAGCATGGCATAAAACTTACTTAGCATTTCATCATTCATAGTTAATGCATAACATCATTATGCCCTATAGGCATGAACATCATCATCATTCATTATCTTCATTCATAAGGTATGTCATGCATACATCATTATGCCTTAGAGGCATGAACATCATTTTCATTCATCATCTTCATTCATAAGCATGACATACATACCTAATTATGCCTTAAGGCATAAACATCATCTTAGTTCATAAAGCTTGCATGATCATGGTACATAAGGTAAACATGCATTTCATACATGGTGCATATCATCTAACATACATAATCATAGTATCCATCATAGAACATGCATGGGTAAGATTTATATGAACATGATACATACTACTTAGGTTCATGGCATTCAACATTACTTAGGTTCATGGCATTCATCATAGAACATGAATATACCTTCATAACCATATATTTATATAACATGAAACCTACATCAAATACATATATTCATGGTATATGGTCTAAAATATTCATGAATAAACATAGCACATAACATAAACATACAAAGTCATGATACATAACACATAAAGCTAGGGTTTTAGGTAACATAAAAATTCTTACAACATGCTTAAACATGTACATACATCATAGTAAACTATAAACAAGTATCCTTGAGACCTTAACCCAACCCAAACCCTAGATCATGGACTTGGCCGAAAGTTCACTAGGAGGAGGCTCCATTATTCAATCAACACGAAAGGTTCCATGAGTAAAAGAAAGCTCATACGTTACATACAATGCCATAGGGAGCCATTAGACCCCATAGTTGAAGCTAACCTTAATTCCTTAGCCCTAGAATAGCTCTTGGCCAAAACCCTAAAGGGCCATAAGTCCATGGAAAAATTCATATAAAACACAATTAATATCCATTATGTCATAGGGGAACAAAATAAACATGCTTGAAGGGTTAGATCAAATTCCAACCATGGAATAGGGGTGGTGGCCGAAACCCTTGGGAAGTCACAAGTCCATAGAAAATTCATATAACTCACCATTCATCCTTTATTTATCATGAGAAAACATTGAGAAACATTAGTGAAGTTTTAACATCATCCTAAACCTAAAAACCATGCTTTGGCCGAAACCCTTGAAAGCCCTAACCCTAGTTTTCTCAACATATGGTCCCAAACAAATTCTTATATCATGAAAACAACTTGAAAACTATTATACCATAGGTGAGGGGGTCTTACCTTGGCTTATCTTGGTTATAACCTTGATAAGAGAAGCAAAAGAAAACCTCCTTGACCTTAGACCACCCCTAGCCCTTGTAGCCTTGTAGGAAGCCCTTAGATCTTGAAGAAGAATCCTTCTTGGGAAGCTTTTCCAAAGGAGAAACCCCTTTGTGGGTTTCGGCTAGAAGGAGGAAGGAGAGGAAAAGAGAGAGCTTTGGTGGAAGAAGAAACAAAGACTTAAGTGCTAAGTTGTCTCTTCCCTTCCCCTCTCTTTTATACTACATGAAGGGGGCAAGTGAAGGGGCATGGTGCCTCTTCTCTTGATGACTCTTCACTTCCTTAAGCCTTTAACTAAAATCCTCTTCCTTTTCCACTAGCACTCCCTTGTTAGGTGAATTGGTTAGTATATGCATGGTGATACACTAGGTCTAAGGTTCAATCATTGGTGGATGCACTTTTTTTTATTTCTTTTATAATTATTTTTGCCAAGACCCATATAAGAACCCACTAAGGTTTATGTTAATATTTCTAATTTAAATCCATTTCCATTCATGATAAAATTTTTTACCTAAGGTCCCTTAATGGCCATGGTATTAGAAGGGCCCATGTAAGGCCCATTATTACTTAGCTTCTTAATCTATATGGAAAATCATGGATAATCATGCTAAGGTTCATACTAGTATCTCTATGTTCCTCGTGAATCTATCTAGGCACGATCAATATTTAAAGAAAATATTGAGAAAATTTTTCGGGTCGTTACAATCCCCCATACCTCGTGAAAGTTCGTCCTCGAACTTAGAATAGCTCCGAGTACTTGCGTCTCATCTAGTCCTCGCGTTCCCAGGTTAGCTTCCTCGAACCTTTGACTTTGCCATAGGACCTTGACTAAGGGCACCTCCTTGTTCCTTAGCTTTTTGATTTCCCGATCTAAGATCTGGATAGGTCGGCTTTCAAAACTTAGATTCTCCTGAACTTGTATTGTCTGTGGCTCGATCACTTGATCTGTGTTTAGAATACACTTCTTGAGCATCGACACATGGAACACATTATGGATAGCTGACATCTCTTGAGGTAGCTCTAGCTCATATGCCACCTTGCCGACTCTTTCCAGGATTGGGTACGGTCCCACGTAACGCGGACTTAATTTTCCTTTCTTCCCGAATCTCGTTACCCCTTTCATAGGAGCCACTTTGAGGAATACCAAATCTCCAACATCGAATTCCAGTGGTCTACGTCGGACATCCGCATAGTTCTTCTGTCGGCTCTGAGCAGCTTCTATTCATTGTCGAATGTTCTGTATAGCTCGGGTGGTGTCTTCGATGAGATCCATCTTGAGCCCCATTTCCTTCTTTTCACCACCTTCGTACCAATAGATTGGAGACCTACAACTCCTCCCGTACAAAGCTTCATAAGGTGCCATTCCAATAGTAGCTTGGTAGCTATTATTGTAAGCGAATTCCGCTAAATATAGATATCGGCACCAACTCCCTTTGAAATCCAGGGCACAAGCCCGCAACATGTCCTCCAGTACCTGATTCACTCGTTCAGTTTGCCCGTCAGTCTGAGGGTGAAAAGCGGTACTGAATCGTAGTTTAGTGTCGAGAGACTTCTGGACGCACTCCCAAAAATGTGAGGTGAAGCGACCATCCCTATCTGAGATGATGGTCTTGGGAACTCCATGAAGTCTGATTATCTCCTTGACTCCTTAGCATATAATTGAGCTAGTGTCATTAATAGCTCTATGATGTAATTATATGCATATATCATAATTATATACTTATTATAATTATGGGTAAACCTAATAATAGTATGGTTCCGAAATATTAGTTCACAACATGAGCTATGAATTATATTAGTTAATGGTTATTATATGATAAGTGAGATCAAATATTAGTTCACAACATGTGCTATGAATTATATTAGTTAATGGTTATTATATGATAAGTAAGATCATATTTATTATATTACCATAAAATAACTTAAGGTAATCTTATATATTATATATAAGATAATAGTGAAACATACGTTGATAATACTAATATTTATAATTAGTATGAAAATATAGTGGACCCATAATCTATAATAAGTGTTAATATAATTAGGACACTACCCTATCCGTATCATTTTAGGTTATACCGTATGACTTATACCATTAATTATATTAGTATTAGTATAATGGAACTAATACTATATGCTAACATAGGTGAGAGTGTTATAATCTTATGTATGTAGGCTATCATGTAATTCCCTACATGAGACTATATTATAGGTTATACATAATATCATAAATTATAGTTATTTATCATATAAATTATAGGTATAATACCTATAATTGCTTATGGAATAATATGTATAGGTGATAACTTATAGGTTGAGATGATACATGTCAACCTGTATGTAGGCTCATATTAAGAACCTATATGATAGGTGAATTATGACAATACTTATATGATAAGGAATTAATATAGTTATATTTATAATAATCTTATATTAGTACACACTCTCATATTATTATCATTTGCTTTATATAATATAATATAATTATATTATATAATTGGTAACTCATATAATGTACAGGTTATATAATATTATGTTAATACTAGGTTCACCTTAATTACTAATATTATGATGGTGCTCAATTAATACCATGTTTATGAACATAAGGTTGAGTCACACTTATGACTAATTGTATTATGACTAACTTAGACCTAATGTATAAGGCAGAATACTTATACATGATTGTCTTATGATGTGACTTAAGATAGGTTATGATATAAGGTATATTGAGCATCAGGTCGGGCGCTGAAGTAGTCTCATTAATTCTGTTACTCTGTCTTCTAGCCATGCTTTTCTTCATAAAAGACAAGTAAGGCTAATATAAGTTTTTACTATTCCTACCCGCATATCAAACTCTAAAGTATTCGATTTCATAAAATAAGGTAAGGTATCATTCATATTTACATATCCTAAAATTACTTTCTATCATAAGGTATCATTCATACTTGCATATTCTAGAATCATAAAAGAAAATAAGGTATGCATAGAGGTACTTACTTGGAAGCTGCAGGAAGAAGGCTTGATATGTGTGTAGTGAGATGGCAAACGACTCTGATACCAACCCGTAACGCCCGCCTTTCTCCCACACCTTATGGTTGTTAGTAATATGAGAGAAATGTCCTAAGGCAATCGCCTTATGATTGTAAACATTTATTTTAATAAATGAAAATTCACTATTTGAGTATACATGTTTGTGTATTTGATTGTGATCTTAAACTCATTTACTGAATGTCCGCAATACAATTCACAGCATGAGAGAATTTGTGATGAATTCACAACTAGTGATTATCTCTACATGTGCAATTGTGAAGTATTGAAAATATCCCTAGTCGATGAATTGATAAATACAGACACTATCAATTCTGTTGAGACTAGCATGGGTTATTCTCTAATCAGCTGATTCTCACTGGCTGGTGACATTGGGATGTCTGGAGATAAACATGAATGCTAGTTAAGGGAACTAGTTCATTGGAGTGACTGACTGTAAAACTTCACATGGTAGTCTATATATAGACATGTCAGTGAAGTTCTTACTGCAGCTTAAGTGCGATGATCCTTTGACTTGCGGTGTTCAAGTCATCTTGGTCATGGAGACTTATACTTTAACATCTTAAGCAAGCATCTCCAAGGAGGTGTGGACCCAGGATGGTTGGGTATAAGCCGAAGTGCCCGAAGATGTTTGAACAGCCTACAAAGGATTCACCACTCCTTGCGAGGAGATGTATACCCAGGCCTATCGTCGGATTGTTACTCAAAGCCTCTGGCTAGAGCATGTCATGTTTAGAGTATGAGTCTCTTAAATACATGAGAGTAATTAGAAATCCAAAGGACGAGAGAACGTTACTTGGGCTAGGTGTGACGTAGTCAGCCTAGTAGGGACTGACACACACAGACCATGTCCTGAACCAAGTGGGTATAAGATGGTGAAGGGAATGAGGCACGATTTATTAGAGCTGCTGAAGGGTTTCAGAATTATTTCTGAGATCAACCGTTGATCTTTCGATTAATTGGGGGTCATGATGTACTACTAGGTGTCACTCATGATAGTTCTATAATTGGTTGATTATAGACGGCCAACATAAATCGAAAGCCTATTTAGTCACACGCACTACGAGTAATCCGAGGGATTTAAAACGAGTTGAAAATTAGATTTTCCGATCAAGAGAAATAAGTCGAATCTGAATTAATCAGAGGCGCAACGGAAGCTTAAAATGGCTAAGTCTTTTGAAGGCTTATTGGGCGAATTAAATGAGTTTAATTCGCGAAGGTTTGACTTGATGTGGCCGGCCAAAGAGGGTACCCACCCTCTTTGGTTTGGCCGGCCACTACAAGGAGAGAAAACCAATTTATTTGGTTTATTTTGTAAAATAAATCAAGCGTGATTTGTTTTATAAAATTATGGATAAATAAATCTATATATAAAGAAATTTATATAAAGAGATTTATATAAAGAAATTTATATAAATAAATTTATAGAAATTTATTCTTTTTATGGAAATTAAAATGAACCATGGATCGGTTTATTTTAATTTTATAAAATCAATTATGAATTGATTTTTCCATGATAAAAAAAATTTATAAATTTCTTGTAAATTTTATTCCATAATAAAAGGAGAGATGTATTTGTTTTATTATAAATTTAGTTATAATAAAACTTGGCATAACGGAATAATTCATAAGAAAATTTATAGGATAAATTTCTTATGAAAATTTATTCCGTTAAAAGAGGAGACTTGGCGATAGAGAGACTACTATATAAAGGAACCAAGGCTAGGCTTGAATTCCTCAATTGAATTATCAAGAGATTAAGAAGCCCTCTCTCTCTCTCATACTCTCCCTTTCTCTCTCTAAGGCCGGCGCCCACCCTTTCTCTCTCTAGGGTCGACGCCCCTTCTCTCTCTAGGGCCGGCGCCCACCCTTTCTCTCTCTAGGGCCGGCGCCCCTTCTCTCTCTAGGGCCGGCGCCTCTTTCTCCCTCTAGGGCCGGCGCCACCTCCCTTGCCGTGAGCCACCACCAAGACGAAGCGGGTCGCGACTCCTTCTTCCCTTCACGGAATCTTGATTCCGTTATTTGGTGGTTAGTTTCTATCTCTCTCTCTTGATATTCTAGTTGTGCCTTTAGAGAATCTAGTAGTTCTCGTCGGCACAAAACTCGTGGCTTTGCGAAGTCATCCCGAAGAGAACTCGGCGTGGACGCGAATAGAGGCGGAGCTTCCAAGGGACGCTATGGTTGGATCTCGTCCCTTACTTCGAGTTACGCGAGGTATTGAGTAAATTAGTTTACTTTCTGCAAAATTTTAATTTATGATCATGTCCACACACCATAAGGTTGCATGCTAGATACGTGGTTAAAAAATAATTTGAGAAATTATTTATGCTAATTCTTCCGCTACACGTAAATATTTTAAAATTTATGAACCCGTATCCTTGTCAACATGCACCCGGTCCCAACAATGGTGCGGCGAGAGGCGGCGTTACGCTAACATACATAGGGGCATGTGAACATCGTAATGCAGCGGAATAATTTAAAATTTGTACATACATGCACCTAACTCTTGAATCATGAATATATGCCTTAACTATCATTCATGAACATGGTGACATTGTAACTTAGCATATTAACATCATACGCAGCATTATGATTAAAACATTCCATAACTCATCTATAAGCATCATAAGTAGTAAGTTATTCTTTAGGCATAATTATCATAAGTATAGCATAGAGCCTAAGAAGGTGTTTCAAACACAAGGCATGCAACAAGTATAAATATGAGAATCCTTTTTCTCTTTCCCTTGCCATGTCACTACCACACACACACTCTTGCCCCTCCTGCTGCTTCCCTTAATAACTTCTTGCTTGATCTGTAGTATAAGACAATAAAACTATAAGCACATAGGCTTAGTAAGACCCTTCCCTACTCACTAAAACCATACGTCACATAAATATAAGCGTAGGAACATTTAACATGACATGATTCTTAACATAAAACATAAACATAATAAACATTTAACATAGCATGGGTCTTAATCATAAAATGTAAACATAATAAACATTTAACATGGCATGGTTCTTAATCATAAAACATAAACATAATAAACATTTAACATAGCATGGGTCTTAATCATAAAATGTAAACATAATAAACATTTAACATGACATGGTTCTTAATCATAAAACATAAACATAATAAACATTTAACATGGCATGGTTCTTAATCATAAAACACAAACATAATAAACATTTATTAACATAGCATGGTTCTTAATCATAAAACATAAACATAAAAAACATTTAACATGGATGCATAACATGAATGGATGCATGAGTCAAATGCATATAACATATGGATGCTTACTTGAAAATCATACTTATAATTAAATATAATCATCACATCATGGGGGCCCTGGCTTGTACCACATACATACATCATATGCACACATCCCTAAGTAAATACGAGGTAGCTAATCTCGACCTACTAGGGTAAGGATAGCTACGGTAGTCCCAGAACCGTGGACAGCTTCATCGGTAGTCCAGAACCGTGGACAGCTTCATCGCTAGTCCAGAACTGTGGACAGCTTCATCGGTAGTCCAGAACCGTGGACCTTACTTAGGTCCGGTACAAGCTCATTCATAAAGTAAAATAGTTTCACATGCTTCATCATTCATAGGACATTCATAGCATATTTAAAGACATAACATGATCTTATTACATGAAGCATGACATAAAACTTACTTAGCATTTCATCATTCATAGTTAATGCATAACATCATTATGCCCTAAAGGCATGAACATCATCATCATTCATCATCTTCATTCATAAGGTATGTCATGCATACATCATTATGCCTTAGAGGCATGAACATCATTTTCATTCATCATCTTCATTCATAAGCATGACATACATACCTAATTATGCCTTAAGGCATAAACATCATCTTAGTTCATAAAGCTTGCATGATCATGGTACATAAGGTAAACATGCATTTCATACATGGTGCATATCATCTAACATACATAATCATAGTATCCATCATAGAGCATGCATGGGTAAGATTCATATGAACATGATACATACTACTTAGGTTCATGACATTCAACATTACTTAGATTCATGACATTCATCATAGAACATGCATAGACCTTCATAACCATATATCTATATAACATGAAGTCTACATCAAATACATATGTTCATGGTATATGGTCTAAAACATTCATGAATAAACATAACACATAACCTAAACATACAAAGTCATGATACATAACATATAAAGCTAGGGTTTTAGGTAACATAAAAATTCTTACAACATGCTTAAATATGTACGTACATCATAGTAAACTATAAACAAGTATCCTTGAGACCTTAACCCAACCCAAACCCTAGATCATGGACTTGGCCGAAAGTTCAATAGGAGGAGGCTCCATTATTCAATCAACATGAAAGGTTCCATGAGTAAAAAAAAGCCCATACGTTACATACAATGCCATAGGGAGCCATTAGACCCCATAGTTGAAGTTAACCTTAATTCCTTAGCCCTAGAATAGCTCTTGGCCAAAACCCTAAAGGGCCATAAGTCCATGGAAAAATTCATATAAAACACAATTAATATCCATTATGTCATAGGGGAACAAAATAAACATGCTTGAAGGGTTAGATCAAATTCCAACCATGGAATAGGGGTGGTGGCCGAAACCCTTGGGAAGTCACAAGTCCATAGAAAATTCATATAACTCACCATTCATCCTTTATTTATCATGAGAAAACATTGAGAAACATTAGTGAAGTTTTAACATCATCCTAAACCTAAAAACCATGCTTTGGTCGAAACCCTTGAAAGCCCTAACCCTAGTTTTCTCAACATATGGTCCCAAACAAATTCTTATATCATGAAAACAACTTGAAAACTATTATACCACAGGTGAGGGGGTCTTACCTTGGCTTATCTTGGTTATAACCTTGATAAGAGAAGCAAAAGAAAACCTCCTTGACCTTAGACCACCCCTAGCCCTTGTAGCCTTGTAGGAAGCCCTTAGATCTTGAAGAAGAATCCTTCTTGGGAAGCTTTTCCAAAGGAGAAACCCCTTTGTGGGTTTCGGCTAGAAGGAGGAAGGAGAGGAAAAGAGAGAGCTTTGGTGGAAGAAGAAACAAAGACTTAAGTGCTAAGTTGTCTCTTCCCTTCCCCTCTCTTTTATACTACATGAAGGGGGCAAGTGAAGGGGCATGGTGCCTCTTTTCTTGATGACTCTTCACTTCCTTAAGCCTTTAACTAAAATCCTCTTCCTTTTCCACTAGCACTCTCTTGCTAGGTCAATTGGTTAGTACATGCATGGTGATACACTAGGTCCAAGGTTCAATCCTTAGTGCATGCACTTCTTTTAATTTCTTTTATAATTATTTTTGCCAAGGCCCATATAAGAACCCACTAAGGTTTATGTTAATATTTCTAATTTAAATCCATTTCCATTCATGATAAAAAATTTTACCTAAGGTCCCTTAATGACCATGGTATTAGAAGGGCCCATGTAAGGCCCATTATTACTTAGCTTCTTAATCTATATGGAAAATCATGGATAATCATGCTAAGGTTCATACTAGTATTTCTATGTTCCTCGTGAATCTATCTAGGCACGATCAATATTTAATGAAAATATTAATAAATTTTTCGGGTCGTTACAGAATGAGTCAGTTTCTCTCAATAGTCTAACTTACAAAGAAGTAGTTATCAGATTATTCCTTGGAGAAGGTTTGATATTGAGAATAAAGTATTAATGATTCTCCTAGTTAATGATGAGGAACCCGAACAGTTGTGGAAGCATGGAAATGCTCAGTTAAGGAGAAATGGAAAGTTGCAATGGATGAGGAAATAAAGTCTATGAGAAAGAATCAAGTTTGAGACTTAGTCGATCATCCTCTAGGCCAAAGGGCAATTGGGAATAAGTGGATTCTCAAAATTAAGAGGAAAGCGGATGGGCCAATTAATCAATACAAAGCTCGTTTAGTTGCAAAAGGATATACCCAAATGGAGGGTATTGATTTTGAAGAGACATTCTTCCCAGTTGTGAAGTTTGTGTCAATACTTGTCATCCTAGCTATAGTAGCACATTTTGACTTAGAATTACATTAAATGGATGTAAAGATAACTTTCCTTAATAGTAATCTTGACAAGTAAATCTATATAACACAGCCAAAAGGTTATATAGCTGAGGTCCAAGGGAATAAATTATGTAGACTTGAGAAGTCTATGTATGGGCTAAAACAAGCGTCAAGACAATCGAACATAAGATTCAATGAAGTTATTTTGTCTTATAGTTTTGAAATGATCAATGAGGATCGTTGTGTTTACTTAAAGAAGGAAAAAGGAAAGTTTGTCATTTTATCGTTATATGTTGATGATATGCTAATAGCTAGAAGTGACTTGAAGTTTGTGATAGAAGTCAACTCTTGACTTTCATCACAATTTGATATAATAGATATGGGAGAAGTTGAATACATCTTAGGGGTGTAGATCGTTCGTGATCGATCAAAAAAGCTTTTGGGTTTGTCCCAAGAAGTTTATATCATTAAGATGCTACAACACTTCAATATACCAGATTGCAACACTGAACAAACACCTATAACGGTGTTATTTTGAGCAAAGGTATGTCTCCCAAGGCTCCTGAAGAGATAGCCAAAACGAAGGAAAAAAACCATATGTCAGTGTCATTGATAGTTTGATGTATACTATGTTGTGTACTCATCCTGATATAAGCTATGCTATCGGCTTAGTTAGTCGTTTCCAGTTAAACCCAGGATCAAGACACTGGAAAGCGGTGAAAAGGATCAAAGCTGAGCCTGAATGGTTATACAAATGCATATTGGGTAAGGGACCGTGATAACAAAAAATCCACATCTAACTATACTTTCTTGCTGAATGGTAGCACCATCTCATAGAACAGCAAAAAACATACTTGTGTAGCGCTATCGAAATAAGCTTGTGTAGCCCTGTCGAAACAGACTTGTGTAGTGCTATCGACAATGGAAGCCGAGTATATGGCTCGTGCAATTGTTACACAAGAAGTTATCTGGTTAAGAAGGCCTTTGATGCATTTGAGGATTGCTGATGACAGTGGTGTTGGATCGAAGAAAACAATAGAGAGGGGGGGGGGGGTTAATATCGTGATCAAATTTTTCGGACTAAGAAAGAGCAAATACGCAGCGGAAAATAAAGTAACAAAAAGCTAGACAATAGACACGCAGGATTTATTTACTTGGTTCCCGACCCCCCAGGGTCAGTACGTCCAAGGCCTATGTACTCGGCGTGAGTCTACTATTGGTCTCCTTTCCAGAATTTCCGGAGGTGGAGAAAATCCGTCTTACAGTTGATATACAAGCAAAAAGATATGAATTGAAATGCAACTTGAATTAAAACACACCAAACAGAAACAGACGATCTGGCCAATCGAGAACTCCGAAGCGTCGCGCACTTCCTCCTGGAGCTTCCTTGGTCGCAGAGCTTCGTCTGATCGCTTTTGCTTCTCACGGAATGGCTTAGAATGAATGTAGAAGTTTTGTTTGAAGCTGAGAGGTCGAATCCCCTTTTATAGCACCCATACGGGCGCCTGTGTCGATGGGGGCGCCTACACGTGGCCTCTCCTGCGCGATCCCTTATCTGCAGGCTCGGTCAATGCTTATCCATCTCCACTTGGGCGCCTGAGCTGATGGGGGCGCCCGTATGCTCCCGGGCGCTTGAATGGAAGTCTGTTCTGCCTTCCTTCGCTGAACCAACGTTTTGCTTCTTTAAGTTGGGCGCCCCTATTGATGGGGGCGCCTGATTCCATTGGGGCGCCCCCATTGATGGGGGCACCTGGCTTCAATGCTTCCAGCCGCGCTTGTTTGCCTGCTTTATCTTCGGTTCTTGGTACCTGTAAGATACACAAATATAAAGCAAATATACACACAATATTAGCCTTAAGGACTTGGTTCTGACTTCGGATTCTCACGAAACCTTAGGACGAACCGACGCAAGTTTCCACCCCCGAGAACGTGTCTTTCACCTACTCCTTTCAGGAGACGGTTGCTACCCAGTCCTTCGGGTGGACTTTTGCTTAGCCTCCGATACTCTCGGATCTCGAGACGTCCAAACCCTGACCCGTCTCTACTTCTATCCTTAGTCATCGCTCAGCTAAGTTGCTCAGTCCCTCGGACCAAGACTTCGTGCCCAAACCCTAAGTCCAGGACTTCGGTGCCCATCCCTCGGCCAGGTCCTCGTGTCCAATTCCTCGAACCAGGTCTTCGGTGCCCAACCCTCGGTCAGGTCTTCTTGCCCAGTCCTCAACCAGGACTTCGTGCCTAACTTTCGGTCAGGTCTTCGGTGCCCAGTCCTCGACCAGGACTTCGTGCCCAACTTAGTGCCCAATCCATGATCAGGACTTAGTGCCCAATTCTTCAAACCAGGACTTATTGCCTAGGTTTACTAGGATTTTCTTTCACTTTGGTTACTCCTCTCTTAACTCCCCTTCCCTTGTTCAATGTATCACTAACTTAAGTATATTGTCAAACATTAAAACACTTAGAGGAGGACATCACTGATGCAACTTGCACCAACAAGTGGGAGCCTTGTTACATTGTACTACGATAATCAAACTACTATAGCTTTTTCTAAGGATATCAAATATCACAATAAAGGCAAGCATAAGGGATATTGTTGACAAAAAAAGATAATTCTTGAGTATATCCCTATATGTGTTATGCTTGTAGATCCTTTTATGAAGTCATTGACTAAAGCATCATTTCAAGGACATGTGTGTTAGTATTATGAGAGAAGTGTCCTAAGGCAATCGCCTTATGATTGTAATCATTTACTTTAATAAAAGAATATTCACTATTTGAGTATACATGTTCATGTATTTGATTGAGATCTTAAACTCATTTACTGAATGTCCGCAATACAATTCACAGCATGAGAGAATTTGTGATGAATTCACAACTAGTGATTATCTCTACATGTGCAATTGTGAAGTATTGAAATTGTCCCTAGTCGATGAATTGATAAATATGGACACTGTCAATTCTGTTGAGACTAGCATGGGTTATTCTCTAATCAGCTGATTCTCACTGGCAGGTGACATTGGGATGTCCGGAGATAAACATGGATGCTAGTTAAGGGAACTAGTTCATTGAAGTGACTAGCTGTAAAACTTCATATGGTAATCTACATATAGATATGTCAATGAAAGTTCTTACTGCAGCTTAAGTGCGATGTTCCTTTGACTTGCGGTGTTCAAGTCATCTTGGTCACAGAGACTTATACTTTGACATCTTAAGCAAGCATCTCTAAGGAGGTGTGGACCCAGGATGGTTGGGTATAAGCCGAAGTGCCCGAAGATGTTTGAACAACCTACAAAGGATTCACCACTCTTTGCGAGAAGATGTATACCCAAGGCCTATCGTCGAATTGTTACTCGAAGCCTCTGGCCAGAGCACAACATGTTCCGAGTATGAATCTCTAGGAAACATGAGAGTAATTAGAATCCGTTGGACGAGAAAGACATTACTTGGGCTAGGTGTGACGTAGTCAGCCTAGTGGGGACTGACACACATAGACCGTGTCCTGAACCAAGTGGGTATAAGATGGTGAAGGGAATGAGGCACGACTCATTATAGCTGCTGAAGGGTTTCAGAATTATTTCTGAGGTCAACCGTTGATCTTTCGATTAATTGGGGGTCATGATGTACTACTAGGTGTCACTCATGATCGTTCTATAATTGGTTGATTATAGACGGCCAATATAAATCGAAAGCCTATTTAGTCACACGCACTACGAGTAATCCGAGGGATTTAAAACGAGTTGAAAATTGGATTTTCCGATCAAGAGAAATAAGTCGAATCTGAATTTATCAGAGGCGCACCGGAAGCTTAAAATGGCTAAGTCTTTTGAAGGCTTATTGGATGAATTAAATGAGTTTAATTCGCGAGGAGGTGGATTGGTTTGGCCGGCCAAAGAGGGTCCCCACCCTCTTTGGTTTGGCCGGCCACAACAAGGAGGGAAACCAATTTATTTGGTTTAAATTATAAAATAAATCAAGCGCGATTTGTTTTATAAAATTATGGATAAATAAGTTTATATATAAAGAAATTTATATAAAGAAATTTATTTTCATGGAAACTAAAATAAACCTTGGATTGATTTATTTTATTTTATAAAATCAATTATGAATTGATTTTTCCATGATAAGAAAATTTTATATAATAAATTTCTTGTGAAAATTTATTCCATAATAAAAGGGGAAGATGTGTTTGTTTTATTATAAATTTAGTTATAATAAAACAAGGCATAACGGAATAATTCATAGGAAAATTTATAAGATAAATTTCTTATGAAAATTTATTCCGTTAAAGGGGAGACTTGGCAATGGAGAGGCTACTATATAAAGGAACCAAGGCAAGGCTTGAATTCCAATCAAGAGATCAAGTAGCAAGCCTCTCTTCCTCTCCTTCTCTCCCTCTCCCTCCTCTAGTGGGCGCCAGCCCTAGAGGGACCTCCTAGGGTTGCCGTGAGCCATCTCCACCAAGAAGGTGCCGAAGAAGAAGAAGAAGCGGGTCGCGACTCCTTCCTTCCCCAGGAATCTTGATTCCGTTACTTGGTGGTTAGTCTTCCATCTCCCTCTCTTGATATTCTTGTCATGCCTTTGGAGAATCTAGTAGTTCTTGTCGGCACGAAACTCGTGGCTTTGCGAAGTCATCCCGAAGAGAACTCGGCGTGGACGCGAATAGAGGCGGAGCTTCTAAGGGACGCTACGGTTGGATCTCGTCCCTTTCTTCGAGTTACGTTAGGTACTAAGTAAATTAGTTTACTTTTCTGCAAAATTTTAATTTATGATCATGTCTCCACAACTTAAGGTTGCATGCTAGATACGTGGTTAAAATAATTTAAGAAATTATTTATGCTAAACCTTCCGCTGCACGTAATTAAAATTTAAAATTACGAACCCGTATCCATGTCAACATGCACCCGGTCCCAACAATGTGAAGTTTTTAAGACATTGAAAAATATAATACAATTGGTTATATATGAAATGTCATGATCTATTCGGTATAAATGTCTTTGTTACATTTGGATAAAAGTCTCGAAGAACATGTTGGCAGGTTGAGATTTATCCACTCACATGAATAATCATCTCTATTTGTTAAGTATAAATAGAGGCAAGACTGTTACTTATAAGACAACTTATGTAACTCTGAATAGAGACATACTCATAAGTTGAGGTCACATTTGTTGGTGCAATCTTGGTTAGGTCAGGGTTGACCTAGTTTGACTAGGCTCGGGTGAGCTTATGTCTGGTAAGCTTGGTAAGCTTAAGGTTGGATGTTTTGATTTTGATAATGATGTTTGAATATCGCATGATGTTTGAATATCGTGTGAGTCAAGTGGGTCAAGGTTAACTGGAGACTTGACTGGAAAAGACCTAGTGGGACTAGGCACACCTAGTGGGATCAGGTGAAGTCCAGGTGGATCGGAGAGATCTTATACTGGCATGGGAAAAGACCTAGTGGGACTAGGTGAAGTCCAGGTGGATCG
Source organism: Boesenbergia rotunda (assembly GCA_024364735.1). Lineage (NCBI taxonomy): Eukaryota > Viridiplantae > Streptophyta > Magnoliopsida > Zingiberales > Zingiberaceae > Boesenbergia > Boesenbergia rotunda. Next base: position 43,722 of record JAGFNQ010005436.1, on the reverse strand, counting down.
GGGTAATCGCACGTTGGCATGGGAAAAGACCTAGTGGGACTAGGTGAAGTCCAGGTGGATCGGGGAGATCGCACGTTGGCATGGGAAAAGACCTAGTGGGACTAGGTGAAGTCCAGGTGGATTGGGGAGATCGCACGTTGACATGGGAGAAGACCTAGTGGGACTAGGAGAGGTCCAAGTGGATCGGGGAGATCGCACGCTGGCAAAGTGGAAGTCTAGCGAGAGACTAGACCTAACTCGAGGGTTAGGCAAACCTGGTTGGGAATCAGGTTAAGTCCTAGTTGGGAGCTAGGCAGGAGAAATCCAAGTTGGTCAAAGGGTTGATCGGACACTTGGTAGAGAAGTCCTAACAGGTCATGGTTGACCAAGGTTAGGCAAGGGAACCTTAGACTTGTGCACACAAGTTAGGGTTCGACTCAATTGATTGGGTAATCGATTTGGGTTTGGTTTCTCGCGAACAGAAGCCTTCTTGATCGATTAGGTGATCGATTAAGGAAGGTGTGAATCGATTGGGAGAAATAAGTTGCGAGAACAAAATGTGACTGGATCGATTGGGCAATCGATTCAACCTTCTCTTAATCGATTGATCAATCGATTAAGTGGTCCGGTGATCGATTACCGCAGTATTGTGCGAGAGCACAGAAAGGTGCTGAATCGATTCAGAAATCGATTAAGGTTGTTCTTAATCGATTAAGCTTCAAAAAAAGTCGTTGAACGGCTAAGTCTAACCTGGTAATCGATTGGGCAATCGATTAGGGAACCCTAGGCGTCGGGTATATAGAATTTTCACGCAGGTTTGAAGCGCAGGGCTCGCACAGTTCTTCACCGGTTCTTCTCCTCCTTCCTCGCAATTTCAAGAGAAGTCTTGGTGTAGATGCAATCATGCCCTAAATGAGAAGTTTCAATGATTGACAGTTATTTAAGTTTAAGCTAATACATTGGATCTAACATTGAGGTTTAGTGTGCAGTAATGCAAGAAGTCCAAGGTATGGTCGGGGACCGAATTCTTGGCATGAAGACCCGGAGTTGAGGAAGCTCCAGGCAAGAAGTCCAAGGGATGGTCGGGGACGGAACTCTTGGCATCAAGACCCGGAGTTGAGGAGGCTCCAGGCGTGAAGTCTAGGAAACTAGAGGTTTCACTGGCACAAGGTAATTGGATCGATTGAGAACAACGAAAAATATTTAGGGTTGAGAATCCTAAATATTTGAGTGTATCAATCGATCAGGCAATCGATTGGAAGATGACCAATCGATTACTGAATCGATTCAGGGTGATTCTGTGTGAAAACAGAATGCTCCCTAATCCATCAGTGAATCGATTGGAAGCACTTTAATCGATTGATGAATCGATTCAGGGTGATTCTGTGCGTAAATAGAATGATCTATAATCGATCAGTCAATCGATTCAGAAGTCCTGTAATCGATTGGTGAATCGATTACGAGCGATTCTGTGCGCAAACAGAACGCTCCGTGATCGATCAGTCAATCGATTCTGAAGCCCTGTAATCGATTGGTGAATGGATTAGAAGCTAGCCTGTGCGCAGATAGAACGCTCCGTAATCGATCATTCTATCGATTCAAGACACTAATCGATCAGCCAATCGATTCAAGTTAAAAATAGCGTAATCCCAGCCGTTCATCCGACATCCGTACTGTTCAACAACTACTTGGTAATCGATTGGGGGTTTTCGCCAATCGATTCATGACGCAGAGAAGACCGTTATAAGCGGACAACCAAGCACAAAACACGTCACTGTTCCATTGCAATCTCTGCTAGGGTTTTGGTGCTCCAAGTTCTCTGCTCAAGCTCAAGTTTCCAACACCTTCTTCAAGCAACCAAAGGAAGGAGAAGCACGCCTATTGTGCAATACTTCTTTCTCTTCTTCTTCCTTGTATTGTTCTTTGTGAAGGCTTTCAAGGGTGTTGTAAAAGGGTTTCTCCACCCTCGGTGTTGTTCCGAGAAGGAGGTTTCATAGTGAAATCTGTGATCGCTGGTGTGGACCGTTGGATTAGTCACCTCAAGGAGGTGGAGACCAAGTAAACCAAAGTGTTAGCATTGGATTTGGTGGTGTGTGGCTTTTGATCTCTGCTTGGAAGAAGAAGAATTAACTGAAGCGAGCTATTCACCCCCCTCTAGCTCTACCGATCCTCAACAAGTGGTATCAGAGCGAGGTTGCTTCGGAGGACTCACACCCAAAGAAGCAAGAGGTTGAGCTGCGAGGATGTCTTTGAAAGAGGGCCACAGCACTACACGACCACCTTACTATGAAGGGAACAACTTCGCATATTGGAAGAGTCGCATGGAAAATTATCTCATGACTGAAATTGACAACTGGTTTTCTGTTACGGAGGGTTTTGTTGCGCCAACACAAGATGGAAAATTCTGGAATCATCCAAATGGACGGCTGAGCAAAAGATGAAGGCGCAAGCAAATGCTAAAGCCACGGTAACTCTTCAATGTGGATTGAGATTGGAACAACTAAACAAGGTCGGTCCATTCAAAAGTATTAAAGAGTTGTGGGATAAGCTAATTGAGCTAAATGAAGGCACAAAAGATTCAAGAAATGCCAAAAGGGACCTTCTTATAAATCAACTGCAAAATTTTGTAATGAAGGAAGGAGAAACCGTAAGTCAGTTACATGGAAGATTCAAGGAGCTTTTAAATGGTCTTCATTCGGTTGGAGAAAGTGTGGAAAATCGGGACCTCATCAGGTATGCACTAATATCCTTCCCAAGAAACTCCTTATGGTCATCAATGGTTGATGCTTATAAGGTTTCAAGGGATTTATCAATTGTTAAGTTAGATGAACTATTTTGTGAACTAGAATTGTATGAACAAGCTAATATAAGTCATAAGGAGAAAGGTATAACTTTGGTTGCAGGTGAAAGAAGCAAGAAGAAAAATAAAGAGAAGAAGAAGGAGAAGAAGGAAGAATCCTCCTCATCCGAGTCCGAGCAAGATAGTGATAGTGATAGCGATGAGGAGCTATCATCAAGTGAAATGGCAAACTTTGTCCGAAAGATGATGAGACGATCTAGAAAGTTCAACAAGAAGGATGTCAAGAAGATGTTCCTTGATGACAAGAAAAAGGGTAAGTCTCAAGCTAAATCAAAAGCAAAGACTGATGCAATTTATTTTGAGTGCAGTAAAAAGGGTCATATCAAAACTGATTGTCCTGAGCTAAAAAGAAACGATGATAAGACAAAGAAAAAGAAGGCCTTGAAAGCTACATGGGATGATACTTCATCTAGTTCATCAAATGAAGAAATTGGGAGAAAGACTTCAAGACATGTGGCTCTCATGACCTTAAATGATGTTGAAAGTAGTGAAGATGAGGAAAATCGTGAAGATGAACTTGAGTCTTCAAGCGAGTCATCTCTAGTGAGGATGAGGTAATTTCTCCTAAATTAGATAAACTCTATGCTACTATTGCATGCTTGACAAATGCTTTATCTAGATCAAAAGTTAAAGTTAAAGAACTACAAACTAAGATGAAATTACTTGAAAATGATACTATGCCATGTGAAGCATGTACACATCATGAAGTTGCAAATTCTAGAGGTGATAATCTTAAAAAAGAGAGTGCATCATTGAAATTGTAAGTAGAGGGTCTTAGAAGTGCTTTGGAAAAATTTACCTCAAGCTCTAAATATTTGGACATGATATTAGGAAGTCAACGGACAGTTTATAACAAGGCAAGATTAGGATATAAACCAAAGGATAAGGAAGTTTACTTCATGTCTCTTGTTAGTAGAAATCATGTTTCAAAAGTGAAAACTGCTTAAGCTTGGGTACCCAAGCAATTTGTTATAGATGCTATTGGACCCAACATTTGGGTACCAAAACATTTAGTTCATCGCATTTGAAGAGGCATGTGTCGAGGGGGAGCATCCAACAATATGGTTTATTGATAGTGGATGCTCTAGGCACATGACGGGGGACTCATCAAAATTTTCATCACTCAAAAACAAAAATAAAGGTACCGTTTCTTTTGGTAATAGTGGTGAATTGAAAGTTATTGGAATAGGTGATATTAAAATTTCTGAACAATTTATAATTAGGAATGTCCTATTAGTGAAAGGTATGGTTTTCAATCTACTAAGTGTTAGTCAACTATGTGACTAGGGATATAGAGTTGAGTTTGACTCATCTCAATGTCTAATTAAGCATATTGAACTAAACACTATTATGCTTATTGGCTATAGAAAGGAAAACATTTATCAAGTTGAACTATTTGGTGCTACTAATGTGTTTGCTAAGTGTTTCATGTCTAAAGAGGAAGAGACTTGGCTTTGGCATCGGGACTTGCTCACACCAACATGAGACACATCAAGAGACTATCAAAGAATGAGTTGGTGCAAGGATTGCCAAAATTGAAGTTTCAAAAGGACAAACTATGTGATGCATGTCAAATGGGTAAGCAAACCAAGGCTACCCACAAAGGTAAAACAAATTTAAGTACGTCTACAGCATTAGAACTATTGCATATGGATTTGTTTGATAGTAGCAAGCATGTTTCCTTGAATGATAGTAGATATTGTTTAGTAGTAATAGATGACTTCACTAGATACACTTGGGTGTTCTTCTTGAAGCATAAGGATCATACCTTAGAAACTTTGATTGCTTTTGGTAAAAGAGTAGAAAATGAAAAAAAAAATTGAAAATCAATAGATTAAGGAGTGATCATGGAGGTGAATTTGAAAATGAAAGATTTGAAAATTTTTCGGCTTTTTACCAAAGGGCGTACCCAAGAAATGGTATTTACCAAAAGGCGTATTATGGTTTCATTTTCACCAAAGGGCGCACTGATTTTAGTGAACTTCCCCTTATACCCCTCCCGCTAATTACTGCCTTTCTCTTTCTCTCTGTCAGTAACAAATTCCGAGATATCTGCACATACTTTTTCAGAATTTTTATTTTAAAATAATATAATATGGAATCGACGCTAAAAAACATAAGGTAAAAATTGAAAAATATTTCAGCTAAAAAATATCTCATCCAACGTGATTTTAAAATATAAATAGATAATTTTTTATACTTGATTAATATAAATTAATTATTAAATAATATTTAATAAATATATTAATATATAAAATAAAACCTGAAATGTTTTGATTTCAGGCAGCGTGGGCCTGAAATCTTTTTATTTTAGGCCCAGCGTGGGCCTGAAATTTTTTATTTCAGGCCCACTTTGGGCTTGAAATCATTTGATTCAGGCCCGACATGGACTCAAATTTTTTTTCTAATTTTAAAAATATATTAATATATAAAAAAACCTTTCAAAACACTTAATTTCAGATTAAAACGCAGTGTCTGAAGTCACGCTAGGAGGGCCTGAACACATCTTGGATAAATGTAAATAAAATAAATAAAAATATCAATAGTTCTAGTTAGAGTTGAGCTAGAAGATGGTATTTTTGGTGTCCAAACTTCTAATGATTATAAATTATGTTCCAATAGGAGATTTTTAGGTCAATCACTGGGTTTTTACCAAAACCCACTGATGAACCTAGGAAATTTGGATTTCTCAAAATCCAATATCAATAGTTAGAGTTGAGCTAGGAGATGGTATTTTTGGTGTCCAAACTTCTAATGATTATAAATTATGTTGCAATAGGAGATTTTAGGTCTATCAGTGAGTTTTCACCAAAACCCACTGATGGACCTAGGATATTTGGATTTCTCAAAATCCAATATCAATAGTTAGAGTTGAGCTAGGAGATGGTATTTTTGGTGTCTAAACTTCTAATGATTATAAATTATGTTGCAATAGGAGATTTTTAGGTCTATCAGTGGGTTTTCACCAAAATCCACTGATGGACCTAGGATATTTGGATTTCTCAAAATCCAATATCAATAGTTAGAGTTGAGCTAGGAGATGGTATTTTTGGTGTCCAAACTTCTAATGATTATAAATTATGTTGCAATAGGAGATTTTTAGGTCTATCAGTGGGTTTTCACCAAAATCCATTGATGGACCTAGGATATTTGGATTTCTCAAAATCCAATATCAATAGTTAGAGTTGAGCTAGGAGATGACATTTTTGGTGTCCAAACTTCTAATTATTATAAATTTTGTTGCAATAGGAGATTTTTAGGTCTATCAGTGGGTTTTTACCAAAACCCACTGATCGACCTAGGATATTTGGATTTCTCAAAAATCCAATATCAATAGTTAGAGTTGAGCTAGGAGATGATATTTTTGGTGTCCAAACTTCTAATGATTATAAATTATGTTGCAATAGGAGTTTTCTATGATGAATCAGTGGGGTTTAGTGAAAACTCACTGATTGACCTAGGATACTTGGATTTCTCCATACTTAATATCTCTATTTAGAATTTACTTAGGAGATGTTATTTCTGATGTACAAATTTAGTACCAATAGTTTTTAGTTATGTTCTCTATCCGTATCAGTTGGCACACAAAGATGTATAAATATGACTGCATCTTAGCCACAGTTAAAAGAAACATCTCTTTCAACATGATTTCAAAAATATAAAGTGATAATTTTTTATATTTGATTCATCTAAATTAATATAATAAATAATATTTGGACCTTTTTATAATTTAAATTATAAAAAGAGATGTTATTTGGCACAGCGTCATTTTTATGTCTTTCTCAGCGATTTTTATTGTGAATTCAGAAATATAAAGAGATGTTTCTTTACATTTCAGACTTACGTAAAAAAACCTATCATAACACATGATTTCAAGCCGACGCAGGACCTATCAAAATACGTAATTTCATATTCAAATGCAGGATAAAATCGCGCTAGGAGGTCCTGAATACAGATGTATTCAGGTCCAAGGAGGATCTGTTTGTATTAGGCCCACAGAGGGCTAAATACAAATGTATTCAGGCCCACCTTGGGCCTGAATACAAATGTATTCATGCCCTAGGAGGGCCTGAATACAAAAAAGATCCTCCTTGGGCCTGAATACATCTGTATTCAGGCCCTCCTAACGGGATTTTATCCTGCGTTTGAATATAAAATTACGTATTTTGATAGGGCCTGAATACAAACAGATCCTCCTAGGGCCTAAATACATTTGTATTCAGGCCTAAGGTGGGCCTGAATACAAACAGATCCACCTTGGACCTGAATACATCTGTATTCAGGCCCTCCTAGCGCGATTTTATCCTGCGTTTGAATATGAAATTACGTATTTTGATAGTGTTGATGCAGTCTGACCCTGATTGTTGTTTTGGTGTTGACACCGATTTTAGTTTAGGTTAATGAGATGATTGAGATTAAGTCCTGGTCGGGGACTGGGCACGGAGTTGATGAAATCCTGGCTTAGAGGGTCAGGTCCTAGCTTGGAGGACTAGGTTGGATGAAACCCTGGCTTGGAGGGTCAAGTCCTAGCTTGGAGGGCTAGGTTGGATGAAACCCTGGCTTGGAGGGTCAGGTCCTAGTTTGGAGGGCTAGGCTGGATGAAACCCTGGCTTGGAGGGCCAGGTCCTAGCTTGGAGGGCTAGGTTGGATAAAACCCTGGCTTGGAGGGCCAGGTCCTAGCTTGGGAAGCTAGGTTGGATGAAACCCTAGCTTGGAGGGTCAGGTCCAAGCTTGGGAAGCTAGGTTGGATGAAATCCTGGCTTGGAGGGCCAGGTCCTAGCTTGGAGGGCTAGGTTGGATGAAACCCTGGCTTGGAGGGCCAGGTCCTAGCTTGGGAAGCTAGGTTTGATGAAATCCTGGTGAGTGAAGCCAGGTCCTAGCTTGGGAAGCTAGGTTGAAGTCCCGGTGAGTGAGACTAGGCATGGAATCTTGGTCCGGGGGACTGAGCACGAGTCAGAGAAGGCTGGGAGCCCATTCTCTTGACTTAGAGTGGATTTGGCCTTGCCTGGATCAGTCTGGTGACCGATCAGGGAAGTTGGCACAGTGTTCCCTCGTGGATCGGTCTGGTGACCGATCCAGCTATGTCTGATCGGTCTGGTGACCGATCAGGGAGCATACAGTGACTTTGTGAGGCTACTGATCGTCTCCTGATTGGTCTGGTGACCGATCAGGGAGACTATTCAGATCGTTCTGGTGAACGATCAGAGGGAGAGCCAAATGCTACTGATCGGCTCCTGATTGTTCTAGTGAACGATCAGGGAGAGGTCAGTAGGCTTCAGGGAAAAACTTTGATCGGTCAGGCTGAACGATCAAATGTCGCGAGCTTCTCACTATAAATGATCAGGATGCATCCTGATCGGTCAGGGCATGCCCTGATCGGTCCCTGGACCGATCAGAACACAACCTGATCGGTCTGGTGACTGATCAGTGAGGTCTGGCTGCAAAAGCTGGGAATCCCAGCAATACTATGGATCAGTCCGGTGACCGATCCACGATCTGTGATCGGTTAGGGTGACCGATCACCAGAAGGTCGCAATTTCTGACTTCTCACTGTGGACCGATCAGGCTGGAGCCTGATCGGACTGGGCCTATCCTGATCGATCTGTTGGCCGATCAGGGATCACTCTGATCGGTCCGGTGACCGATCAGTAGCTGACAGCTTTAATTCAAATGCGCTGTCAGACTTCTGATCGCATTTTGATTCGCTCTGATAACTTTGATTTCCTCTGATCCATGTTTGATTTCATTTGCTAAGCTGCTGTTAAGTGTGCAGGTGACATGTTTGATTTCAAATGGTGAAGGAGGGTCAAATGGGAGCTTTCGATGCCACATGTTTGACGTTTTCCTCTTCTCATGTTACAACGGACATTTGGCGCGGGCTGGCAACGACTGGGAAGCTGACGAGCTGACTTGGGCTTGGCTGAAGGGAGTTCAATGAGTCCAGAGGAGGTCAGGAGTAGCTGAGGCTGTTGCAGACGAGCTGGTGAGTAGCTGGGAGCTGCAGAGGCGCGCCTGCGACCTTGGATTTGGGCAGAGACTTAAGAGCTTGTGGCGAAGAAGTCTCAGTAAGTTTTTGATCCATCTCTTTGAGCAAGCAACTGTGAATCTTGAGCAACATTCTGATACTTGAGCACTTGGAAGAAACAAGGAGCTTGGCGAGTCCATCAGCAAGAAGACACGAAGAGCAGGGAGTTCTTGCGTGAGATCTGTGCTGAGTGGAGCTCGGTGAGGAGTTCGCTTGTGTTCTTGCTGTCCTAAGTGCTATGTAAGATTCCTTCTCGTGTTTCTCTGTACTTAATCTTTCATTCTGTTGAAACGCTGTGGAGAGGTTACTCCACCGAGAAGGAGGTTGCATTCTATCCGGATTTTTCGGGGCTTGATCTACCAACGATCATGGGATCGCCCACCTCACGGGCACGCCAAGGAGTAGGGGCAAGTTATCCCCGAACCTTGTAAATCCTCTTTGTTAGCGTTTTGTGTTTGTGCTTAGTTTAGGGTTTAGTTTCTGCATCTCTGTTTTTGTATTACTTCCGCTGTGCTGCGACTAACCCTAAATGCAGGAGTTCAAAAGTGAAAGAGATAAGTTTTTGTGTCTGGCTACATTCACCCCCCCCCCCTCTCTAGCCATCCAAGCACCAACAAGTGGTATCAGAGCTAGGGGCTCTGTTCAAGCGGCTTAACATCCGAGAGCTATCAACAATGGCTTTGAGAGAAGGATTTAGCACCACTCGACCTCCCTTCTTCGATGGATCAGATTTTCAGTATTGGAGGTCTCCCATGGAGTACTACCTCAAGACCGACATTGGAATGTGGTTCTCCGTGAAGGAAAGCTTCACCCCTCCAAGAGATGCGGAGGGAAAAGAATTGGAGTCCTCACGGTGGTCGGCTGAGCAAACACGAAAAGGAGAAGCCGATGCGAAGGCGGTGGTGACTTTGCAATGTGGAATGAACAAAGACCAACTAATCAAGGTTGGTCCCTTTACAAGCGCAAAGGATTTGTGGAATAAGCTCATCGAACTCCATGAGGGCACCTGAGATTCGAGAATAGCCAAGAGGGACTTGTTCCTCAATCAACTACAAAATCTCTTCATGAAGGAGAGTGAAACGGTAAGCGAACTTCATAGTAGATTCAAAGAGGTATTGAATGGTCTCCACTCCATTGACGAAAAGGTCGAGAACCGCGACCTTGTGAGGTATGTGTTAAAAGCTTTTCCAAGGAATGCCTTGTGGTCATCCATGGTGGATACCTACAAGGTTTCCAAGGACTTGTCAATTGTAAAATTGGATGATCTATTTTGTGAAATGGAGTTGCACGAGATGGCTAACAAAGGCCCCAAGGAGAAGGGGATTGCTCTTGTTGCAGGGGAAAAGACCAACAAGAAGAAGGAGAAGAAGAAGGAGAAGGAAGTCTCTTCATCTTCATCCGAGTCCGAGTCCGAGTCCGAGTACGAGTCCGAGGAGGATGGCAGCGGGTCTTCTTCCTCCGAGATGGCCAACTTTGTTAGAAGAATGATGAGGAAGAGTCGACGCTTCAAGGGTAAAGGTAACCCTAGTGAAGTTAAAATTGATAAGTCTAATGTTACTTGTTATGAGTGTAGCAAGAAAGGGCACTTCAAGAAGGATTGCCCGAAGCTAAAGAAGAAGGAAGAAAAATCAAAGAAGAAGAAGAAGGCCATGAAGGCCACATGGGATGAATCATCCTCTAGTTCATCCGAAGAGGAGAAGGATGAGAAAAGTACTCGGCATGTAGCACTCATGACAATTGAAGGAGAGGAAAACAGTGATGAATTCACGAACTCTTCAAACGTGGCTTCATCATCTTCGGATGATGAAGAGGTCGTGATTGAGGGGGAGCATCTATCAACTTGGTTCGTTGATAATGGGTGCTCCAAACATATGACCAGTGATAGATCCTTATTCACTACCCTTCAAAGGAAAAGTAGAGTGTTTCATGTCAAGAGAAGATGAGTCTAACCTTTGGCACCGGAGACTAGCACACGTGAACATGAAGAACATCCGGAAATTGGCCAACAAGGGACTAGTTCGTGGCTTACCAAGCATCAAGTATGAAAAAGAAAAGATTTATGATGCATGTCAAATGGGTAAGCAAACAAAATCTACACATAAAGGTAAAAGCACTGTAAGTACTTCTACCGCATTGGATTTACTTCACATGGACTTGTTTGATTGTAGTACTATTATATCCTTGAATGGTAGTAGATATTGTTTTGTGATCATTGATGATTTTACTAGATATACTTGGACGAATTTTTTAAAATATAAGGACCAACCCCTAGATGTTTTTATTTCATTTTGTAGGAGAGTTGAAAATGAGAAATCATCAACAATTAAAACAATTAGGAGTGATCATGGAGGCGAATTTCAAAATCAAAGATTTTTAGAGTTTTGTCAAGAGAGAGGGTATAGACACGAGTTCTCTACTCTTAGAACACTACAACAAAATGGTGTTGTGACGAGGAAGAATCGGGTCTTACAAGAGGCTGCACGAAGCATGCTCAATGAGTACTCCTTACCGAGTTACTTATGGGCTGAAGCTATGAACACAGCTTGCTACGTGCAAAACCGAGTCCTAATACATAGATTTCTAGGGAAGACTCCTCATGAACTCTGGTTTGGGAAACCACCTACAGTTAAACACCTTAGGGTGTTTGGTTGTAAGGTGTTTATCCTAAACACCAAGGACCACCTTGGAAAGTTCACAGCAAAAGTTGATGAAAGGATACTGGTCGGGTACTCCCTCATTAGCAAAGCTTACCGAGTCTATAACAAGAAGTCTAGATTAGTTGAAGAGTCTTCTGATGTTGTTTTTGAGGAAATTCCCAAAGTAAATGATCAATCAGGAGATGCAGAAGGAGTTCAATTCGAACTTAGGAAACTAAGTTTGGATGGAAGTCCAAGTGTTGTAGATGGTGGTGATGAGTCTGATGACGGTGAGCCTAGACAACCCATAGATCAGCCGGACCCTGAGGCTGAGCCTGTGTCTAGTGATACCATCCAAGAAGCACCACCAACACTAAGGCAAACTAGGTTAGCCTCAAGTCATCCCCAAGACCAAATTGTTGGAGATATCCATCATGGGGTTAGGACTAGATCATTCTTTAGGAATGAGGCTAATGAAGTTGCCCTAATTTCCGAAATTGAACCTAGAAAAATTGACGAGGCATTAAATGATCCCGATTGGATCATTGCCATGAAAGATGAACTAGGTCAATTCGAAAGAAGTCAAGTTTGGGATTTAGTCCCTAGACCTAAGAAGACCACCATTATTGGAACCAAATGGGTCTTCAAAAATAAATTGAACCATAAGGGAGAAATCGTAAGAAACAAGGCACGCTTAGTAGCCAAGGGCTACAGTCAAGTCGAAGGCCTTGATTACGATGAGACCTATGCTCCCGTGGCACAATTAGAGTCCATCCGATTGATGCTTGCATTTGCAGCTCATCGAGGTTTCAAGCTCTACCAAATGGATGTCAAATCGGCCTTTCTAAATGGTTTCATAAGAGAAGAGGTCTATGTCGAACAACCTCCGGGGTTTGAGAGTTCCGAATTTCCAAACCATGTGCTCAAGCTCAAGAAGGCACTCTACGGCCTTAAACAAGCACCCTGAGCTTGGTATGAGTGGTTGTCGACATTTCTCATAGAAAAAGGTTTTGTGAGAGGATAAATAGACCCTACACTATTTCTACGAAGAGATGGTGATAATATATTTGTAGCTCAAGTGTATGTCGATGACATAATTTGTGGCTCAAACAATAAGGGCTATT
>JAGFNQ010005436.1:0-31088 GCA_024364735.1 Boesenbergia rotunda | reverse complement strand
TATCGCTATGGGAGAGAGTGCATCACAATTGTTATGGATGATTCATACACTAGAGGAATATAGATTAACCTACAAGGGTGTGCAAGTGTTGTGTGACAAACATAAGCACGATAAACCTAACAAAGAATCCGGTCCATCACTCTAGAACTAAGCATATTGAAGTGCGTCACCACTTCATTAGAGATCATGTTGCTAGAGGAGATATTGTACTCTCACATGTAAAGTCAAAATCGAACCTAGTGGACATTTTCACTAAACTACTCCCCGAGAATGAATTTAGTTTCTTACGAAGGGAGTTGGGAATGTGTCGCGCTTCATAGGGTTGAAAAGCATATAAAACCCTTCATGATTATTTCTAATTATTGGGAAACAATTATTGGGCAACTTGGGGACATCTCACACAAACTATAAGGTTTAACAAAATATTTTTGTTTGCTAGAAATGGGGTGAGATGTTAGGATCAACCTAATTACTCAAAATGTCAATGCATCCCTTGAGAAATTAGGTTGACGAGATAATAATCACTAAGTTGACCAAGTATGGAGAAAACCAATGCATAACATATGTGTATTTGGCTCCATGATCATACTTGACATTCCAATCAAGGAAACTTGATTGGAGACTTATTTTGATACAGACTTGGTTAAATATTGAATGGATGTTTGTGATTGAATTTGACTTCACTTGGGTGGAGCAAATTGATTTGTTAAATCCATAAGGTCTTTTGATCCTTGTTAAGGGATCAATTATAGTCAAGGGAACACCACCACAATCAGCAAAGTTACATCATATCGTATCGGAATTCATTCAGAAGTCTAAAAATGAAGTTTCTGATTGTATCAGAAAAATTCCTGATACTTGATCGGTCACCAGACTGATCAGGAGGTGACCTGATCGGTCACCAGACCGATTAGGAGTAGGTCTGATCGGTCCAAATGACCGATCAAGCCGAATTGCGATAACCCACTGAAACCCCTCTGTGTTGGCTTGGATCAGTCCACTGACCGATCTGGCCCCCTGTGGTGATCGGTCCACCGACCGATCAGGAGGGTCACAGAAAACCTCACAAACTCACTGTTCGCTCCCTGATCGATCGGCATACCGATCAGGGGCTTGCCTGATCGGTCACTCGACCGATCAGGACCAAGCCAGAACGATCAGGAGTAGGCCTGATCAGTCTGTGCGGTCCTGGATCGAACGGTGATCCGTTCGATCGCAATAAATTTCGGTTGGTGGATCGGTCCACCAACCTATTAACTCCTCCTACACCTTACATTCTTGAACCCTAGCACCGAAACTCTCTTCTTGCGCGTAAGATCATCCTCGTCCTGTGCGTGAGTTCTTCTTCCTGCGTTTCTTCTTCCCGCGCGTGGCTTCTTGCGATCTTCTCCCTACTGTGCGTGAGATTGTTTTCCTTCTGCGCTGCTGGGAGTTCCTCTTTTGTTCCTGTGTTCTTTCTCGCGAAGCGCCACTTGTGTGTGCTATCTCTGCGCAACTCAGCCGCGTGATATCTCTCAACCAACTCAATCAACTGGATGGCACCAAAGTAAGCATTTTGTGCGATTTTTATTTGGTGTTTATCTTACTTGCAGTTATCATGATCTTTGGGAGCTAACCATGTTATTTCATCTTGTGGTTCGTTTTGGTGTGTACCGTGACCTTGCCATGATCCTTAATCTTACTGATTAAACCTAATCTCATTTGATCAATTCATTGTATCATGATTTAATCAATCCCATGTTTATGTCGTGATCTTGATTTATTTTTTATCATTGTCTTTGTGGTGGCCTTCATTTGATTCCCTTAAATGTCGTGATCAAAATTATCCAACATTAGAAAATCTTCTAGAGTAAAGAACCGGCTGCGGGTACCTCATGATCGAGGGCTCCCTCTTCATCTCCTAGACCCCAACCTCCTTCTGATGACAGATTTCAAAATGCTCATTTCGAATTTTTCTTTAACAGTCGAACCTTCAAACTCCCACCTTGTCGGATTGTGGACCGAGCGTTTGTTTACGAACACTGTCCTTCAGTACGCTAGATCATTGAGCTCTACGAGCTAGGATCCATTCTCTTCCTTGAGTGGCCAATAAATTTTGATTTAGTCTCCGAATTTTATAACAACATGGTCAGTGGTGAAGGTTCGGGGTATAGGACCCGAGTCGCCCGAACCAACCTCGATTTCACTTTATCCTCTTTCACTGCCTTTCTTGATTATCAACGATCCAATAATGACTTTCCGCTCTACCCTTATCTTCCGGATCCTCTACCGGTTCCCTTCGATGGAGTCACTCCTGACTCTGTCTACGAGTACTTTTTCGGCCATCCCAGGCCAGGAGGTCACGGTGAGCCCGCCGGTGACTTCCCAACATTTGCCGCTCTCAACCTTTCCCCTGTGGATTATGTCCTATTTAAAATCATCACTAACTGTCTGATACCTATTACTTTGAAGCCCTTAGCAGAAATTCGCTCATTCCACTGCTTGATGCTCTATGGGATGCATCGACAGTTAGACTTTGACATCATAGCGACCATCTATTTCTCCATCATCACCTACAGTCAGATCGACCGTCAGACGATTTACATGCCATTTGGACATATCATTATTGCCTGGCTTCATTCGGTCGATATCGACGTGTCACAGGGTAGGATCGTGCCGATGGTTCGGCAGGATTGCCGACTTGGCAGACGCGCATTGGCCCAGTCTGGCATTATCGTCGGACCGCAGGGGCTGAGGTGGAAGGATAGGAGAGGTCTGAGGGAATTACCTAGGGCGGCCCATGTTCAGATACCCACAGCTCCGGCCTTTCATTAGGAGCCACCCGCTGCTGCAGAGGGCCACTATGAGCCAGATCCCGATCTCCACTGGCAGGTGGCTGAGCTGGAGCAGACGATGCAGGACGAGTTTCATATCTCCGAGCTCTTGCGACAGGAGGTCCATTCTGAGTTTCGAGCTTTCGATCGCAGACTACTCGCGATAGAGTCCGACATCTCTGGGGTCCACTCCCGGCAGGATGCATGGTACGAGGAGTGGCGCGCTTGGACCGCTGGTCATTCGTACCAGCCTTCATCTTCTGGAGCTGCGCCCTTCAGCAGCACTGCCCCAGAGAGCATCATACATATTGATGATACATCTGACGATGACCCTGCTGAGGATTGATGGTGGCTATACTCTGATCTTGCTTTCATGATTTGTGTTATGACTTTTATGACTTGATGATGTATTTGACTGTTATCACTTGGTGTTGTTCTTGACTATGCTTTGATGCAGTGTTCTGCATCTGACTATATGACTATTTCCATGTATGACTTGCTACTCCATGATTATTACTAGTTCTTGTTTTATTCCAATTCCGTGTTCATATGATGCATATGATTGGTTTATCTTGCCTTCCATTTATCATATGTGTTCATATACTTTTAAAATTAAATCCTATCTTTGTTGTTTTGGGAGAACCCCTAGGTTTGAGGGGGAGTATGTTTAAACTTAACAACCGGTCTACACCCTTTTTCGGTGTTTGACAAAGGGGGAGAGTGTGGTTGGTTAAGTTTAGGACTACTACGAGTTTAACTATTGTAGGGGGAGGATCCTAATTCTCCTACGATAGTGAAATTTGAGACTATGGATTTCAAATCCCTAAACTTAAAATCGAGTTGTCAAACAACAAAAAGGGGGAGATTGTTGATGCAGTCTGACCCTGATTGTTGTTTTGGTGTTGACATCGATTTTAGTTTAGGTTAACAAGATGATTGGGATTAAGTCCTGGTCGGGGATTGGGCACGGAATTGGATGAAACCCTGGCTTGGGAAGCCAGGTCCTAGCTTGGGAAGCTAGGTTGGATGAAACCCTGGCTTGGAGGGCCAGGTCCTAGATTAAGAAGCTAGGTTGGATGAAACCCTGGCTTGGAGGGCCAGGTCCTAGCTTGAGAAGCGAGGTTGGATGAAACCCTGTCTTGGAGAGCCAAGTCCTAGCTTGGAAAGCTAGGTTGGATGAAACCCTGGCTTGGAGGGCCAGGTCCTAGCTTGGGAAGCTAGGTTGGATGAAACCCTGCCTTGGAGGGCCAGGTCCTAGCTTGGGAAGCTAGGTTGGATGAAACCCTGGTGAGTGAAGCCAAGTCCTAGCTTGGGAAGCTAGGTTGAAGTCCCGGTGAGTGAAACTGGGCGTGGAATCTTGATCCGGGGGACTGAGCACGAGTCAAAGAAGGCTGGGAGCCAGTTCTCTTGACTTAGAGTGGATTTGGCCTTGCCTGGATCGGTCTGGTGACCGATCAAGGAAGTTGGCACGAACTTCCTTCGTGGATCGGTCTGGTGACCGATCCAGTGATGTCTGATCGGTCTGGTGACCGATCAGGGAGCATACAGTGAGTTTGTTAGGCTACTGATCGTCTCCTGATCGGTCTGGTGACCGATCAGGGAGACTATTCAGATCGGTCTGGTGAACGATCAATTGTCGCGAGCTTCTCACTATAACTGATCAGGCTGCAGCCTGATCAGTCGGAGAGTGGCCTGATCGGTCTGGGGACCGATCAGGACCCACTCTGATCGGTCTGGAGACCGATCAGGGGTGTGGCAGAAAGAAGCTGGAGGAAACCCAGCTAGTTCTGGATCGGTCTGGTGACCGATCACTAGAAAGTCACGATTTCGAGTTTCTCACTGGGGACCGATCAGGCTGGAGCCTGATCGGATTGAGTCCATCCTGATCGGTCTGGTGACCGATCAGGGGTCACTCTGATCGGTCTGGTGACCGATCAGTAGCTGAAAACTTTAATCCAAATGTTGTGTCAGACTTTTGATCCCGTTTTGATTCGATCTGATTTCGTTCTGATAACTCTGATTTCCTCTGATCCACGTTTGATTTCATTTGCTAAGCTGCTGTTATGTGAGCAGGTGACAAGTTTGATTTCAAATGGAGAAAGAGGGTCAACTGGGAGCTTTCAGTGCCACAGGTTTGACGTTTTTCCTCTTCTCAGCTCTCAACGGACAACTGCACGACTGGAAGCTGGCCTAGGGCTCGACTGGGGCTCGACTGGAGAGAGTCCAGAGGAGGTCAGCTAGCTGGGCGAGTGCAGATGAGCAGCTGGTGAAGAGCATCTGTGACCAACGATGGGCAGAAGGTTAAGTTGTGGCTGGGAAGAAGAGAAGGGAAGGTCTCAGCTCTTCTTGAAACATTTCTTGCTCTCTGAGTGCGAAAAAACGGTGATTCATCCTCCATCTTGAAGCTTCTGCAAACTTGAGCATCCTTTGAAGCTTCTACGACTTGAGCATTTTGGAGCCAGTGGAGAAGTTTGCGACTAGCAGCAGACACCGCGAGAAGGAAGAGCTGAGTGAAAGCTCTTTCCAAGATCTTGCCGTGTTGTGAGGTGTGGTTTGTAAACTGTCTCCTTGTGCTCTGTAAGTGTCGTTTTTGTCTCTGTGCTTCATACTTCATTTCCTTGAGACTTGCTGTGGAGAGGTTACTCCATCGAGAAGGAGGATCCATCTATCCGAATTTTCGGGACTTGATCTGCCGACGATCAAGGGATCACCCACCTTACGAGCACGCCAAGGAGTAAGGGCAAGTTATCTCCGAACCTTGTAACTCCTCTTTGTTAGAGTTTTGTGCTTGTGCTTAGCTTAGGGTTTAGTGTATGCATTTCTCTGTTTTGTTTTTGCTTCCGCTATTGCCGCTAACCCTAAGTGCAGAAAAGCTAAAAGTCCAAGAAGTTTGTGTCTGGCTACATTCACCCCCCCCTCTCTATCCATCCAAGCACCAACACAAGGAAGAGTTGATCAAGGTTGGCCCTTTCACCTCTGCTAAGGACTTATGGAGCAAACTCATTGAGCTCCACGAGGGAACTCAAGATGCAAGGACTGCCAAGAAGGACCTCCTTGTTAGCCAACTCCAAAACTTGACAATGAGAGAAAATGAAATTGTAAGTATGCTTCATTGTCGGTTCAAGGAGAGCTACAATGGCCTTCACTCCATTAGCGAGAAGGTAGAAAATCGAGACCTTGTGAGGTATGTGCTCAAAGCTTTCCCTAGGAATGTCTTGTGGTCATCCATGGTGGATGCTTACAAGGTTTTCAAGGATTTATCTTTTGTTAAGTTAAAAGATCTATTTTGTGAAATGGAACTACATGAGATCTCTAACAAAAGTTCAAAGGAGAAAGGTATTGCTTTAGTGGCAGGTGACAAAAAGAAGAAGAAGGAGAATAAGAAGGACAAGGAGGAGGAGGAGACCTACTGTCATGTGGCTCTAGTGTCCTTAGAAGAGTCAACCAAGGAGAGTGATAACGAATCAAGGAGCTCCTCAACCGCGCCTTCATCATCTTCGGATGATAAAGAGGTAATCTCTCCCGAGTTAGACAAGTGTTATAGAACAATAGCATGTTTAACTAGTCTACTCAAAAAATCGAAGAATAAGATTAAATCATTGAGATTAGAAGTAGACAAATTGAAAACCTCTAAGGATGAGGTAATTGATAACTTGCATGCTAAAAATCTTGAGGATGAAAATAAGGGGTTAAAGGGTGAAATTAAAAATCTCAAGAATATTCTTGAGAAATTTTCAACAAGCTCCAAAACCCTAGATATGATCTAAAACTCACAAAAGGCGGCTTACAACAAGGTTGGTTTGGGTTACCAACCTAAAGAACCTAGTGTCATATCTTTAATGTCAAGAACCTATTTTAGATCATCAAATGATTCTAGGGTTCAAAAAGTCAAAAAGAAAATGACTAAGGCATGGATGCCTAAGTCCTTCATTGTTGATGCATTGGGTCCCAAAATATGGGTACCCAAAACATCTATTTTTCGAATTGTATAGCTTTGATTTTGGGGGAGCATCTATCAACATGGGTGGTTGATATTTGGTGCTCCCAACAAATGGTCATTCCTAGTTAGGGATGAGCCTACTATTTCCTCCATTTAATGAATGACCATTTACTACCCATGAGGAATGTTGTCTTTTCAATATTGAATTTAGATGATTGAAGTTAAAACCAATGGAAATCATAAACTCCATACACCATATAGATACATGGAAATGTTTCCCATTTACTCTATATCTTGGTGTCACTGGAAACTTTCTCATTTGGATTGGTATGCATATGGGATCATGATTTATCAACATTACTCCAATCTAATTAGGTCTATGGTTAATGAACTTGATACACACTTGGGACTATGAATTCTCCAATTCAATCTATGAACTATCAATAGAATGGAGAATTAGGATTCTCGACTTGGGACGAACCTAGATCTATGAGTTATCAAAATTGGTTGAAGCAAGCATGTTATAAATATACTTGGAACATAAATAATCATGCATAAGTGTAATTTGCTTTTGTATTAAAGTTCTACCATGATCAGTTTTGTTTCCAAAATAAAGAGGAAAGTAACTACTTCATCTTTACCAAATAGCAATATACATCCATCATGTGTGCTATCCATGTCTATGAATTTTCTGATCAGATGATTACATGCATACATGTTTTGGAAATCTGATCATTTTTAGATACCAATTTGATACAAGCATGTTTTGAAAGTTTGATCATATCTTCTGTATCAAGAAATCTGATCATATTTTGATGCTATTTTGATACAAACCTGCTGGACAAAGTTAGGGATTATGGAATTGATAAATATTTTGAACAACTTTGAACATGACCTTGATGTTTTTTTTTGTTAATATAGAGAAATATGTTTTGGTTAAGGAAAACCCTTCTTTTGATCAAAGGGGTTAACTCTAAGTGTATTAGAAGTTGAAACGCAGAGTTTCTGAAATGTTTCAGAAACCCTTCTGATCAGAAACCTGATCGGTCCACCGACCGATCAGGACTCACTCTGATCGGTCTGATGACCGATCAGGGACCATTCTGTTCGGTCTGATGACCGATCAGATCAAGTCTGATCAGCAGACTCCCTAACTGATTCAAAATTGGTAAATCATCAAGAGTTAGGTTTATGGTTAAGACATACTTGACACAAATCTGATACAAACCAATTACAATTGAAACATACTTGATCATCCATTGGTACAAACCTGGTACTAAGGGAGTACAAATTTGTACAAATTTGTTCGAGTGGTGAAATATGGGTAGGAATTTTTTTAAGACCCTTGATTCTCAGAAATTTTTCTGAAACATCAAGTGTTAAAATAAGATTGGGCTAATCATACTTGGAACAAAACTTAATATTGATTTGATACAAACCTATGTTGGAATGTTCAAATTCATAAGAAAGGGTTTGTTGAGTCATGACTCTTGTTCTTGATGTTGTGTTTCAGAAATTTTTCTGAAATGTCGTATATTAATGGAGTCTACACCCCTGTTGTGGAATGCAAATTGTTAATGCAGTCTGATCGTGAACGAATCAGAATTACAGAAATTTTTCTGAAAACTGATCATTCATAGATAAATCAAAAATTTTTCTATATCAATCATCAATCTGATGAAGCTGCATTACTACTAGTCATATAAGCATATACATGTTTGACCATGATATTATTCTGTATATGTTTTCATGTGCAATTCATAATTACCTTTGATCATTTTGGGGAGAGACCCTTGGTTAAAGGGGAGGTATATTTAAACTTAATAACCATACCCTTTTCGATGTTTGACAAAGGGGGAGAGAATGGTTAATTAAGTTTAGGGTTAATCATTGTAGGGGGAGGATCTTGATTCCCTTACGATAATTAAATGGACTTCAATTGATCATTAATACCTAAACTTAAATCGAATTGTCAAACAA
This sequence comes from Boesenbergia rotunda, assembly GCA_024364735.1. Taxonomy (NCBI): domain Eukaryota; kingdom Viridiplantae; phylum Streptophyta; class Magnoliopsida; order Zingiberales; family Zingiberaceae; genus Boesenbergia; species Boesenbergia rotunda. The sequence continues at coordinate 22,355 of JAGFNQ010005436.1, read as the reverse complement.
CAAAAAGAGGGAGATTGTTGATGCAGTCTGGCCCGATTGTTGTTTCGATGTTGACAACGATTTAAGTTTGGTTGAATGAATTTGGATTAAGTCCAGGTGGATCTGGGAGATTGCACGCTGGCATGGGAAAAGACCCAGTGGGACTAGGCACATCTAGTGGGACTAGGTGAAGTGGAAAAGACCTAGTGGGACTAGGTGAAATCCCGGTGAGTGAAGCCGGGTCCTGGTGAGTGAAGCCAAGTTGAAATCCTAGCAAGTGAAGCTAGGTTGAAATCCCGGTGAGTGAAGTCGGGCCCCGGTGAGTGAAGCCGGGTGACCGAAACCCTGGTGAGTGAAGCCAGGTTCTAGTGAGTGAAGCTAGGTTGAATGAAGTCCCGGTAAGTGAAGCTGGGCACGGAGTCTTGGGCCGGGGGACTGAGCACGAGTTAGAGAAGGCTGGGAGCCCGTTCTCTTGACTTAGAGTTGAATTGGAAGTCTCTGGATCGGTCTGGTGACCGATCAGGGAAGTTGGCACGAAATCCCTTTGTGGATCGGTCTGGTGACCGATCCAGAGAAGGCTGATCGGTCTGGGGACCGATCAGGGAGAGAACAGAAGCTTTGGATAGGCTTCTGTGTTGCTTCAAATCGTTCTGGTGAACGATCAGAGAGGTACCATGATCGATCAGGCTGACCGTTCCATTATCGCGAGTTCCTCACTATGACCAATCAGGCTGGAGCCTGATCGGTCAGGGAATGACCTGATCGGTCACCAGACCGATCAGGGCACAACCTGATCGGTCGGGTGACCGATCAGTGAGTTTAGCCTGTGAAGGTTGGGAATCCCAGCACTGCCGTGGATCGGTCCGGTGATCGATCCACCATCTGTGATCGATCAGGGTGATCGATCACAAGAATCCCGCGATTCTTGGTTTCTCACTGTGGACCGATCAGGTTAGAGCCTGATCGGTCTGAGCTTACCCTGATCGGTCCGGTGACCGATCAGGGCCATCTCTGATCGGTTTGGTGACCGATCAGTAGCTGACAGCTTTAATTCAAAATGCGCTGTCAGAGTTTTGATCGCGCTCTGAACACTACTGATTTCGCTCTGATTTTCTCTGCTATCACTGATGTAATTTTGATTTCATTTGCTAAACCTCTGTTAAGTGTGTAGATGACAGGGATGGATTTAAACATTCAAGGAGGGTCAATGGGAGTCTTTCCCTTGAGCAGATTTGTCTGTTTCTTCTTCTCAGGTTACAACAGATGGCGCGGGCTGGCAACGGCTGGAAGCTGACGAGCTGACCTGGGCTTGGCTGGAGAGTTCAGTGAGTCCAGAAGAGGTCAGGAGTAGCTGAGGCTGTTGCAGACAAGCTGGTGAGCAGCTGGGAGCTGCAGAGGTGCCTGTGACCTGGGTTTTGGGCAGAGACTTAAGAGCTGGTGGCGAAGACGAAAGGGACTCTTCCTTTGCTACAACTCTTCAGCTCTTGCGACAACTTTGATCATCAGTGACAATCTGTTAATCACTTGAGCAAGACTTGAGCATCATTTTGGAGACTGCAACGTGAGCACTTGGAAGAGACAGAGAGCTTGGCGAGTCCATCAGCAAGACACAAAGAGTTGAGAGTTCTTGCGTGAGATCTGTGCTGAGTGGAGCTCAGTGGAGAGTTCTCTTGTGTTCCTTTTGTTCTAAGTACTCTGTAAGCCTTCTCGTGTTTCTCTGTGCTTAATTTCTTCATTCTGATTGAAACGCTGTGGAGAGGTTACTCCACCGAGAAGGAGGTTCCATTCTATCCGGATTTCTCGGGGCTTGATCTGCCGACGATCAAGGGATCGCCCACCTTACGGGTATGCCAAGGAGTAGGGGCAAGTTATCCCCGAACCTTGTAAATCCTCCTTGTTAGCGATTTGAGCTTGTGCTTAGTTTAGGATTTTAGTTTCTGCAACTTTGTTTTCTGTTTGCTTTGCTTCCGCTGCTAACCAATCAAGTGCAGAAAGTTCAAAAGTGCAAGAGATTTGTGTCTGGCTACATTCACCCCCCCCCCCCTCTATAGCCATCCAAGCACTAACAATTATAATGTTGTCAGTGGAAGAACAAAGAACTCCACCCTCTGCGGCCTTGGCTCATAGGCCAAAGCGGCATTTGATCTTTTGAGGAAGCCTAGGGGTCATCCTAGTTCTTCTTTTACTAAGATGGAGTCACTTAAAACAAAAAATCTAAATCTAAAGATTCGACTAATGATAGTGGATGTGAGGATGGCCGAAAGGGAGGCAAGGATGGCCAAAAGGGATGCGAGAAATGATGTTGCCTCAAGACTCAATCATAACTTGGTTTTTAATCACTGGAAGCTCAAGATCCATGAGACCTTGCTGAGTAGCATTTTTATGAGGTATGTTCAACTGCAACTTAGTTTTTTTCACTTATAAAACATGCAAAATATATTTAGTCAATTTTGATATTATAATATGCTAATTGTATTATATTTCCTCAGAACAATTCAATGGTCTAAGTGTCACCGCCATTCGTTATCCAAAATATTATTTAGGTACTTTTTTTACTTGTAAACTTAGTTATATATTCATGTTTTTAATGTATTTTCTCATTATTAATTTTTGAATCAATTTAACTCCCATGATTCTGATACTAATCTATCATATTTTGCTTTCTAGAAGATTTGAGAGTACTATTTTATAGGATTCTATTTGGATGTCTTTGTAGTAGATTATGGACATGGTTTATATGTATCGTTATTGGATAGTTTATTGTATTTGTTTGTATGAATTTGGATGGTAGATTTGATTATTTGTGTATGGATTGTAATGAGTTGTTAATGTATAGTTTAATGAAATAGTTGTTTGTGTATGGATTGTGAATGATTGTGTAATGGAATGTAACACGGATTGTAAATGTATAATGTATCAGTATGAAAAATGTAAATAGGATAATTGTAAATTTAAAACTAGATTTGTTTTTAAAAAATTACAGTTTACCAATAGAATTATAGGTTTCGTTGATAATTACTGACGAAATTTACTATTCAGTTGGTAATTATTATATATGAATAGTATTATTTTTATGATAATTATCAATGGAATATGTAATTCCATTAGTAATTTGCATTACGGGAACAAGTTTTAATCGACCTTTCGAGTTTTGATGTTTATTTGACAATGTATTTAATGAAATCTAACTAGTTAAAGTGACTTGAGACTTGGCAGTGGTGAGAAGTCTACGGAGTAACTAGTCCTAATTGGAGATTAGTAACTAGTCCTAACTAAAGGTTAAACAGTGGTGAGAACTCTACCGAGTATCTAGTCCCAACTGGAGGTTAGGCAAGAGAAAATACTAACTGGAAGTTAGGCAAGAGAAAACACTAACTGGAAGATAAGTAGATGAGAAGTCTTGGAGGACTAAACTCCAAGAAAATATGACCAGTAGGTCAGGTTTCTAGTTGACAGGTGGTCGACCGGACCAATAAATCTTGAATGCTGCTAAACATTACTTTACTTTACAATTTTATATCTATTGTGCTAACTCAGTGTTATAGAAAAGTCTTAGTCAACCAGATTAATCAAATGTTAAGCAAGACCAGAGAAAGTCCAAACAGGTCTAGAGAACCAGAAGTTTGGCGAGTAAGTTAAGGAAAGCTCTTGAATTGGAGTGCAGTGAGATCGTGTATCAATAGGACAAACCGTAGGCATTGATCCGATTGAAGAACCCAACAGAAGTTTCTAATTTAAGATCAAATAGTCATATTTGTTTTTCTTATACATGTATATTATATTTAACTCTGTTTTGCAGGATCATTATTATTATACTGCGCTGACTTTGCTTTGCAGAAAAATGAAGTTCGACATGATACAAAAGTTCAGTGGATTGAACCAAGTAGTTCCATCAACCAATCCTATGTTAAGAGATCAAATCAAATTTAATTTCAAAGCCAAAGAAGGAAATGTTAGTTCGGTCGATCAATAGCATAATCAATCGACCGATCCTAGTTTGGTAACTGTAGGTAGATAAGTTTGGATCATTTAATAAAGGAAGTTATATAGTTCGGTTGACCGAACAAGGAATTGGTCGATTGAATACATGTGGCAAATACAGATCAGACTGTAAAATAAGAGGGAATTCAAAGGATCAGTCAACTGAATAGGAAATCGGTTGACCGATAAAAGTAGATTTCACGGAAGATACGAACTGGGTAGATCGTGAACATGGACATGAAGCCGAGTAGATTTTGGAGTTCATTCAAGTAAGTTCTCTTGTTACTACGCCAAGAGGCTCTTTGATGACCTAGCTTGAATTCAATCATTTGTTATCGGTAACTTTTATTACTTGAATTTATTATTTAATGGATAGTAGTTTGTTACTATAACCTTCATCCTTGTACGTGTTTCCTCCTCTGATAGTTTTTCAAAGAGGAGAGCTCTAGTGATTTGCTCATTTGAAACGATTTAAGGGATCATGGGTATTTTCATAAAAAGAAAGATTTTTTGACGAGCAATATTCAACCACCCCCTTCTATCACGCTTTTTGATCTTATAGTTTCCTCTCACTATTTATTGACATAATCATAATTTCGGTCAATAATCACCCACAGAAACTTAAATTTAATAGATACATGTATCGACGGGAATGGAATAGCGATGGAAATACCCATTGTTAATTTGGGGGTATTTTTTTTTGTAGTGGTTACTTCCTGTCATTATTGAGGAAGAACAAGAAAAAAAAATAAGTAGAGAGATTATTGATAACAAAGGAGAAGGGCCTTTTTTGAGAGTATAATTGACAAAGAAAGAGAAAACAAAAAATCATGACGAGAAAAGGGTGCGGAAACACCGACTAAAGATAGAGAAGCTAGATACGAAATCACATACGACTACTACGACACACGTTTTTTTTAGAGTTTAATAAAAAAAAGAAGAAAAAGTTGATTAGGTTTTATTAAAAATACGGTATATAATTAAAAATATATATTAAATAAAATTAAAATTAAAAGGGAATGTTTTCTTTAAAAATTGAAATAAAAATAATATCGAAATATTAAAAAACATAGTCCATAATAAAAAAGTAATGATAGGGACAGTGAATTTGGAACAGTAAATGGGACAGTGAATGACGTGGCAATTATTGTGTACACGTCCGATCGTCGATCGGATACTACCGGCGGCCTTCGGCTGCCACTCCGAACCAAACTATATCCTGGGGAGCACGGTGAACCCGTCGGGGATCGCCGCAATTGCGATCTCGCATCATTAACCGTCGATTTCGATAGGTTCACCGTTGCCGACGATCCTGACGAGTTCACCGTCCTCCGAAGGTATAGTTTGATTCAGGATGATAATCAGAGGTCATCGGTGGTGTCCGATCGACGATCGGACATGTACACATTAATTATACGTTATTCACTGTCCCATTCACTATCCCAAATTTACTGTCTCAATTATTACTCATAATAAAATTGAGACCCTGGTCATTGATCTTACCCGCTATGCCTAAAAGCCGGCACGGTGTTCAAGTCTAACCAGGTCTTTCTTCATGGCCACCTTAACTTTTATAATTTTCAAAGTCACGTGGTGCATGCACAGTCCTTTCTATGCGATCGTAAAGTAGGAGTGCATTTGAACAAATATACTGATTCTTTATGCGTATGCACATTATTGTGATCAAACAACCCCAGGGTTATGGTACAGCGGTAAAATTATTAATTGTTAACCTAGATATTCGTGGTTCGATTCCCAGTTACGGTGCATTTTACAGAAATTTTTCCTCCAAATGGGGCGCGAACCCTAGGCCGCTGGGCTTCTAAATTGGCCACCGCGAGCGCTTCCTGATTTACCCTGATGACCGGTGGGAAACTTCCGTGGAACCGAGCCAGTCATCCCAGATTCAATTTGTCTGCTGCCTGGTTCAGTAACATTATTGTGATCAAACAGACGAAACGTTCGTTTTCTGCGTTGATTTTAATTCATTTCAGAATCAGACAAAGTAAATCATGATGATTAAAAAAAAGTAAGAAATTGAGAGAAAAAGATTTTTTAGTAAAAATTTACGTCAAATTAATCATGTGACTCGAATCAAAAACCTCTAATAATAATAATAATCTATCAATTTTTTACAATCTCAATTATCCGTGAGGACATACGTATGCACACTGTGTATCGACTCCATATGTGTGTAAAAGGTATATTAACTTTCGGCAGCTTCAATATTAATTGATTAAATTAAGAATCTTAACTAGAATATAAATTACATATTATATTATGTATACATTATTTTTATGCGCAGGCTTTTTTGACTTGACATAGTTTCCACCGCTCGTGATGACTTGGTGGCCGTACACTGATGGCTCTCTTGCAATTACGTAACTCCTAATGCATGCATTGCGTGCTGTTGGTGACTGTTAGCAAGGTTTCACTTATATTTTATCATATGTTTGACTTTTTCCAACGTGTGTCGATGAAAAACTACACAAGGTAATAAAGACAGACTCTAGTGTTGAGATGTCAAGTCCAAACTAAATCTACCTGAACATGTGTTTTATTTCAGAAAGTCGACTGTTACTCTATTTTACAGGGTAAGGATTCTGTTTCTGATTCTGTATTTGCAAAAGAAAATCTGAGGTGCCTCGGCTTTCTTTTGGGTCAGTGTCCACCTTCTTCTTCTTCTGTTCCACCTTGAATCTTAAAAGCAGTGAATTCATCATCACCCCGACCGAGCTCAAACCCATCAGACCTCCAGCAATAGATGGTGTCAGGATGGTACCTGTCGAAGGCAACAACACTCCAGCAGCAACTGGAATACCCACCTGCAGGAGCATCGATGGCATTTTATCAGTTCATGATGCCAGCATCGATTGAACAACAAAGTTTCACATTGTACTGAAATGACACAGATGCATTGTGTTCGTCGTGACTCTAAACAGGTCCTCAGGGCCATAAGAAACAATTGCCACAACAAGTGGAATGCACGGTCCAACATACTGAGACGGAAATCAGCATACATATCAGTCAGTACATCATGAAGATGCCTCTGTGTACATTCGACCGATTTTTGACATTTTCCACCTTATCCCAGATTTACAACAATAGTGACCTCTTTCTTAGTAGTCTGAAAGTTTGAAGTATTCATTACCAGTCATGGAATTCAGATTATGAAGATTTTGTCATAGACAAGCATGACAAGTGGTTGCTGGTCGAGTATTTAGCACCTGTCATATTCTATTGAGTTTGCATCTCCAATGTTGAAGTTAGTATGTTTTTTTTTTTTTTTTGAAACAAGACGGTTAATAGGAACTTTTCTATTGTTAGAGTAGTGCTTCGGACTATCAAGCCAGAAAATTAAAGAACTGAAAAGAAAATTTGAACTGCAAAAAATAGGAAATGAACATGATTTGCCAAGATTTTCACACTGAAAAATATAAAGGCATGCTTAACTTTTGTCAACTTACAATATTGTAGGCAAATGCCCACCAGAGGTTTTGCTTTACCGTCTTCATAGTCGACTTGCTCAAATCCAAAGCATCAATCAGCTGCATAGATGCCACATCATTTAATCAATTTGGCAAACATATTCAGACGCTGTGATAATTATTGGATGTAAGATGATTATAAGCAAAAGAAGGACAACAGATTGTGTTCCAACGATTACTGAAGATATTAGTTTCAGCAAACAATGATCAAGATTGATATAATGAAACCACCATGATTCCCCTTCTAAGTTGTTTATACAATTTGAAAATCAATGTAAACTATAAACGGAGTAAAATTAGTCCAAGATAAACATATGAAACTTATAGTCACTTCCAATTGGGCGATGGAAATTTCTTAAGTGCATCAATCCATTTTCTCCCTATTGCTTCCATCAGGCAATCGATTCAAGGAAACTAGAAAGTCATGGTTAACATGATAACAATAAGTTATCTTCCAAGTAGTTGGGGTCTACTTTTACGATTGTCAGCAAAGGCTCGAACTTTTACTGAATGCAGGAATTGAGCTGATAAACTTACCAGCTCAATTAGTTGAAGAAAAAGATTGTTCTAAGTTCTACTACACAATGCATGAAGATAAGAATATATTAAGCTCCAATTATCATTATCAATAAAATCTCACATACAATTTCCAAGTTGCCAATGAGTCGTGATGTGACTATCAAAACTACAGAGTAAAATATTATAATTGTAAAACCAAAACATAAGCAAGAAACATCCCGTAGAAGAAGTGAGGTTCAGTCTGATGGCAGCAAAATATGGCTTCAGCACATGACCGCTTAACAGATAACCAGCTTTTGTGTTTGCGTTGTAGAAGGCTCAAACTGAAAATGACAAGGTGAAACTTGATTTGCAAATTATTTAGCAACATAGCCTTGCTATGCCAACAAGTTATTTAATGTGTAAATCATCGAAGGAAGATTAGTTTGTAGAGAACCATGGGTTCATTATCACATGTCTGAGTTAAAAGTTGCAATTTCCCTCCAACTTGGACAACAAATTGATTTACTCTGCTCCAGTCAATATGACTATATGAATACCTAATAAAAACAAACGTCACAATATTTAATTTTATGATATGAGCGTTAATTGAGAGGGTTAATTGTGTAACACATTTAGCAAGAGTATCATTATTTTTATTTTCATTTATTTTTTACATGATAAATAAATTTCTTAATTTTATGTCAATGATTTTATGTTTGGATTCAAGAAGAGAAATACAACCACTGAGTTGGAAGCCTCAAATATTCTATATTTATTAGTGGTTCCATTGCTCTTGCAACATCCTAAACTAGCCTTATCTTAATGGTTCCAACTAACTCCAGAAGTTCTCAATCATTACTCTTAGTAATCAATCTTCCATGGATGGTCTTTGGCAATGAACCTCCCTCCCTTATGGGCAAGGGTGAAGTGGTGCTCTCGATTGATGTGACCCTTCAAGCATCTGAAGATATGCTGCAAATTCTTGTATGCAGGGCACACTTCGATCTCATTAATTAACAAAACTATAACCTTATTTATTGCTAGTAGCTTCCAAATTCTTGTATATGCTTCTCTTCAATCTTGGTTCTCCTTATTGATGCTCTTGAAAGCTTTACACTTAACAGAAAATCAATGCTCAATCTCCCGAATGCAGAATATATGGTCCATCTCTTGTTTGTGAGTGTCTAAGCAACTTTTGCCATAGAGAAAAACTTAAACATATCATTATTTGAAGAAAGCTTAAATATATTAGGAGTAAAGAAATTCAACAACCCAATTCCCAACAAATAACACACTGATTCTTAGAGGATGCCACATGCAAGAAACTTGTATATATAAATAGAGCTCATAGAAAAATGAAACAGCAAATGAACACTACTACCTGTGACAATTTATTGCCCAAAAGCACAACCGAAGATACATCACTAGCTGCACCAACACCTTCACCCATTGCAATACCAACATCTGCTGAAGCCAAGGCGGCGGCATCATTAATACCATCACCAACCATAGCAACAATTTGTTTCTCTTTTTGAAGTTCAGAGATGAATCTCTTTTTCTCCTCTGGTTTAACTTCATAAAGCACCTGCATACACGTAACGCCAAATATATTTCAGTTTTAAGAGACAAATTGAGTTCCCTTCCTCATCCAAGATAGCAACAATTCTTAAACTTCCAGATATAATTATCTCAGCAAAGAATTTGTAATGACTTGCTCACATGAAAGAACTAGCCTACAACAACCCAAAATACATGAGCCTAAGTTAGTAATGATTCATTCGTCTAAACCTATAAGACTCATTTATTAGCCCACAATTCTACATGTAAGGTGCCATAATCTCATTTGCTTAAGGATTAGACATCCTTGTCACTACCAAAACCTATGCTACTAGCAATAATAACATTAAGTAATTGCATAAAAAACTGATTTAAAAGTGTGTATATAATATTCAAATTAGTATGAGTGAGCTGGTAAATATACATCACACTGATTTACTATGGTTGCAGGTGGCAAAGATGTATCACATGTAAATTTAGTCTAGGAATTTTTCTAGCAAAGAACACTGAGATAGGTGAACGAGAATTCAGTACTTTTAGCTCAGGGTTCACATAACATACCTTTCTTTTGTCAATACCAATCATAGATGCTACATATTCAGCAGCATTCTTCTTATCTCCAGATAACATATATATGTTTATTCCTTGATTAGCCAAAGTCTCAACAACCAGTCGTGCATCTTCCCTAATTTTATCCTCAAAATAAATAACACCAGCTAAAGCACTATCAACTCCTACATATACAACAGATTGGTTCTGAGACTCTGCATCTGGAAATTGGCTCTCATGGACACCATGCCTGCAACAGCACAAAACATATAAAATGATGGATACAGACATTGTATCTAGATAGAGACAACTGACAAGTATGAATTTTGTAGCATCTTATAAATAGTGATATAGTCTTACAAAGATTTCAGTGGAGGAAAAAGGTTAATGTAACCGGACCTAAATAGTTGGAACTCATTTGATGATGATGAATAGCTTTGCAATTATCTATTCTATAAGCATCATTATCTTTCAGGTAATGAGATACAGCAGAACAAGCAGCATGGCCACTAAGTTTTGACATGGCTCTCTAAGAAAAAACTGAGCAAAAATGTGAGTTTGAACACCCATTTAACAACAGAAAGGACCAGCTTTCCAAAAGATAAAGAATGGCTCCATGCCCTTCTGCAAATTGTACGAACACCATTTATATTTAGGCTGCATTTGGAAGGGTGTAATCCACCCTGTAATATAATCCAGATTACATTACAAGTTGGATTCCTTTGTTTGGAATAATTTTAAAATTGTAATGTAATGTAATCTCGATAACAAAAGAGGTTGATGATTTGTAATCTGGATTACAAACCAAAACCTCCGTAATCTGGATTACATTACGGCTTGTAAAGTCGTCGGCTGGGCGGTTACGGTCGTCGGTCGCCGACCGGCCGCTGCCGCCGGCCGGCGACCGGCGGCCGCCGGCCGTCGCCGGCCGGTCGGCAGCGGTCGGCGGCCGATCGATGGTCTCCGCCGGCCGGTCGATGGTCACCGCCGGCCGGTCGATGGTCACCGGCCGCCCGACAGCGGTCGTCAATCTGATTACATTACAGGATAGATTAACTCTCACCAAACAAAGGAATCCAACTTGTAATGGTTATCAAAGATTACATACAACTCATTACTAAACATAACAATGTAATCAAGATTACATTACATTACATGATGTTAGAATATCCTAAATATTAGGGATGTTAGAATATCCTAAATATTAGGGATAAGTATTGGTTTATTCTTAGATAGGATTTGATTTATTCCTTTTGAAAAGGTCCTAGTTTTTGTATATAAATAGGACTAATCTTTGTATCTCTTAAATCATATAACAATTATCAAATTACATGGTATCAGAGCGTTAGGGTTTTGTATTCGCGATTCCTTCTCACGGCGCGGCTTCTCTCGACGCGCGTTCTTCTCCCGAACGCGCCTCTCCCCATCACGCGCGGCCTTCCTCCCCGAGCGTCTTCCTCGCATCGGCTGCCCCGCGCACAGCATCCGTCGCCGCCTTCGATCTCGCTCGCGACCTGGGAGCGAGATCCTGCCCACGGGTCGCCACTGACTCGCGCACGCACGCCGCTACCCTTGCATATCGCTGAATCTCTTCCCTTGAACGCTCCTTATATTCATTGGATCAGCACCGATTTAATTTGCCATGGCTACCTCCGGCACTACGAAACCGGATCTTTCAATTTTTACCAACCACGTCACGACACCGCTATCGTCGGAGTTGTTGGATGGTAAGAATTATTCCTCTTGGTCCTCTCACATTAAACTCTGGCTTGTTGGACAGGGTTATGAGGCACATCTCACCCAGACTGAGGAGGATATTCAAGTCACAGATCGTCTTTTATGAAAAAAGGTTGATGCTCAGTTGTGTTGTATTATCCGGGCTACTATTCATCCATCTCTTAGGGATGTCTTCCGCACTCATATCACCTGCAAGGATGTTTGGATACAGGCTCAATAACTGTTTACAAACACTTCTCGGCGACTTTATCAAATTTGTGAAGACCTCATGAATATCCTTAGTACCCGTCAGATCGAAGATTCTATGTCAACTTATCTGGGATCAGTCTCTAGCCTTCTATGCGAGTTCAATGACCTGCTCCCTCCTGCGGCCACTCCCGTTGCAGAACCTGAAAATCGGAAGAAATTTTTTATGTCTCTGGCCTTATATGGTCTGCCCACAGATTACTCTCATATTCGTGATCAAATCCTAGGCAGCCCCATAGAGGCCACCATGGACTCTACCTGGGCGACTCTCCTCCGTGTCCCAGCCAAAATCTCGGCAACTCCATCTTCTATTCCTGTTGACTCTTCGGCTTTGGTTTCTCGGAACAATAACAAACCTCCACCTCGTAAGGGTGGCAAAGGACGTCCTTGGTGTGATCATTGTCACCGACCAGGACATACGATTGATAAATGTTGGAGTCTCCATGGTCGACCTCCGCATGCTGCTCAGATCGCCCAATGTCCTGTCACTTCTTCAGCTTCCACTTCACAGTTAACTCCGGCTCCGACTCCACAGCCTTCCTATGATGACTTTCTGAAATGGTATGAGGATCGACGGGATTCTAATTCCCTTGCTATCGTTACACAAGCTGGTAATTCCTTTGCTGGCATATCTTGCTCTTCGAGTCCTTGGGTACTTGACTTTTTGGGCCACCGATCATATCACCGGTAATAGATCTCTTTTTTCCTCATTATCTACTTCCGGTTATTTACCCTTTGTCACCATGGCAAATGGTTCTCAAACTCAGTCCCAAGGTGTTGGTAGTATTCATTCTTCTCCATCTCTTCCCATTCAGAATGTTCTTTATGTCCCCGGAGCTCCCTTTAATTTATTATCGATAAGTCAGTTTACTCGGTCTCTTGATTGTGTCATCTCGTTTACTAAATCCTCTGTTTCATTGCAAGACCGGAATACGGGGAGGATGATTGGCTTCGGATGTGAGGCTCATGGTCTATATCGACTTCACCAAAACTCTTTCATTGGTACGGCGGCATCTCCACTTGTGATTCATGCTCAGTTAGGACATCCTGGTCTCGATAAGTTAAAACAATTACATCCTAGTCTATCTCACTTAAAGTCTTTATCTTGTGAGTCATGTCAGTTAGGTAAGCATGTACGTAGTTCGTTTTCTCCTCGCATTATAAATCGGGCTACGTCTCCCTTTGCTTTGGTTCATTCCGATATTTGGGGTCCAAGTCGTGTTACCTCTACATTAGGGTCACGATATTTTGTTACTTTTATAGACGATTTCTCCCGTTGTACTTGGTTATATCTAATGAAGGATCGATCCGAACTATTTTTTATTTTCCAAACTTTTTTTAATGAAATAAAAACATAATTTGGTATCCCTCTCCGATCCTTATAGAGTGATAATGCACGTGAGTATCTATCTACTCCGTTTCAGACCTTCTTGGCAACTCACGGCATATTACATCGGAAATCTTGTCCTCATACTCCTCAACAGAATGGAGTTGCAGAACGCAAAAATCGTCATCTTCTAGAGACCACCCGGGCTCTTCTCCACCACTCTCATGTTCCTTTACGGTTTTGGGGAGAAGCCGTACTTACTGCATGTTATCTTATCAATCGCATGCCTTCCTCTACTTTACAGGGTCAAATACCTTATCATATATTGTATCCAAATCAGTCCCTTCATCCTTTACCACCTAGGGTTTTTGGTTCTACATGTTTTGCTCATGCTCTTGATCCTGGAATTGATAAACTCTCTCCTCGATCGCATAAATGTGTTTTCCTTGGGTACTCACGGTCTCAGAAAGGGTACAAGTGTTATTCCCCTACTCTCCGTCGGTATTTCATCTCTGCTGACGTCACGTTCTTTGATTCAGTTCCTTTCTTTGGGCCTTCAGAATAGTCTTCCGAGTTTCCTTCTTCTGTGCCTGTATCAGTCTTTTATCCTCCGGAGGACTCTCTATCACCTCCAGCTCCAATTTCTCCTCCGTTGCAGGTTTATCAGCGTCGTCCTAAGCCAGCTTTGCCGCCAGCCATGGGATCATCTCTGGAGCCAGATCCTACACCCCTTCCTCCGGTCGAGTCGTCTGAATCTGATATTCCCATTGCACTTCGGAAAGATATACGTTCCACTCGTAATCCTTCTCCACATTATGTATCTATGAGTTACCATCGTCTTTCTCCTTCCTATTATTCTTGTCTTTCCTCTTTGTCGTCTGTTTCTGTTCCAAAGAATGCAGAAGATGCATTTGCCCACCCGGGATAGAAACAGGCTATGCTGGACGAAATGAGTGCTTTACGGAGCTGTGGGACTTGGGACCTCGTTCCTCTACCACCAGGAAAGTCAGTTGTTGGTTGTCGATGGATATATACGGTGAAGATTGGTCCAGACGGAACGGTTGATCGACTTAAAGCTCGTCTCGTTACTAAAGGCTATACTCAGGTCTTCGGATTGGATTATGAGGACACGTTTTCTCCTGTTGCCAAGATGTCTTCTATACGCTTACTCATGTCCATTGCTGCGATTCAACACTGGCCTCTATATCAGTTGGACATCAAGAATGCATTCTTACATGGTGACCTGCTCGAAGAAGTCTACATGGAGCAACCTCCGTGTTTTGTTGCTCAGGGGGAGTCTTCTGGTCTTGTGTGTCGCTTGCGAAAATCTTTATATGGTCTCAAACAGTCACCCAGAGCATGGTTCGATAGATTCAATATTGTAATTCAACAGTTTGGCATGACTCGAAGCAATGCTGACCATTCTGTCTTTTATCGCCACTCATCTACTGGTTGCATCTACCTAGTGGTTTATGTTGATGATATTGTCATCACGGGTAGTGATCATCTTAGGATCTCACAGGTGAAACATCTTTTCAAACATTTTCAGACAAAGGATCTCGGCAGACTTAGATATTTCTTGGGGATAGAAGTAGCACAGTCCAGAAATGGGATCATTATATCCCAAAGAAAGTATGCAATGGATATTCTAAAAGAAACAAAAATGTTAAACTCAAAGACAGTTGACAACCCTATGGATCCTAATATCAAGCTCTTGCCAAATCAGGGGGAGCCTCTACCAGATCCTGAACGATACAGGCGATTAGTAGGGAGACTAAGTTATCTTACTGTTACTTGTCCAGATATCTCATTCGCAGTAAGTGTAGTAAGTCAGTTTCTCAACTCTCCATGTAAAGAACATTGGGATGCTGTAATTCGCATTGTTCGATATATCAGAGGCGCTCCAGGAAAGGGTCTTTTGTACGAAGACAAAGGACATACTCGAATCATAGGATATTCTGATGCAGATTGGGCAGGATCTCCCAGTGATAGGAGATCTACTTCTGGTTTTTGTATATTTATCGGAGGTAACCTTATTTCTTGGAAAAGCAAAAAGCAGAATGTTGTGGCAAGATCCAGTGCAGAGGCAGAATATCGAGCTATGGCTATAGCCAGTCAAGAGCTTATATGGCTTAAACAGTTACTCCTGGAGTTAAAGTTTGGAGATGTCACACAAATGTCACTTATATGTGATAACCAGGCCGTCATACATATCGCTTCAAATCTAGTTTTTCATGAGAGGACAAAGCATATTGAAGTCGACTGTCACTTCGTCAGAGAGAAAGTCATATCTAGAGAAATATCTACTAGTTTTGTTAACTCACATGATCAGCTAGCAGATATATTTACTAAGTCACTGAGAGGTCCTCGAATTGACTACATATGTAACAAGCTGGGTGCATATAATTTATATGCTCTAGCTTGAGGGGGAGTGTTAGAATATCCTAAATATTAGGGATGTTAGAATATCATAAATATTAGGGATGTTAGAATATCCTAAATATTAGGGATAAGTATTGGTTTATTCTTAGATAGGATTTGATTTATTCCTTTTGAAAAGGTCCTAGTTTTTGTATATAAATAGGACTAATCTTTGTATCTCTTAAATCATATAACAATTATCAAATTACACATTACAAACTTGATTACATTACAGACCCGATTACATTACCCCCTACCAAACGTAGCCTTAAGAGTGCCCTATAAATACCATATACCTTCTGACCCAGCTTAAAGTCCCAACAGAAACCTTCATTTTGTCAATTATAGCTACTGCACCGGAGCCAGGTTCCTCAGTGAATGTCCCATCTTTAGCCTGTCATAGACTATGCTGATTAGGAAACAAACTAGGATAAACCAACCAAGCATATTGTAATTAAAGTAGGAAATCGAATGGACAAATATAGATTGCTCTGTTTAATTAAGCACACACAATAATTTAAAGGCGACATCTACCAATCATTATTCCTGGTGCTAGAGCCAGTAAATCAAGAGCTGGGAAATTAGATTGGGTTGTTTCATAAGTTCAAATACCTGTTAAAGTCTGCTTCTTGTGGACTGGTTTCCAAGAGAAAATTTGAGAAAACTTATTGATTAATGGACATAAACTGAACAATGCTAACAATTACTGAAGAAAGCTGGGTTAAATAATAATTGCGTGATGTTAACCATGAACAGTTGAAAACTCAACAGCAAACAATAGATACTTCAAGCAATACGGTTCTATTAGGAAATTAATTCATTGCACCAGCATAAGATCTGTTGTTAGCCAATTTTCATTTATGAAATCAAGCTTTCAGTTTTAGTGGATGCAGAAGTAGAATCTGAAGTGGGATTGATTAGATACGTGCAAAAATAGCTAGAGGTCACATTGTTAGGTACCAAATATTGTAGACTTGTAAGCAGAAGTCCTAAATCACTTCTGACACCAAAACTAGCATCTGCAACATGGAAAAAATAGACTAATTATGTGATGGATGAACTCTGTATGTTATAGAAAGAAGCGTTAATTACAATATAAATCGTAACCTTTACCACTTTTTAACAAATGGAACCCACCTTTCAGTTATAACAACTCCACCATAATTTATATCACAAACAATTGTCACTCCATTAAGTTTATCATCCTGTAATGGATAAGTATTGGTATAGTAATATTCAAGTCAATCAACTAAATTGTGATGAAGTCAGTGACATTTTTATCTTTTTTTAATTGATAAATTTGTCAGAGAAATGAAACTGTTAGTATGCTAGGATGGATTTGTTAGAATTGAAAAGTGAGAATACATTTGTTAAGAGTGATGAATATAGGGATATCTATAGCAATTAATCCAAGAAAAAAGTACCCAAGGCATTTTCAAAATAAAACACCATTATGTTGAACTACGAAGTGTGAAACTTACGATCAATAGTAAAAAAATATAATAGAATCTAAAAAAGTTTCCAATAGAAGTGTCAAGGTTGAAGTTACCTTGACATTTTCACAACCAATGGAACGAGCTGCTTCAACAATAGCCTTTCCGATGGGATGATTAGTATTTGATTCCACCCCAGCAGCTAACCTCAAAATATCAGCTTCTGTCCATTTGAACTCACTGTTTTCTCTGTGCATTATACACAATTAACGATTTTATCAGTGAAATAACCTTTTAGTAAGCATCGTAAGATATCACCTGCCATGTCACCTAGTTCCACTTGTATGTTAGAGTAAAAGGCTAAAGCAACTATTCCTTTTCTTGAATCAAATTGCATGCATTTTTCACAACATGTCACGGAGAAATCTGGAACGACTCTATGCAAAACTGTAACATAACATCAGATTACTGAGCAGCATCCTGAGAGTCAGCTCTTGTCCTATCTCCCTCCAAGTTTGAAGGTACTTAATCAGATAAAACTAGTGACAGGGATGGAGGATTACTTATTCATTGGCAACCACAATAAGTAAGATTGAATTTACAGCTTTACTAATGTAGTTCATGCCTAATTTAATGTGAAATTCACAACTCTGAAATTTATATAGTTCATCTGAATGCTAATTTACATGAGTGGTAAATTTGACCATAATCCAATTGAAGATCATAAGTGCACTACCAACTATAACCTAAAGATAATTTGAACATTGAAGCACAATTGAATTGCATCTGAGATTGTCTATAATTGAAACAAAACATAAGAATGAACTGCATATCAGCACGCTGAGGACCATATTCAAGTCCACAACATATTTTTTTCTTCCTTCTTGGATAAAAATATTATATCGGGGCAATAAATCAGTGACTTACTGAACAAAACACTGTAGGAACAATTAAGAAACTTCACTGAACTAGACTAGTGAATGATCAGTTACAAGTTATTGGGTAACAAAATTACTCATGCTAAGGATTAGTTACTACCGTTTGCTTTATGAATTCATATATAAAGTTGACCTATTTTTGGTTTGGTCAGAATATCCAGAAATAATATTTAGATTTTTGACACTAACATTGACAGAAAAAGTGGTCTCCATTTGCATACTTACCCCATTTGACCAGACAAGCCCACCACTCTAACTAATAAAAACAGCCCTGTAGAATTAGACTTTTGGCAAATTACGATAAATTTTTATTCAATTATTTATTTTGTCCAACCAAATGGTGCCTAAAAGTTAAAATATCAAATGTCTTGCAGGGTTTGTTTTGTCTGTGAGCCTTGTAATTTTAGGTGGAATACTTCTGACACTACATTACCTTGATTCTTTTACTTGAGTTGAGTTTTCATTGTCACCCCATTGGTCTCCTTTGCCTCATGTTGTCCGTACCTATTTCTATGTTTAAAAGGAAACTGGGACTTCTACTAAAAGTGAAATTGGAAATTATTTTGTTAAATTTAAATGACTAACCACTTATCACAAAACGCTTAAGCTATAAGGAAAAAAAACAAATTTATGTATTTATATTGTCAACATTTCCCTTTCATGTGTGGGTAGGGTACTTGATTTGATCAACTCACTCTGGTCTCCCAACATATGAATTGATTAAATCTTTTTTTACATAGGTGTGATTCAAACCTTGACCTCCTGCTCCAATATCATGTTAAAGTTTATATTTTTCCTAGGAAAGGGACCGATTACATGTATATGGCCGACTCCTCCTTGCACAAAAGAGCTCAAATTTATTTGGATAAGCGGACTACAGAATCAACATAAGACAACAGCTAGAATCAAAGCACATTGAAGATGACAATTAACTGAAACAAAAGTCCAACCAATATTCACACATAACCATAGTAGCTTAGATTACTGAATTCCATCCAAGATTTATCTTCCATCTTTACATGTTTACAACTAATCACTTGCCACATTATGCTCTTGGAATCATTTTTCATAGAACAGAACCTCCACCAACAAAGTGATCATTTAGCATATTTCTCTGTGCATGTGATGCATCATGAGTGACGTATATAACCATCATACTCAACAACCACCCTTAAGCGAACACCATGATCATCAAGGCATGCTAATCCCAAGCATGGAGTTGGCTATATATCTTATCCTTTTATTCCTCCATTTAACTCAATGTAGAGATATATCTAAACACATTTAATCCCTATATGTATTTATCCCTTTATTCCTACATCGAACTCTATGCAAAGATATATCTAGATATATTTGATCAAAAGTTCAATAAAAAGGAATACTTGCAAAGCCAGGGATGGATCTACTGCTTCCAGCATTTTGCCAACTCAGCAGATAACTGACTAGAAGAAAATCTAAATCGGAGTATCTCCCCAATACCGACTTTTAACAAAATATTTAATCACCTTCTGAGAAAACAGAAAGATTTTGAACTTGATATCAATAATATGGATGGATGTAGAACTAAAGTTGGTTTGCTTGATAAGGGTTGAAAGATGTGTATGCATCACACTTAACTTTGAATGCTCATGTTCATCAAATAAAGAAGGCATAACCCTAATCACAACTGGCTTTCCAATTGTCAAAGTTCCTGTTTTATCAAACACAATTGTATCCACAGCCGCAAACTTCTCCAAGACATCACCGCCCCGTAAAAGCAATCCTCGGGTCGCCCCTAATGAGGTTCCTACCTAAAAAATAAAGTAAGTTAACAAGTAGGCTGCTAGCCTATGGTAATTAGTTGAGGATTGGGTCATTGTTTCTCTGATTGTTACCAGAACAGCAGTTGGAGTCGCCAGCCCAAGTGCACATGGACATGCAACAACCTGGATAAAAGAAATTGTTGTACAGAATTACTACCATAATATTATAACATCAATCAAATGGAATAACAAAGAATCTGATCACCCAGGTCATAACGGAACAACCTTGTCATTTTGTCTCTAGTATTGCAAAAAAGTCAAGTTTGAGAAACAAAGTAGAAGTTGATGTTCTCATAACAAAGGATCACAAGTAAAACATATGAACACCACGGTGATAACGATCAAACAGAGAGAAATTAGAGCTCTCAAGAAGAGAATAAAACTCACAAGAATTTTATTAGAATTGAATATGGAAACCCTTTTCATGGAACCAAAAAAAGACTTATTCCTCAAAAAAAGAAAAACTATTTCCTAATTACTTGGTAAATAAATGAACAATACTAAAAATAACTTAGCCTAATAAAAAATTACAAATTTTAGAAACATAAAATTTAAAACTTCATCAATCTAAAATTCCAACTTAAACTTTCTACTTTAAAGCCTAATTTTCAAACATTGACATGGTTTCAAATATCAGTCTAATATGTATAGCAAGATTCAGTGATTTTCTAATCTGAGTAGCTAAATGCTCAGTATGAGTAAGAAAAAAAAAACACTAAATAATTTGAAGGACACCAGTCTAATTTGGGGCAAATGTTATTAGTTAATACATTTAATGTAGGATAATTACAAGTTTTCAGTTACCACGCCAATGTGACAAAAGTTGGTGCAAAGTCCCAAGAAGTCTCGACAACTTTAGATGTCTAATGTGCTAAAGTGTCAATTGACTTCCAATTGTTTCAAAGAAACCTTCCACGATGGCATAAGGCTAAGTTGGCAAGTCATTCTGTATATCAACTACAAGTAGTAATGTACGATAAAACAGTAAAGGAAAAAGTGTATACGATCTGTACATGACATACCAGAACACTACATGAAAGCTGTAAGGCCAACGACACTACGCTTCCTTGTATGAGAGCAGCCGGTACAAGTTGTGAACCAAACAAACTCCAGAAAGCAAAAGTGGCAGCTGATAATGCCATAACTCCATATGTAAAATGTCCAGCAACCTGAATTGGTAAACAGCATATTGTGTGCTTGCAAATAAGCTCAACTTTAAAAATCCACAAGCACACATCAGATGGTCTAACTAAAGATATGAATACATGAACTCAAATTGCCAACAATTAGAAATCCATCAGCCTGACTACACTGAGGATTCGGAATACATCCATTACATTGTCCAACAATAAGGCATAGAAACCATTACTCAGAACAGTATTTTGTTAAGGCAATATACAGAAGAGTACTAAATTCATTTTCCAATATAGAAACCATTACTGAATTTTTGCACTGTTCACCGCTGAGTATACAGATGCTTTCCTTGAAATTCTGCGACTATCTTTCTTAACTAATTTGTTAGTGCAATCAACATCCAGGGTTTCGATATTTGACAATGTACCTAAGTATGGTTGATTTTGACCAAAGAGTTAATCCAACTACGACTTGATGTTTGGAGGTGACAAGTCTACCAAGTGGCTAGTCCTAATTGGAAGTTAGGCAAGGGGGTGAAAAGTCCTAGTGAGTGAAGTTAGACCCTAGTGAGTAAAGCTAGGTGGTGGAAGTCCTGGTGAGTGAAGCTGGGCCCTAGTGAGTGAAGTTGGGTGATGGAAGTCCTGGTGAGTGAAGTTGGGCCCTACTAAGTAAAGCTAGGTGGTGGAAATCCTAGTGAGTGAAACCAGACAATGGAAGCCCTAATAAGTAAAGCTAGGCTCCAGTGAGTGAAGCTAGGTGGTGTAAGTCCTAATAAATGAAGCCAAGCAATGGAAGTTCTAGTGAGTGAAGCTAGGCAGTGGGAATCCTAGAGTGAAGTAACCCTGGTAATATGTGGTCGTCATGGTCGACCGGACCAAGAATCACACATATTGCTAACACTGTTTTACTTAACTTTATATATATATATATATTGTACTAACTCAGTGTTGTAGGTAAGTCTTAGTGGGTCAGGTTGATCAAGCACTAAGCAGGATCGGAGAAAGTCCAAACAGGTCTGGAGGACCAGATGTTTAGCAAGTAAGTCCCTGGAGAAGTGAAATCCGGTGAAGACGAGTCCTTGGTGGGACTTTAGGCGCGATCCAACTTGGAACCATTTCGGAGCTCTAAGTTGAGACCTTGACTAAATCCTGGTCTTGGGAAGACAAGCTCTATTTAATACTAAATTTATTTAGTCCAAAATTACACTTGTACTAACCTTGTTTTGGAGGGAATTTGTTATTTTGGATTAACATGATTTTGCA
>JAGFNQ010005435.1:0-257305 GCA_024364735.1 Boesenbergia rotunda | reverse complement strand
ATTGTGACAACAATGGAGCTATTGCGCAGGCTAAGGAACCTCGCTCACACCAGCGGACCAAACACATACTACGGCGATTCCATCTCATTCGAGAGATCATTGATCGAGGAGATGTGAAGATTTGCAGAGTACCCACAGAGGCTAACGTCGCAGATCCCTTGACCAAGGCTTTGGCACAGATAAAGCATGATGGTCACACTAGGTCATTGGGTATTAGATACTACAGCGATTGGCACTAGTGCTAGTGGGAGATTGTTAGTGAGAGCCCTAGAGCCAATCATATGATGATTACTTTTTGGACTCATTGTATCATATTCTTGTATATATATTTCTTATATATAAAGACATTTCTTATGGTTATTATACTTATGTGTATTGGTGCCAAATAACTTAGTATAATAACGTACTTGAGTAGAAGGTTCTTATCTATATCAATCGATTAGTTGAATCGATAGTGAGATGATATAGAGAACACTACTCTTAATTATTCCTAGTCAAGTATTAACATTCAAGGACAATGTTAATGCATAGAGACTAGCATGTAGGTCAACATGATGACTAGATCTCACAAGTCATGGATATGAGATATCAAGTTGACACATGGGTATACATTAGAGAATGTATACTGAATGGCTCGCCATGAGAAAGTATCATGGATCGTTATATGAGTGTCATATACTTTCTCATGTGACTATTAGTATGACTATTAGTCCTTAGACCTGAAGTCACCATAGTTCCCTACATAAGGAGTTATGTACTTTGGTTTCGTCAAACGTCACCCGTAACTGGGTGGACTATAAAGGCGATTACTGGGTATGTAACAAATTATGCGGAGGGATGTGAGTGATGTAGATGGGATCTATCCCTCCTATATGACGGGAGAGATATCATAGTCTTGATAGAGTGAGACCACTAAGTGCATGACCATGCCCAAATAAGGCAATATGAGATATTGAGCTTATTTGATTATAGTGAGTCTACTTGGAGTTCAAGACACATAGATTGATTGGAGGATGACACGGTCTATGCTTCATATAAGATCAATCTAGATATCGACGATAGAAGGACATTGTCACATATTATGAAAGTCATAATTAGTAGTCACATTGGTGATGTTGAATCTCAACATTCTTGTAACTTGGGTAGCAATGATGTGTTGCTAGATACCGCTCATTGCTTATGTTTCTAAGAGGTTAGAAGCATTGCCAACGTTACAAAAACCTATAGGGTCACACGCAAAGAACAAATAGATGGAGAAAAATTGAAGTCAAGTTTGACTTGGCTAAATATGGAAAGTCCATAAAAGGCAAGTTTGACTTGACCCAAATCCAAATCAAGTTTGACTTGACTTGGTTCCACTTCAAGTTAGACTTGACATGGGAGAAGAAATGGAGTCAAGTTTGACTTGACTAAATATGGAAAGTCCATAAAAGGCAAGTTTGACTTGACCCAAATCCAAATCAAGTTTGACTTGACTTGGTTCCACTTCAAGTTAGACTTGACATGGGAGAAGAAAAAGGAGTCAAGTTTGACTTGACTAAATATGGAAATTCCATAAAAGGTAAGTTTGACTTGACCAAAAGGCCACCTCACCTTGACTTGACCAAGTGATGACTTGGCTTGGTTTCCCTCCCCATTTGAATTTGAATTCAAATTGAAAGGGGGTTATGAAAGGCCACCTAATGGCTATTAGTGGCCATTATGGCCGGCCACTTAATGGCCATTAATGGCCATTAAGTGGCCGGCCACAAGAGAGAACAAAAGGGGTTTTTGTTCCATTTTTCCATTAAGTGTGTGTCTTCTCTTCTTCCTCTCCAATTGTTGGAGTTCTTCTTCTTCTTCTCCTCTTGGCCGAATCGTACAAGGTGCTAGCACACCCAAAGGATTTCATCCATCTACTTTTTTTCGCGTGGATACTTCTAGAGGGACGACACTTGACGTCCTAGAGATTCGACATCCAAAAAGGAGCGAACGGGATTAAACGGGGCACGCATCAAAGGTAAAATGTTTATCCTTCTTTAGATCTAGGAGTAGATCGGGTTTTGAAGCATGTAAACGAGCACTCGTAATTTTTGAAATGGCTTTCTTCGCTCGGATCCTTGCTATTGGGGCTTTCGGGGTTTCCGCGATGCGAAAAAGCGGTTTTCGTGGCCCGAAAAACCCTACAATGTATGTCATGTCATTCATATTTAAATTTATGCATGATTTAGAATGGTTATAGGAAAAAGATAATTGAAATTTGAAAACATAGTATTGGGTGGAGGTGAGATGATAGTACATTAGGGAAGCCTTTTCTAATAAGGTCAAGTATATTCTACTTGGTCTGTTTAGACTGGTGGAACTAGCCGAAACTACCGATCCAAGATCCAAACTAGTTAGACCAAAATTTCTCAAAAAGTAATATTGAAAATGAAATTTCTCTAAAAGGCTTTGTCAAGGAAAGGGTTAATGATCCAATAAGGCTACGGCTAAAGAAGGTCTTGTGCCTCGCCAAGACCTGGAAGCCAATTTTTGAAATTCAAATTCAATTTACTCTTTGTCAAATTTGAATCTAACATAAATTTCAATTAAATCTTAGATTTAATAATGAATTAAGGAAAATAATTCAAGCATCTCACAATACACCCATAAGGCAACCATGCTTGCTGTATTGACACATCTAGAATGGGTGAAATGTTAAGGACTAATGAATTGATAAGCATGTTTTAAAATTGTTTTTCAAAATTGCTAGAATATTTTTACTAAAAATATATTTTCAAAATAGTGCTTCAACATAATAATGTTTGTATGGATTTCATGCTTGTTTGATTGCCAATACAGTATATGTTTTCAAAAATTATATCCTTTTGAAAATTATTTGACTCACACAATTAAACACAAGCCTGTTAGGACAACACTAAAGTTCCTTAAGGCACTTAGATAGAGTCAAACGATGTTGGGTACAGGGGGAGTGTTTTCGCTCTGTTAATTTTTTTTAAAGACTTTTCGAAAACTGTGCCTTAATTTCTATCACATACGTTTTCAAAAAGACCTATACTTTAAAAATTATCTTCTTTCCAAATTGTGATTTCAAAATCAATCTTCCTGAAAATTGGTGTTCATTTGATTTTGATAAACCCTAAAGACACAGAGGAAGGTCCACTTCATGATCTATAAGGACTCCTAAGATGTGTCAGATTTAGGGGGAGTCTGAGTCAAACTTCTGACAAGTTTTAAATTATTTATGTCAAAAATTATTAGATTATTCTTTTGATCTGAATCAAACCTTAAGACTCAGAGGAAGAGTACTTGTGGTCAACAAGCTTCCCAGGACCGAGTCAAGTTTAGGGGAAGATCAAATTAAAAGAATTATTTATTAACATTTTTTCATATCTTCAAAATCTTGCTAAAAATCTAAGTCTTTCAAAATACTATTCTTCTATTTGTTAGAATTTGTGTGACTTATGAAATCATTTTTGAAATAATGTTTACTTGGGTTGGAGAATTTCCAGGACACTTAGTGAAGGATCGATGTGGGCGTGTAGAGGGGGGGGGTGAATGCACTTTCTTTTGATCGTTTGATCTCTACACAGATGTTAGCGCAGCGGAAATAATATGCAAAGACAATAACAATGCTAACAAAAATTCTTTTACTTGGTATCCACCCAGATGGGTGACTAATCCAAGGATCCACGCCGCGAGCACCACTTTTCACTATCGAAAAGTCTCCTTGAGATGGAGAAACCTTTACAGCAAAAGCTTCCTCTTTACAGATGTAGAAAAATGATGGAGGAAGCAAAAAGTCACTCTACAATTTGGCAGCACTTTGTTACTGTACGGAACTGTACCTACACGTGTAACGAGGAGCTCCTTTTATAGGTGAAAAGGACAGATTCGCAGTCTGTCCAGACACGCACCAGTCGACTGCCCCTAGGGCAGTCGACTGGCCCGGCATTAAATGCCGGCCAACGGCTAGCCAACGGCTAGTTTTGGGGTATACCAGTCGACTGCCCCAAGACCAGTCGACTAGTCCGAAGCTGCTAACTCTCTGTGGGTTTTGGCAGTCGACTGCCTTCGGGCCAGTCGACTGCCCTGCCTCCCAGCTCAGCTCCAGCCACTCCAAACCTTCTCCTTCGCGTGTGCCTTCAGGTCTGCTCCCTTGGCTCGCCCCTTGAAGTCCTCTTCCTCTGGCTATCGTCCCTCGGATGGGCACGCAAGCCTTCCCTTGGCTTGCCTCCATGCCACCCTTCACGTGTGCCCTTTGAAGTCCACTTCCCGACTTGCCCTTGGAGCTCTCCTCCCTCGGCTCTCGTCCCTCGGATAGGTCCACCAAGTGTGATTCTTCAAGTCCTGCAAACTCAATCACACAAATCAAATACAACATAACACTCTAACTTTAAACCTATTCGCTCACTCATCAAAACCATGATCTTCCAATCATTCAAGGGCCGATTGCCTCAACACTTAGGAAATGTCCTTGTAGTCAACAAGGTTTCCTAGGATGGTGTCAGACTGGGAGATAAATCAAGTCAAGTAAAATATTAGGTCTTCAAAAATTCACACATTTTTCAAAATATACTAGCATATATTTTCAAAAGTACTTAATTTTGCAAAAATTCAATGTATTTTTCAAAAGTACTTAATTTTTCAAAAAAAATTTAAAAGTACTTGCATTTTTTTCATTTTCAAAGTACTTATACTTTTCAAAGCGCATAACATTTTTCAAAATTATGCAGTTTTTAAAAAAAATGCAATATATCATTCAAAATACAATGCTTTCAAAAATTTTTACTAAGTATTTTCAAAAAGAACCAAAGGTTTTCATTGTTGGTGCAAATATCTTTTTTTGATTTTTTTGATGTATGACAAAGGGGGAGAGGTGTGCTTAAGTTAGAAAAAAAAATTTCTCCCAAAGATCAAAAATGTAATTTCAAATCTTATATCATTTTTTGTTTTTTTTCCATGAATAGTAAGTTAGTCTCTTCAGCCAATCTAACTTAAGATATTGTCAAAAATAAAAAAGGGGGAGATTGTTGGTGCAAGGTGCATCAATGATGTTCTCCTTTAAGTGTTTTAATGTTTGACAATAGACTTAAGTCAGTGATACATTGAACAGACAAAGGGGAGCAAAGGAGGAGTAACCTAAGTGGAAGAAAAGTCCTAGTTAACCTAGGCACTAAGACCTGGTGAGTGAAGCTGGGCACTAAGACCTGCTCGGAAGGTGGGCACTAAGTCCTGATCGAGGATTGGGCACTAAGTCATGGCAAAGGGCTGGGCACCGAAGACCTGCTCGGAAGGTGAGCACTAAGTCCTGGTCGAGGACTGGGCAAGAAGACCTGGCCGAAGGTTGGGCACCGAAGTCCTGGTTCCGGGAATTGGGCATGAAGACCTGGCCGAGGGTTGGGCACCTAAGTCCTGGACCTAGGGTTTGGGCAAGGAGTCTTGGTCCGAGGGACTGAGCAACTTAGCTGAGCGATGACTAAGGACAGAAGTAGAGACGGGTCAGGGTTCGGGCGTCTCGAGGTCCGGAAGTATCGGAAGCTAAGCAAAAGTCCACCTGAAGGACTGGGTGGCAACCGTCTCCTGAAAGGAGTAGGTGAAAGGTGCGTTCTCGGGGGTGGGAACTTGCGTCGGTTCGACCTAGGGTTTCATGGAAATCCGAAGTCCGAACCAAGTCCTTAAGGTTAAGAATGTGTGTATATTTGCTTTGTATTTTTGTATCTTGCAGGTACCTAGAACGGAAGACAAAGCAGGCAAATAACATACATTGGGGCTGGAAACCAGCCAAGCAGGGCGCCTGGGATGATGGGGGCGCCCCTAGTCAAAAGGAAAAACCAGTTTAGTTGGAAACCAGCCAAGCAGGGCACCCGGGATGATGAGGGCGCCCCCAGTCAAGAGTAAAAAGCAGTCTTTTGTGTGATAAGCAGAATAGGCTCCTATGAGGGCGCCCGGAAGGTCCGGGGCGCCCAAGTTGAAAGCTGTATTTGCTGTTTCGAGTTCGAAACACAGATAAGCCTTCACGAGGGCGCCTGGAAGGTCCGGGGTGCCCTGGTCAGAGATTTATCAGCTGCGGCGAGGTCGGCGCAGGGATAAGGTTTGACCGAACTTTTAGGGGCGCCCCCAACGTCCAGGGCGCCCCCAGGAGTGCTATAAAAGGGGCTTCGACCCCTCTGCTTCAGACACAACTGCTGTGAGCCATTCTGATCATTCTGACCGACGATAACACGCTAAAGACGAGGCTCTACGACTGGGAGGCTCCAGGAGGAAGTGCGCGGCACTTCGGAGATCCAGATCGGCTGACGCTTCGACATAAGTTGTTTTGGTTTGATTTACATTCTGCAATTCAGTTTAATATCTTTTTGCTTGTAAATCAACTGTAAGATGTGTTTTCTCTGCCTCCGGAAATTCCGGAAAGGAGACCAATAGTGGACTCATGCCGAGTACATAGGCCTTGGACGTACTGACCCAGGGGGGTTGGGAACCAAGTAAATAAATCCTGCGAGTAATCTATGTTTTGTTCTGTTCTTTATTTTTCTATTTTCCGCTGCACTAACGCTTTAAGTCTAGAACGAACAAAAGTTTTACGAAGTTTTCAACGAAAGATTTACGGTCGATATTCACCCCCCCTCTATCGACGGCACCGGTCCTACATTCTCTCTTTCACTTGCTCCGAATGGCTTCCTCATCTCATCGTCCGCACACTTGGTATGTCACCATGATGTCCGTCCTTGATGCCCATGACCTCGAGGCGATAAAGGCGGATTTCCATATTCCTTCCAACCATCACCTCCTACTGCCCACTGCTGCCGACCAACCCACGAGACCTCCACGACATTACATTACCATTTCCCGGGATCACTTGCAAGCCGGGCTACACTTCCCGATCCATCCTTTCATTGTGGCTGTCTGCCGTTATTTCCGCCTCAATCTCTGCCAGTTATCCCCCAATGCTATCTGTCTGCTCTGTGAGTCAATTATCATCTTTCAGCTATATCGGATTCCCCTTCGAGTTAACCTTTTTTTATTACTTCTTTTCCCCAAAAAGGCAAGAATTGGACGACTTCTTCTTCCAACCCCGTCCCGGCGCCTCCTTCCTGTCGAAGCTTCTGACCTCCAATAAGGGCCGGAAGGAACGGTATTTTTATATAAGCCCAATCGCGTACCCGACTTGGCCGACTGGTTTTTGGACGGACTTTCCTCAGCCACCACCTCTGCACAAAGACTTCCGAAATTTTCCCGAGTTCTAGTTCGCCTTCTCCAAGGTCGGGGGTCGGCACTTCCCTGGTGGACCGCTATTGCGTGAGGATATCCTGTCTGTGTTTGGGCTTAGCCTTGCGCCGGTTCGCCGGCCTGCTTCTTTTGGTACACCCCCTTTTCTCTTTCCTCATTTCTTTACTGCCACTTGATTATTGTTCGCCCGGTAGCTACTATGATGCACCTGACTACCCCCGAGGGGGGTTATGGACTGGAGCCTACTGAGCTGGAGGCACGTATGTTGGAGTTGCTGAACGAGCGGGATGTGCGAGCAGCGGAACTGCGGGCTGAGCAGGAAGCACGCGCAGAGCTACTGACAGAGCAGAGGGCAGCTCTCCTGGTTCTAAGTCGCCCTGCTCTATTCCTCCCGGACCCGCATCTGAGGACGATGAGATTTCTTGGTCTGGCTTAGAGGATGCCCAACCTCTGAGTCTTGTGCTGAAGCGCTCGCGCAGTGTTGAGCCCGCACTTTACCCGGCCAACTCGACGAAAGCTTCTTCTAGCCAGCCGAGTAAAAGGCAAAACAGCAAGGCGCCTGTGATCGACTCCCCTGCGCCGTCGTCTTCTTCTCCTCTGGTGCTTCCGATGGAGTCAGCTGCTGCCCTGTCAGGGGGGGGGGCGGCTTCCTCGACTCGGTCGAGGGAGCCTACCGAGGAGCGTATGATGCACGTGTTGCCGCCCTCGCTATCCGACCTGCTTATGAGTATGGCGGTGCCGAGCGGTACAACCTCCATGCGGTCGCAGGATGTTCGGCTGCACGACACAATAGCATACCAGTTCCTGCATGTTCTGCGTGAGAGCAGCTTCCGCGGTCCGAGTATTCGGGCGGATAATTTTATGGCGACGGCCACACAGGTACACTTACGCCGCCTCTACTGTTTGCCTCTTTTTCGGTCGGGGTACTTAGCAAGTCTTTTATCCGGCCCCACAGTTTTGGGCTACGAGCTACAGCATGTGTATGTCCATGCCGGGCCATGCCACGGCTCGATATCGCGCCGAGCGATGAGTGGAGAATCTCAAGGCCCAACTTTGGCATACTCAGCTGGCTTCTGGCGACGCCTCTCTGAATAGCTTGAGGGCGGAAGTGATCGGCCTTCAGGACCTGCTGGATCAGGCGAAGGACGAGCTGGAGACCTCCAAAGCCCAGGTTGTATCGGCCGATACGGCAGCGGCTCAAGCGCAGCGCCGAGTTGCCCAAGCCGAACATACGCAACTCCGTGCTTGGAAAATCAAGGACCAGGTACAAGAGGAGCTCTTGAAGACTCAGGCCGAGCTCCAGGAGGCGAATCAGGCTGTCCAGCCTTTGCGCGCACAATTGGCGATCAAGGAGCAGGAGGTCGGTTCGCTGACCAGCCAACTGCACGCCCAAGCCGAGGAGCTGAAGAAGCTGCGCAAACGCCAAGCATCCTGGGATGCAGCTCAGGCGGAGTTGAGAGAGCTGCGAGAGCGCCAAGCGACCTGGGATGCAGCTCGGGTAGAGCTGGAGGAGCTTTGCTCCTATAAGAAGACTGAAGCTAATAGGTTGGAAGCCCATAGGCTTGAGTGTATCAACTCCAAGGCCCATTCTGATCAGATCTCGGAGCGTCTACGAGCCATGCTGATGCATCAGGCTCTTAGTATGTTCCAGCAACTTAAACAGGGTGGGTACCTATCCCCCGACATGCCTCCCACAACCATCCAGCTTCAAGACATGTCCAAGGACCTGCCTGACATAACCAGCCAACCTTTCAAGTGAGGGTCGGGCCCCTGACTTTATTCTTTCTTTGCGTACAGAGGTGGTTGGCCCTTTGATTTTGTAACACTTTGTCCTTTCGAATGCAATCTTTCCCTTTTGCTCAAACTTTTTGTGACTGCTCTTACTTCCGAATGATCACGAGCGAAAGTCACTCGGGTGAGAGATCGTACTATTGACTCGGTTTCTGTGAGCCACTGGACCACATGATGGAGCACCCGAAAACATCTAAGGGTCTGCCACTCAGGCGAGGAGACACTCGGGCTACTGGATTTTGCAGGTGTCCGCGTGGATTTTGCAGGTGTCCGAAAACTTCTGAGGTACTCACTGACCCCTCCGGTTCATCGTCGGCTACCTCGGTATCTTCTTCTCCGACAGTGGCTTCCATCGACGTGCCTCCTTTGGGTAAGGGGAAAGCGCCTGAGGGGGATGCGCCGGACTTTGAGCTCGAAGTCTCGGACGCGGACCCCTATCCCATGGAGACTAGTCGTCGACGAGATTGATCGGGCGACCGTTCGCCTCCGTTTGGGACCACTACCGCCTCTCCGGGGAGGACCCACTCTACGTCTCCTCCGCAGATGATTCCTATTCCGTCGGTGTCTGCGCCCATTGCCCCAGTTTCTTCCGTTCAGGGGGCTATCCTGCCGGTGCCCCCTCTAACTCAGGCGGGTTCCTCCAGTGTGCGGCTCGATAGGCCTCTTCCTTCTCTCCCCAAGGGAGTTACGGGCCCGCGTCCGTTGCATCTGATCCTACCGTCTCGGGCGGACTCCCGTATTGCTTACGAGGCTCCTGTCCCCGAGTCGCTGGAGTCGGCCCGGGTGGTCCATCTGTACGCTCCACTGAGCGGTTCCAGGGTCTTCGGGAGTTTGACTATCAGGACCCCCTTTCACGAGCTAATGGTGTCGTAGCGGGGGCCTGTCAGGTATGTCTTATTAGTGGCTTACGCCTGCTTAGTCCTGCCACACCTAACGCCTTTGTTTCCTTTATAGCTCATCGGCTTGATTTATGATATGGGTGTTTCCTTCGCGGCCCAGGCTCGGTCTCTTCGTTAAGCCGAGTCCCGAAAGGAGGAACTGGAATCTCAGCTTCGCCACGCGCAGTTGCAATCTGGTGACGAGGCCTTGAACAGTCTGCGGGCTGAGAATGTGGCCCTTCAAGAGCGTGCATCCCGTGCGGAGGCGCGGCTCCAGGAATGTCGGGTGGGACTGATCAATGTTGGAACTTGGATGGCTAGAGAGGGGGGGGGTGAATATAGTCAGACACTTGAAACTTAGCACATTTCAAATTTCTGCACTCAGAGGTTAGTAGCACAGCGAAAGAATTGCAGAAACAGAGTAATGCAGAGATTAAACCCTAGGCTAAGCACAAGCACAAAACGCTAACAAAGAGGATTTACAAGGTTCGGGGATAACTTGCCCCTACTCCTTGGCGTGCCCTTAAGGTGGGCGATCCCTTGATCGTCGGCAGATCAAGCCCCGGAAAATCCGGATAAAATGCAACCTCCTTCTCGGTGGAGTAACCTCTCCACAGCATTTCAAGATGATGAAGTATTAAGTACAGGAAACACAAGAAGGATCATACTGAGTACTAAGAACCGCAAGAACACAAGCAAACCCCTCACCGAGCTCCACTCAGCGTAGATCTCACCAAGAACTCCCTTCTTTGTGTCTTCTCGCTGATGGACTCGCCAAGCTTCTTGTTTCTTCTTCCCAAGTGTTCAAGTATCACAAGGTTGCTCAAGATTCACAGTAGAGTGATCGCATAAGTGTAGAGCAAAAGCTTTTCGATGTGGAGAACAAGAACTCTAGCACTTCGTCAAAAACTCTGCTCAGCTCTTCTCCACTACACAGCTTAACCAGCTTCCATCGCCAGGTCACACGCTCCTCTGCAGCAGCTTCTAGCTGCTTGCCTGCAGTAGCCAGCTACCCCTGACCTCATCTGGACTCATTGAAACCCCTCCAGTCGAGCCCCAGGTCATCAGCTCCTCAGCCGCTGCAGCTCGCGCCAGAGGACGTTACAACCTGCGGAAGCAAACGGACAAACCTGCTGTAGCGAAAACCTTCGTTTGACTTCCCTTGGATGATCTCTAAGTCACCTGCACACTTAGCAGCACATTAGAGCAGCAAATCAACAGAAGATCAAAGCATCAGAACATATCAGTGGTGTATCAGTAGGAATCAGAGTGCGATCAGACGCGATCAGAGTGCCTGACAGCGCGTTTGAATTAATGTGATCGGTCACGGACCGATCAGAGAGCCTCCTGATCGGTCACTAGACCGATCAGGGTGGGTTCAGACCGATCAGGCTCCATCCTGATTGGTCCCCAACGCGTAATCAGAAATCGTGACTTCTCCAGGATCTGATCACCAGACCGATCCCAAGTCGTGGATCGGTCACCAGACCGATCCACCCCTTTGCAGGGTGATTTCCTAGCTTCGCAGTCCAAACCTCCTGATCGGTCACCAGACCGATCAGGGCATGCCTAGACCGATCAGACTCCATCCTGATCGGTCATATTGAGGAACTCGTGACACTTGATCGTTCACCAGAACGATCTGAACAGTATCCCTGATCGGTCACCAGACCGAACAGGAGCCAAGCAGTAAGGTTCCCAAAGCCCACTGTATGCTCCCTGATCGGTCACCAGACCGATCAGGAGCTGAGCAGGAAGTGAACTCTAAGCTCCTTGATCGGTCACCAGACCGATCAGGAGTCGATTAGTAGGTTTGCCAAAGTCACCGTATGTTCGCTGATCGGTCACCAGACCGATCAGACATCGCTGGATCGGTCACCAGACCGAACTCCGTGCCAACTTCCCTGATCGGTCACCAGACCGATCCAGGCAAGGCCAAACACACTCTAAGTCAAGAGAACTGGCTCCCAGCCTCCCCTGACCCGGGACTTCAACCTAGCCCTCCAAGCTAGGACCTGGCCCTCCAAGCCAGGATTTCATCCAACCTAGCCCTCCAAGCTAGGACCTGACCCTCCAAGCTAGGATTTCATCAACCTAGCTCTCCAGGCTAGGACCTGACCCTCCAAGCCAGGACTTTTCACACCTAACCCTCCAGGTTAGGACTTTTCCACACCTAGCCCTCCAAGCTAGGATTTTTCCACACCTAACCCTCCAGGTTAGGACTTTTCACACCTAGCCCTTCAAGCTAGGATTTTCCCATACCTAACCCTCCAGGTTAGGATTTCATCAAACCTAGTTCCTCTAGGTATGCCAAGTCCACGACCAGGACTTAATCCCAATCATCTCATCAACCTAAACTAAAATCGGTGTCAACACCAAAACAACAATCAGGGTCAGACTGCATCAACAATCTCCCCCTTTTTGTTGTTTGACAATCCGATTTTAAGTTTAGGGATTTGAAATCAATAATTGCAAATCTCACACTCATAGGGGAATCAGGATCCTCCCCTACTCATAATTATCCCAAACTTAACCAACCACACTCTCCCTCTTTTTCAAACACCGAAAAGGGTCTTGAGGGGTTGTTAAGTTAAACCATAAACCTCCCCCTCAATCCTAGGGGTTTCCCAAAACAACATAAGATTATGAAAAATTTGAGGGTTATATGAAAAACATATGACAAATATAAAGCATGGCAAAACAATCATATGTATCATATGGACATGAAGTGAGAACAAGCATAGCATAATATAGGCATACATCATATAAACTAACAAAATGCATAATATAGTAAGTCAAGCACGGAAACCATAACGTCAGATGCATAACATCGCATCAAGAAACAGTCATATCATAGGCATACAGCCATGATCAAAGTAAGTCATACACTCCAAACAGTCAAATAGTCAAAGTAAGTCAAATGCAAAGACCGAGCATATCCATAATCAAGCGTCGGCGGGGGGGTCATCGTCCTCCATCGGGTCATCAGTCATGTCGTCAGGAATGAAAGACCTCGAGGCAATACTGCCAGAGGGCATAGCTCCAGTAGATGAAGGCTGATATGGATGACCAGCTGCCCAACTGCGCCACTCCTCATGCCATATCTCCTATCTGGAGCGGACCCCCGAGACGTCAGACTCGACTGCCAGCAGTCTGCGGTCAAAATTCTGAAACCCAGCCCGAACCTCCTCCCGCCAGAGCTCTCTCAAATGAAGATCATGCTGGATGGTCCGATCAAGCTCTGAAATCTGCCAGCGCAGGTCTGGATCTGGCTCATAGTCACAGTCAGCAGCAGCGACGGGCGCCTCCTGATGCGCAGCCGGAGCTGCGGGTACTTGTAAGTGTGCGCCCCTGGGTAGCTCGCCAAGACCCTGCCCGTCCTTCCATATCAAAGCCTGATCGTCTGGCCCAACAACAATACCAGATTTGGCAAACGCGCGTTTGCCCAATCGGCAATCCTGTCTAACCATGGGCACTGTCCAG
The DNA here is from genome assembly GCA_024364735.1 of Boesenbergia rotunda. NCBI lineage: Eukaryota > Viridiplantae > Streptophyta > Magnoliopsida > Zingiberales > Zingiberaceae > Boesenbergia > Boesenbergia rotunda. Next base: position 243,944 of record JAGFNQ010005435.1, on the reverse strand, counting down.
CCCTTGGTCACGTCAACACCTACTGACATAAGCCAGTCAGTGATGACATGACCGAACAACATATACACAGTGCGACGACTGGGCTCTCGATAGGAAATAATCGACTGAAAAATGCTCTCCATAATGTCAAAGTCAAGGCGGCAGTGCATGCCATAGAGCATCAAGCAGTGGTATGGACGAATCTCGGTCAAGGGCTTTGAAGTTATTGGCAAGATGTAGTTCGTGATTATCTTGAAGAGAATGTAATCAACAGGGGAAAGACAGAGGGCCGCAAAGGTCGGAAAGTCAGACCCTAACTCGTCAAGACCAGCTAGTCGAGGATGGCCAAAGAAGTGCTGATATATGGTGTCGGGGGTGACGTCTGCAAAAGGAGGCAGTAAGGGGTCAGGAAGATCTGGGTAGATGGAATAAAAATTAGGCAACCGACGCCCACCCAGATACTCTGCCAAGATGTCGTACGAGAAGTCAAGATTTCTCTTGGCTACTCGGGTCGTGAAATCGAATCCCCCTTGAGGTCCTTGGTGCAAGTTATTGTAAAACTCAGAAACAAGGTCATAGTTTATTGTCCACTCAAGGGACAGAAGAAAACCCAGGTTGTAAAAGGTAATCACCTCCATAATGGAGGGACAATGCTCAGTTAGGAAGGGACCATCAATTGACCGGCAAGAAAGCAACTTGAAGGTTCGAGACTGGAATGCTTGCTCACAAGCAGCGTTAGGGAATCTGGAACTTGAAGAAGGCTGAGGCCTTCGTGAAGGGGCAGATGATGAAGGGCCTTTTCCTTTGGACCCTTCAGCGGGTTCCTTTCCCTTCGTGGATTTTCTAAAGGGTGAAATAGATCATGACAACAAATTGAATCAAGGAATTGATCAAGGAACCAAGAAATTGAGAGTTGCACAAGTTCGATCATGTAATCAATAATACAAGGAAAAGATAGAAAAGTAAGACCACGACAAGAATCACAATGATTTGATCATATGGATCACAACACAATCAATTGTAAGGCAAGATTTGATTAGAAATCAAATGACAGAAAGATGTGATAGAGTTTAGGTCACGACATAGGCAAGGTCACGACAAACACCACAAGATAAAAATTCTGATTAGCACAAATACATGATTGATGAAGTAATCCGTAACAAAACAAAAACTCACTTAGGTGTCATGGTGATGGACTGAAGAAGATCGAAACCTGCAGAACTCGCACGTTCTTAGAGAGCTCGAGAGGACTCAGATCGCAAGGAGTAGAAGAACTTCGAGTGCTCACGCAGGCAGGAAAAATGAGCTTGCAAGACCACGAGCTCGCTGCTGAGAACACCAACAGCAGGAAGAAGAACGCACATGCACAGGGAGAGGAGAAGAGCTCACGCGCAAGAGGAGGATGAGAGGTTTCAGCGCAAGGGCTTGGGAATGTAGGGTTTACACGAAGTTAATAGGTTGGTGGATCGGTCCACCAACCGCAATTTAATGTGATCGAACGGATCACCATTTGATCTGGGAGCGCCCAGACTGATCAGGCTCCGTCCTGATCGATATGGCCTGGTCCTGATCGATCGGGCGACCGATCAGGAATACTCCTGAACGATCGGCTGATCGATCAGGGAGCGAACAGTGGGTTTGCGCGATATTTCGTGAGCCTCCTGATCGGTCTATGGACCGATCCACACACAGACCGATCCAGGCCAACACAGAGAGATTGCAGAGGGGTATCGTAAATTGGCTGGACCGGTCAGTTGGACCGATCAGACATGCTCCTGATCGGTCCGGTGACCGATCAGGCTCCCTGATTTTTCCTGATACGATCTGAAACTTAAGCTTCAGACTTCCTATTGATATCTGATAAGATCTGATGAAAATTATCGATCTTGGAAGTGATCCCTTGACTATAATTGATCCTTTAAGAAGGATCAAAGGTCCTTATGGTTTTGACAAATCACTTTGCTCCACCCAAGTGGAGTCAAACTCAAACAACAAACATCCACTCAATTTCAAACAAGTTTGTGTCAATATAAGGTCTCCAATCAAGTTTCCTTGATTGGAATGTCCAAGTATGATCATGGAGCCAAGTACACATGTGTTATGCATTGGTTTTCCCCATACTTGGTCAACTTAGTGATTATTGTCTTGTCAACCTAATTTCTCAAGGGATACAATGACATTTCGAGAAATTAAGTTGATCCTAGCATCTCACCCCATTTCTAGCAAACAAAAATGTTTTGGTAAACCTTATAGTTTGTGTGAGATATCCCCAACTTACCCAATAATTGTTCCCAACAATTTGAAATAATCATGAAGGGTTTTGAATGCATTTTAATCCTATGAAGCGCGACACATTCCCAATTCCCTTCGTAAGAAGCTAAACTCATTCTCGGGGAGTGGTTTAGTGAAAATGTCCGCTAGATTTGATTTGGACTCTACATGTGAGAGTACAATGTCTCCTCTAGTAACATGATCTCTAATGAAGTGGTGACGCACTTCAATATGCTTTGTCCTAGAATGATGGACTGGATTCTTTGTTAAGTTAATTGTGCTAATGTTGTCACACAACACTTGCACACCCTTGTAGTTTAATCCATAGTCCTCTAGAGTATGAATCATCCACAACAATTGCGATGCACTCTCTCCCATGGCGATATATTCTGCCTCGGTCGTGGAGAGAGCAACACAATGTTGCTTCCGACTTGACCAACTAACTAGAGATGATCCTAAGAATTGACAACCCTCACTTGTGCTTTTCCGATCCAACTTGCATCCAGCATAGTCGGAATCGGTATAGCCAATTAGGTCAAATGATTCGGTACGGGGGTACCAAAGACCAACACCAATTGTGTCCTTAAGGTATCTCAAAATTCTCTTAACAGCAATTAAATGAGATTCCTTGGCACAAACTTGATACCTAGCGCATATACCCACAGCAAAAAGTATATCGGGTCAACTAACTGTGAGGTATAGCAGACTACCTATCATGCTCCGATATTGAGTCAAATCAACAGGTTTACCGCTCTCATCCTTGTCTAATTTTGTGTTTGTAGCCATGGGAGTGGTAACCTCTTTCGAATCACTCATATTAAATTTTTGGAGCATCTCTTGAGTATACTTCGATTGATGCACATGGATCCCGTCACGAGTTTGCTTGATTTCGAGTCCAAGGAAGAAAGTCAACTCTCCCACTAGACTCATTTCAAATTCACTCTCCATGTGTCCAATAAATTCATTTAAATAGTCCTTGTTGTTTGTGTAACGCCCCGAAATTTCCCATATGAAATATTAGGAAATATATAAATTCATGAATATGAAATATGGTGAAATTCATGAAATGGTATCATGAAATATTATGAAATATTATGAATTCATAAATAAATTCATGAATATGAAATATGGTGAAATTCATGAAATAGTATCATGAAATATTATGAAATATTATGAATTCATAAATATGAAATATTATGGAATTCATGAAATAGTATCATGAAATATTATGAAATATTATGAATTCATAAATATGAAATATTATGGAATTCATGAAATAGTATCATGAAATATTATGAATTCATAAATATGCAATATTATTGAATTCATGAAATATTATTATCATGAAATATTATGTGAATAATATTTATAAAATATTATGTAAATAATGTTATGAATTCAGGAAAAATATTAGAAAATATTATGAATTCATAAACATGAAATATTATGAAATTTCATGATGGGCTTGGCTTAATGGGCTTTGATATGGATTAGTGCAAAAGGTGATAAAAAGGAGGGGGTAAGGATTGAACCTTGAACCTCCTAGTTGCACTCTCCATGTCTTAACCACTACACCAAGCATTGTTTCTTGTTGAGAGGATGAGAAACATGCTTGTTAAGTGTGTAAGAGTGAAGAGACATGTCTTTTCATGAGAAAAGTATAAATAAGGGGAAGTTGGAGTAACTTCCTTCTCTTCTTTTCTTCTTCCTCTTCACTCTTCCCCACCGAGACCCTCTCCCCCTCTCCTTCTCATTTTCGAAAATCAAGTCTAGGGTTCTAGCCCTAGAAAAGTTGGAAGGAAGAAGACCTTTGAAGGTTCTTGCCACTACTAAGTCTAAGGAGCCCTAGAGAAGATTCGGAAAGGATTTTCACTTGCCCTACAAATCTAGGGTACCCTACGGAGTAAGAGAAAGAGAAATCCAAGCGAAAGGAAGTAAGTATCCTCTCGCCTGTGGCATAATCGCTATTGAATGTTTGCTTGTTTTGTTCTTTGAAAAATTCACAAGAACTTCCCTAGTGGAAGTTTCGGCCACTCCTTGTAAGGGGGTCCAAGAGAAGGCTTTTGATCATACTTTGATGCATGCTAGTACCCCTAGGAACTTTATACTCATATGTGATGTTTCCAAATTTTTGGAAACACAAAAGTTAGGGTTTGGTACCCTACAAAGTTTCGGCCACCACCCACTTATGGGCTTTGGTTGCTTCTTGATGCATGAGGATATCCCTAGGAACTTAGGGTATGAATTTATGTTATTTTTCCATGTGTGTGATAACAAGAATTAGGGTTTTAGTGCCCTACAACTTTCGGCCAAGCATGATAGAAATTAGGGTTTGGGGATTTTATGATTTTCTATAATGGATTCATGCTTAGGAATGTAGATCAAGTGTTTGAATATATGTTTGTATGAATATTTGATACTCCTACCCTATGAAACTAGGGTTAGGGTTTAGATGGGTTTCGGCCAAGACCTAGGAATTAGGGTTAGTGAGGATTGAATTATCACATAATGTATCCATGCTTAGTATATTGTATGATAGTGTATACAAGGTGTTGTATAGATGGTTGTGTGAATATTTCATTGCCAAAAATTGAACTTGCCCTATCATAGGACTTTCGGCCAAGGCATGGACTTTAGGGTTTGTGAAAATTAATTATCCTATGATATATGTTTATGGTTGGGGATAATCATATGTATATGTATGTGGTGTTAAATGGAAGGGTTGATATGTAAACCTTAAATTGTTAGCATGCTATGATATGTTTATGTATGAGGTGTTTGAATAAATGTATGTGTGAATGATTAATGCAAAAGTCCTGATATTTCTCTACTCTTGATGTTTCGGCCAACCCACTAGGACTAGGGTTTGTAAAGGTCAAACTACCCTATGATATATGTTTATGGTTGGGGATGATCATATGTGTATGTATGTGGTGTTAAATGGAATGGTTGATAAGGAAACCTTAATTGTTAGCATGCTTTGATATGTTTATGTATGAGGTGTTTAAATGAGATGTCTGATTGAAATCTTAATTGATAGCATGCTACCACTTCCTACGATATGAGTATGACCTATGTGACCAAAGCTTGTCAGGTCTAAGGTAGGTTAAGTGGTTGAAATATGATGCATGATGAAGTATGTATGAACATGTATGGAATATGATATATGTATGAACAAGTATGAAATATGATGTATGTATAAACATGTATGAAATATGATGCATGTATGAACAAGTATGCAATATGAGGTATGTATGGACATGCATGAAATATGATGTATGTATGAGCATGCCTTATAGCCCATGGGGCACACTTATGAAATTGCATGTGATATGTTAAAATGCTTGAAGGGATACTCAAATAGTATGGGATCAAGAGCACCCGAATGTGTGGTGTGTCCCTAGGGGATCAAGAGCACCCTTGAAGAGTGGTGTGTCCCATAAGAGTAAATATGGAGTATTCCTTAGCATATATGTAACAGCATGATAAGTATTTTACTTTTAAGTTGTGTACCCGACTCGGAAGGGGGTCGTTAAACAAATCCGGGGTGCATGTTAACGTGGCTCCGGTAGGACGGAAGGGTCCTGCTCTAATGACTTGGTGGCTCGCTACCCCAATTCATTAGGGAACGCGCAATAGTTCCGCGCGATAGTTGGTACACAACAGGGCCCAATATGATATGGATGTATTTTTAAGTAATACCATTATGGAAATGTTTTGAAAACATTCATTGAAAATATTTGTAATATGTGAAGAGTATGCTTAAGGTACTTGATATTGCATGTTAGAAACTTGAATGTTTAATATGCTTTGATGAACTTATGCTTATGATTTATTAGGTGTACATGTTATGCTTTCGTATGGTTTTAGCGAGTAGGACAGGATCCTTACTAAGCATTTATGCTTACTAGTTTATGTGTCGTCTTATGCTGCAGATAACACTTAAATGGAAGGAAGAGGCAGGAGGCTGAAGATGTGTGGGGTGGTGGCTCGGGAAAGAATGATCCTATATCTACTTAATGTGTCTATGTTTATGTTCCCTGACAATAAGTGTTGGTGATTAAGATTGACCTAGCATGACAATGTTTACCTTTAGAAGTCTTTTATATTTGATTATGTTATGAGTTACATTACTGGTGAATTTATCATGTTGTAGAATGACTTTGATAGTTAAACAAGCATGCTTAGTCCTTAGCCCTTGCTTTATTGTTTTAATGTCATGCTAGAAGATAGAAAAAAAATATTACTATATGATTGAATGTACGTAACCCCGCCCCGAGAGTAGATATAAGGGCGGGCGTTACAAGTTGGTATCAGAGCAGGTTTCCCCTCCACCACACACACATCAAGCTTCCTTCTGCCGCTTCCAAGTAAGAAATCCTACCTCGCTTTATTTTATTTCATGTACAGTAATGATATATATAGAAATGATATATGCTTGCATGAGATATAGATGATTTATGCTTGCATAATATAGAGATGATTTATGCTTGCATAACAAATGAAAGTAGTGATAATTCTTATGTTAGTCTAATTATCACCTGTATGATAGACATGGCTAGAAGACGTAGCAATCGGGGTAACGAGACAGTACCCCCACCTGATATGATGCAAGTGATCATAGATCTACAGCGTCAGGTCACTGAACAACAGCAGATAATAAACACTCTGATGACCCAGCAGGGGAACACTACAACCCCGCAGGGAAGTCAAAATGTAATGCCTACTGAGCCTCCAACTGCACAAGCACCCCCGGACACTCCGGCCCGGGGAGCCCGACAGGAGGCCTATTTGATTCAGTGGCAGAGACTGAAGCCGGAAAAGTTCTCGGGCACCTGCGAGCCCTGGGATGCTCAGGCCTGGCTCAAGACAGTTGAGAGCACAGTGGAATTATTAGACTGGCCTGAGCATGAGAAAATTAAATGTGTCTCGTTCTGCCTCACTGGCGACGCCAGGATGTGGTGGGAACGGGTAAAGGCTAGAAGATCAGTGGACCAGATGAAGTGGAAGGACTTTGAGTCCGAATTTCTGGAGGAATTCTTTAATATGCGAGTCACAAACAGACATTTTGATGAGTTCACTGAATTCCGGCAGGGAAATCTCTCAGTCAACGATGCCGTTAAGCAATTTAACAGACTGGCACGATTATGTCCGGAGTTGGTCAGTACAGAGAAAGAAAGGGTCAGATTAATGCTCAAGATGCTCAGGCCCGAGATAGCTCTGAATGTGGCTGGTGGCGTTAATAGGCCCCAGACCGCAGAGGAGCTGTTCAGCAGCGCCCTTATTACCGAGCATTATCTAAAGAAGATGAATCAGCAAAGCCAACCACTGACCGCCAGCAAGAGTCAGGATCAGTCGGGAGGTCCGAAACCTCCGAATAGCAACCCCCACTGGAAGGAGAACCAAAATGGAAAGAGAAAGCCATGGGATAAATCTGCCAGTGGTTATTTAGGCAAGAAGCCTAAATATCCCCAATGTGCCAATTGTGGGAAGATGCACCAAGGGACATGCCTTTTAGGCGCTAGGAGATGCTATACTTGCGGAAAGGAAGGACACATGGCCAGAGAGTGTCCTGCTGCAGCCAAAGCACCTCAGCCGCAATATGATCAGTACAAAGGTGCTCCTCCCCAGTTACACCTGATGCAGGCAGCTATAGATGGTACACATATATGCCAGGGGAGATTAGAAGCCCCGCCTGCCACGACAAACGCCAGGGTTTTCTCTCTTACGAAAGAAGAGGTGGCGACTGCCTCTACCGTTGTCACAGGTCAGATATTTATTTACAGTCAGTATGCTACTGCTTTATTTGACACTGGGGCAACACATTCGTTTATCTCTATGCAATATGCCAAAAGAAATAATATGTCACTACAAGATTTAGACTGCAAATTTCTGACAACACTGCCCTCGGGTGAGGTGACGCCCTCTACCCAAATGCTGCGGGCCGCACCAATCAGAATCGCAGATAGGGAACTTTACTGCGATCTGATAGTGCTAGATATGTCAGATTATGATGTGATATTGGGCATGGATTTCTTGAACAAATATGGCGCCTCTATTGAGTGCCGTAAACGAAGAGTTATCTTCCGACCTGAGGCGGAAATTCTGTTCGAGTTTATCGGAGAGCCGAAGAAGAGGACAAGTAAATTCTTGTCGGCTCTGAAAGCAAGAAAGATGTTAGAAAAAGGATGCTCTGGATTTCTAGCTCATGTGGTTGATACCAGTCCTACAGAGGGGCCAAAGCTAGAAGACGTCAAGGTTGTATGCAATTACCCAGAGGTATTTCCCGATGACTTACTAGGGTTAGCACCTGAAAGAGATATAGAATTTGCAATTGAGTTGGTTCCTGGTACCAACCCTATTTCTAAGGCACCATACCGTATGGCGCCGACGGAATTAAAGGAATTACAAGGGCAGTTACAAGAGCTTCTTAACAAGGGACTCGTCCGCCCTAGTCATTCCCCCTGGGGAGCTCCCGTACTGTTCGTGAAAAAGAAGGATGGGTCGATGCGAATGTGTATCGACTATCGGGCACTGAATAATGTGACTATCAAGAACAGGTACCCTCTACCCCGGATAGATGACCTGTTCAGATCTTAGACCGGGAAGTTAAAAAGCTAAGGAACAAGGAAGTACCCTTAGTAAAGGTTCTGTGGCGGAACGAACGATTCGAAGAAGCCACATGGGAACGAGAGGAGGCAATGCGATTAAAGCATCCGGAATTATTTTAAAGTTCGGGACGAACTTTTTATAAGGTAGGGAGGATTGTAACGCCCCGAAATTTCCCATATGAAATATTATGAAATATATAAATTCATGAATATGAAATATGGTGAAATTCATGAAATGGTATCATGAAATATTATGAAATATTATGAATTCATAAATAAATTCATGAATATGAAATATGGTGAAATTCATGAAATAGTATCATGAAATATTATGAAATATTATGAATTCATAAATATGAAATATTATGGAATTCATGAAATAGTATCATGAAATATTATGAAATATTATGAATTCATAAATATGAAATATTATGGAATTCATGAAATAGTATCATGAAATGTTATGAAATATTATGAATTCATAAATATGCAATATTATTGAATTCATGAAATATTATTATCATGAAATATTATGTGAATAATATTTATAAAATATTATGTAAATAATGTTATGAATTCAGGAAAAATATTAGAAAATATTATGAATTCATAAACATGAAATATTATGAAATTTCATGATGGGCTTGGCTTAATGGGCTTTGATATGGATTAGTGCAAAAGGTGATAAAAAGGAGGGGGCAAGGATTGAACCTTGAACCTCCTAGTTGCACTCTCCATGTCTTAACCACTACACCAAGCATTGTTTCTTGTTGAGAGGATGAGAAACATGCTTGTTAAGTGTGTAAGAGTGAAGAGACATATCTTTTCATGAGAAAAGTATAAATAAGGGGAAGTTGGAGTAACTTCCTTCTCTTCTTTTCTTCTTCCTCTTCACTCTTCCCCACCGAGACCCTCTCCCCCTCTCCTTCTCATTTTCGAAAATCAAGTCTAGGGTTCTAGCCCTAGAAAAGTTGGAAGGAAGAAGACCTTTGAAGGTTCTTGCCACTACTAAGTCTAAGGAGCCCTAGAGAAGATTCGGAAAGGATTTTCACTTGCCCTACAAATCTAGGGTACCCTACGGAGTAAGAGAAAGAGAAATCCAAGCGAAAGGAAGTAAGTATCCTCTCGCCTGTGGCATAATCGCTATTGAATGTTTGCTTGTTTTGTTCTTTGGAAAATTCACAAGAAATCGTGATCGGTCCCCAACGCTCAATTAGAAATCGTGATTTCTTTGGGACTCTCCTGGATCGATCACCAGACTGATCCCAGGCTGTGGATCGATCACCCGAACGATCCACCCCTTTATCGGACGATTTCTGAGCTTCACAGTCCAGACCTCCTGATCGGTCACCGGACCGATCAGATAGCCTCCTGATCGGTCACCAGACCGATCAGAACATGACCAGACCGATCAGGCTTCGTCCTGATCGATCATAGAGAGGAACCTGCGACGTTTGATCGTTCTCCGGAACGATCTGCACAGTGATCCTGATCGGTCACCTGACTGATCAGGTGCAGATCAGCAGGGGAACTCAACCTCACTTGTTTGCTCCCTGATCGGTCACCAGACCGATCAGGAGCAAAGCAGTGGGTGAAACACGCACTCCCTGATCGGCCACCGGATCGATCAGGAGTAGTACAGTAGGTTCCCAACCTCACTGTGTGCTCCCTGATCGGTCACCAGACTGATCAGTCATTGCTGGATCGGTCACCTGACTGATCCACGATGGAGTAGCGTGCCAGATTCCCTGATCGGTCACCAGACCGATCCAGGGACTTAAACTTAGCCCTCCAAGCTAAGTTTCCATCCACCTTAGCCCTCCAAGCTAAGGATTTTTCCATCTAACTCTCCAAGTTGGGAATTTGCACCTAACCCTCCAAGTTAGGACTTTTCACCTAGCCCTCCAAGCTAGGACTTTTCACCCAACCCTTCCGAGTTAGAACTTCATCCAACCTAGCCCTCCAAGCTAGGCACCTGACCCTCCAAGCCAGGACTTTTCACCTAATTCTCCAGGATGGGAATTTGCACCTAACCCTCCAAGTTAGGACTTTTCACCTAGCCCTCCAAGCTAGAACTTTTCACCCAACCCTTCCGAATTAGGACTTTTCCAACACCTAGCCCTCCAAGCTAGGATTTTCAACACCTAAACCTTCAAGTTAGGATTTTCCAACACCTAGCCCTCCAGACTAGGATTTTCCATACCATGCCTGATCCCCGATCAGGACTTAAACATAATCATCATAATCATCAACCTAAACTAAAATCATTGTCAACACCAAAACAACAATCAGGGCCAGACTGCATCAACAATCTCCCCCTTTTTGTTGTTTGACAACCCGATTTTAAGTTTAGGGATTCTTAATCAAGTTTTCCAAATTTAGAATCATAGGGGAATCCAGATCCTCCCCCTACAACATGATCATTCGTAAACTTAACCAATCCACACTCTCCCCCTTTGTCGAACATGAAAAGGGGCTAAAGGGGCTGTTAAGATTAAAACAAACTCCCCCTCAACCCTAAGGGTATCCCAAATCTACAAAGATGTGATAGGTTGTTGAATAACCATATGAACACATGTGAAAAAGATAGAGCAAGATATAGCAATCACATGCATCATACGACCATGAAGTAGCATGTCATGACAGACATATGTATCAACTAGACATGGCATTATAAGCATGAACAAGGAGATATAGAATGAGGCATATAGTCAAAACATCACCATATAATCTACTAATGAGAATAAAATGACAAGAAATACATCATGCCATAACAAGTACACGCTAAGATAGCGACTATACAGAAAATATCCAGATATATAGTAGGTGCAACTCAATGCCATAACAGGTAAAAGTCAAAACGGACACAGCCATCAAAAGATCAGAAATCAATCAACCAACAGCAGAGAGCAGTCAATCGTCAGCTGGATCATCATCGGAATCATCAATGTAGATGATATCCCCCGGTGAAGGGCCACTGGGAGATGCACTATCAGGAAATGTGTGATAATACCACTCTTCATACCATCTGTCCTGGAATGAGCTCATGTTTGAGATGTCAGATGCTAGTGTAGCCAGGCGTCGATCGAAGGATTGACACTCGGAGCGGACCTCCTGTCGCTAGAGCTCCGAGATATGCAATTCGTGCTGCAGCATCCACTCTAACTCCGCAATCTGCCATCGGAGGTCAGGAGCCCACTCATCATAATCCTCTATATCAGCGGGCTGCTCCTGGAAACTCCCCCATATGTCTCTGATTCTTCCATCGCAACCCTCGTGATCCGACAACAATACCAGACTGGGCCAGCATGCGACGATCAAGTCGGCAGTCCTGTCGCACCATAGGTACAGTACGACCCTGTGAAACATCGATCCCAACGGACTGCAGCCAAGCAGTGATGATATGGCCGAATGGCATATAGATCGTCTGGCCATACCTCAGACCATGGACAATGATGGAGAAATAGATGGACGGTGCTATGTCAAAATCTAACTGCAGATGTATCCCGTAAAGCATCAGGCAGTGGAATGGATGGATCTCATCAAGATGCTTGAAGTAGTAGGAAGGAGACAATTGGTGATAATCTTAAACAGAACATAATCAATGGGGGATAGATGGAGAGCAGGAAACGTGGGAAACGTACGGGTGCTCGCACCGAAACTTCGTGGCCTGGGGTGGCCTAGAAAATGCTCATAGATGGAGTCAGGAGTGACTCCAGTAAAGGGGACAGGAAGAGGGTCAGGAAGATAGGGATAGAGCGAAAAGTCATTATCGGAGCGACGGCAACCCAGAAACACAGTGAAGGCTGATAAGGTAAAATCAAGATCGACACTGGCGACACGAGTCCGCCACCCCGTGCCCTCCCCATTGGCCAAATTATTGTAGAATTCAGAGACCAAATCAACATTGATTGACCTCTCTAAGAAAAGGATGTCTTGAAGCCCATAGTACTCAATGATTCCTCTCACCGTAGGATAATGTTCAAAAACAAAAGTTTGGTCCACTGACCGACATGACATTAGTTTGAAGTTGTGCCAATGAAAGTTTAGGGCATAGTGAATGTTCTGAAATCTAGTATGCGGGGGAGGTGGAGGCCTCAGAGGAGGTGTAGAAGATGAAGGGCCTTTGACCTTAGAATTATCCTCCATAGGTTCCTTACCCTTAGAAGGGCCTTCTAAAGGGTTGAATTGGTCATACATATGATTTAATCAATTTGAGCAAGATAAACATAGATTGAATCACAAATTGATCATACCAGATAAGACCCAATCATAGAGTACAATCAAGACATAATGATCAAGAGACACATTTGAATTAAGGTTTGATCATAGACACAAGGCGAGAAAATGAGATCACGGCCAAGATCATAGGGTCACGGTACAACAGCAAGAACATGAGCAAAACCAAAATATGATTAGCTTCACAATATAATCCATGACATGATTCGAAGGGAGAAGTTAAGGCAAAACTCACTTTGGTGCCATTGGCGTCGTTCTTGGAAGTTGAGAGGAAGAAAACGTGCGCAGGAAGAGACTCCCGGCGCAAGAACTGGTCGCAAGGTCTTTCCGCGAGAGAGGGACGTCACGGGACTCGGAAGATCTCTTCAGAACCGCAAGAGCACACTCGCAAGAGGAAGGGGAAAGCACTGAGGAGTTTTCGCACGAAGCAAAGGATGCGCGAGTGGGAGGTTTCGGCGCTAGGGTTCGGCTGATAAGAGGTTTTCGCGAAGTTAATCGGTTGGTGGATCGGTCCACCAACCAGAATTTAATGCGTCTGAACATATCACCGTTCGATCTGATCGCACCCAGACCGATCAGGCTACATCCAGATCAGACTGACCGGATCCTGATCGGTCGGGTGACCGATCAGACGCGCTCCTGATCGGTCGGGTGACCGATCAGGACACGAACAGTAGGGTCCGGAGAGAAACCTCTGAGCTCCCTGATCGGTCTGTGGACCGATCCCCACAGGGTGCCAGATCGGTCTGGGGACCGATCCAGGCTAGCTCAGAATACTTGGTCAAAATTTTGGAAAGTCACTGCTTGCCTTGCTGATCGGTCTGTGGACCGATCGTGACAGGATGTAGCCAGATCGATCCAGAGACCGATTAGCCTTATGCCTGATCGGTCCGGTGACCGATTAGGATTCCTGATACTCCCTGATACGATCTGAAATGTTCAGTTTTAGAATTTCTGAAATTTTCCAACGAGATCTGGTGAAGTTTATCGAACTTGGACATGATCTCATGACTAGAATTGATCCCTGAACAAGAATCAAAAGTCCTTATAGGTTCAACAATCACTTTGATCCATCCAAATGGAGTCAAACTCAAACAACAATCATTCAAGCAATTTCAACTAAGTTTGTATCAAATCCAATGTTCCAATCAAGTTTCCTTGATTGGAATGTCCAAGTATGATCATGGAGCCATATACACATATGTTATGCAATGGTTTTCCCCATACTTGGTCACCACAGTGATTATTATCTCGTCAACTTAATCTCTCAAGGGATGCATTGACATTTTGAGAAACTTAGTTGATCCTAACATCTCACCCCATATCTAGCAAACAAAAACGTTTTGGTAAACCTTATAGTTTTGTGAGATGTTCCCAAAGTTACCCAAATTGTTTCCCAACAATTTCGAAATAATCATGAAGGGTTTGAATGCAATTTGAAATTCATGAAGCACGACACATTCCCAACTCCCGTCTTAGAAAACTAAATTCATTTTCGGGAAGTGGTTTAGTGAAAATGTCGGCTAGGTTTGATTTGGACTCTACATGAGAGAGTACAATATCTCCCCTAGCTACATGATCCCTAATGAAGTGGTGACACACCTCAATATGTTTGGTCCTAGAATGATGGACTGGATTCTTGGTTAAGTTAATTGTGCTAATGTTATCACACAACACTTGCACACCCTTGTAACTCAATCCATAGTCCTCTAGAGTGTGAATCATCCACAACAATTATGATACACTCTCTCCCATGGCGATATATTCTGCCTCGGTCGTGGAGAGAGCAACACAATGTTGCTTCCGACTTGACCAACTAACTAAAGATGACCCTAAGAATTGGCAACCCCCACTTGTGCTCTTCCGGTCCAACTTACATCCAGCGTAGTCGGAATCCGTGTAGCCAATCAAATCAAAAGATTCGGTATGGGGGTACCAAAGACCTACACCAATTGTGCCCTTGAGATATCTCAAAATTCGCTTAACAGCAATTAAATGAGATTCCTTGACACAAACTTGATACCTAGCGCACATACCTACATCAAATAGTATATCAGGTCGACTAGCTGTAAGGTATAGCAAACTACCTATCATACTTCGATATTGAGTTAAATCAACGGGTTTACCACTCTCATCATTGTCTAATCTTGTGTTTGTCGCCATGGGAGTGGTTACCTCTTTTGAATCACTCATATTGAATTTTCGAAGCATTTCTTGTGTATACTTTGATTGGTGCACATGGATACCATCGTTAGTTTGCTTGATTTCAAGTCCAAGGAAGAAAATCAACTCTCCCACTGGACTCATTTCAAACTCACTCTCCATGTGTCCAATGAACTCATTTAAATAGCCCTTATTATTTGAGCCACAAATTATGTCATCGACATATACTTGGGCTATAAATATATTATCACTATCCCTTCGTAGAAATAGTGTAGGGTCTATTTGACCTCTAACGAAGCCCTTCTCAATCAAGAATGTTGACAACCGCTCATACTAAGCCCAGGGTGCTTGTTTAAGGTCATAAAGTGCATTTTTGAGCTTGAACACGTGGTTTGGGAATTCGGTACTCTCAAAACCCGGAGATTGTTCAACATAGACTTCCTCTCTAATCAAACCATTTAGAAAGGCCGATTTGACATCCATTTGGTATAACTTGAAGCCACGATGAGCTGCAAATGCAAGCATCAATCGGATGGACTCTAATCGTGCCACGGGAGCATAAGTTTCATCATAATCAAGGCCTTCAACTTGACTATAGCCCTTGGCTACCAAGCGTGCCTTGTTTCTAATGATTTCTCCCTTATGGTTCAATTTGTTCTTGAAGACCCATTTGGTTCCAATAATGGTGGTCTTCTTGGGTCGAGGGACTAAGTCCCAAACTTGACTTCTCTCAAATTGACCTAGCTCATCTTGCATTGCAATGATCCAATCGGGATCATTTAATGCTTCATCAATTTTCCTAGGTTCAATTTCGGAAATTAGGGCAACTTCATTAGCCTCATTCTGGAAGAATGATCTAGTCCTAACCCCATGGAGGATGTCTCCAACAATTTGGTCCTGGGGATGACTAGAGGCTAATCTAGTTTACCTAGGAGTTGGTGGTGCTTCTTGAATGGGTTCACCAGACACAAGTTCAGCCTCAGGATCCGGCTGATCTATGGATTGTCTAGGCTCACCGTCATCGGATTCATCACCATCAACAACACTTGGAGTTTCATTCAAACTTAGTCTCCTAAGTTCAAGTTGGACTCCTTCTACATTTTCTGATTGGTTACTTGATTTTGGAACTTCTTCAAAAACCACATCAGAAGACTCTTCAACTAATCTAGACTTCTTATTGTAGACTCGATAGACTTTGCTAACGAGAGAATACCCAACTAGTATCCCTTCATCAGCCTTTGCCGTGAACTTCCCAAGGTGGTCCTTAGTGTTTAGGATGAACACCTTACAACCAAACACCCTAAGGTGTTTAACCGTAGGTGGTTTTCCAAACCAAAGCTCATGGGGAGTCTTTCCTAGAAACCTATGAATGAGGACCTGATTTTGCACGTAGCAAGCTGTATTTATAGCTTCGACCCACAAGTAACTCGGGAGTGAGTACTCATTAAGCATGCTTCGTGCAGCCTCTTAAAGTACACGGTTCTTCCTCTCTACAACACCATTTTGTTGTGGTGTTCTAGGAGTTGAGAACTCATGCTTATAACCTCTATCTTGACATAATTCTAAAAACCTTTGATTTTGAAATTCACCTCCATGATCACTTCTAATTGTCTTAATGGTTGATGATTTTTCATTTTCAACTCTTCTACAAAAAGAAATGAAAATATCTAAGGTTTGGTCCTTATATTTTAAAAAGTAAGTCCATGTATATCTAGTGAAATCATCAATGATCACAAAGCAATATCTACTTCCATTCAATGATATGATGGTACTACAATCAAATAGATCCATATGAAGTAAATCTAGTGCATTGGAAATACTTACAGCGCTTTTACCTTTATGTGCAGATTTTGTTTGCTTACCCATTTGACATGCATCACAAAGTTTGTCTTTTTCATACTTGATGCTCGGTAAGCCACGGACTAACCCCTTGTTGGCCAACTTCCGGATGTTCTTCATATTCACATGTGCTAGCCTCCGGTGCCAAAGGGTGGACTCTTCTTCTTTTGACATGAAACACTTAGCAGAAACATTAGTAGCACTTTTAAATGAAACTTGATAAATATTGTCTACTCTTGTTCCTACTAGTACTGTGTCCAAGGTGTCATTGTGTCTAACTAGACATTGACTTGGTTGAAAGTCAATTGTGTAACCTGTGTCACACAATTGACTGACACTTAGGAGATTAAATTTCATCCCCTTGACTAGAAGGTCATTTGAAATTCTAAGACATTCGGATATTTGAATGTCTCCTATCCCTATGACCTTAAGACTACTATTGTTACCAAATGATACATTACCTCTACTTTTCTTGTGAAGTGTGGTAAACAATGATTTATCCCCGGTCATGTGTTTGGAGCATCCACTATCAACGAACCAAGTTGATAGATGCTTCCTCTCAATCATAACCTACACAATTCGAAAAATAGAAGTTTTAGGTACCCAAACCTTGGGACCTAAAGCATCAACTAAACATGTCTTAGGCACCCATGCCTTGACAACTTTCTTTTGAGTCTTGGGTGTCCTAGATTGTCTCATATCAGTCCTAGACATCAAGGACACAAATGAGGGTTCTTTGGGTCGGTAACCAATACCGTCCCTATTGTAAACAGCCCTTTGGGCATTTAGGATCATGTCTAGGGTCTTAGAGCTAGTTGAGAATTTCCCAAGAATATTCTTGAGCTTCTCAACTTCACTCTTCAATGATTGGTTTTCCTCTACTAGCAATTCATCATTCAAATCATTGACTTTCTCAACCTTAGAGGATTTCAAATTTTCAATTTCAAGTTTCAATGATTTAATTTCATCTTCTAGCAATTCAACATGCAAATCATCAATGTTATCATCCCTAGAAGCTTTCAATTGATCAATTTCTAATTGCAATGCCTTAACCTTATTCTTTGACTTTTTCAACATATTAGTTAAGCATGCAATTGCTCTTTAACACTTTTCAAGCTCGGGAGAAGTTACCTCTTCATCATCCGAAAGATGATGAAGCCGCGTTTGAGGAACTTGAAGATTCATCACTGCTTTCCTCTCCAAGAGCCATGGAGTGCACGTTCCTTGTGCTCTTCTCCTCCTTCTCTTCATCGGATGAGCTTGAGGAGACTCATCCCAAGTGGCCTTCAAAGCCTTCTTCTTCTTCTTGATTTTTCTTCTTTCTTTTGGATCTCCTCCTTCTTCTTAAGCTTTGGACATTCATTCTTGAAATGCCCTTTCCTACCACACTCAAAGCAAGATGCATTAGTCTTATCAAGTTTGGATTCACTAGAGTTACCTCTACCTTGAAGCGTCGATCCCTTCGCATCATTCCTTCGCACAAAGTTCGCCATCTCGAGGAAGAAGAGCCGCTGCCATCTTCCTCGGAATCGGACTCGGATTCGGAAGAGGATGAAGATGAGAGACCTCCTTCTCCTTCTTCTTCTCCTTCTTCTTCTTGTGGTTCGGTCCCCTGCAACTAAGGCAATCCCCTTCTCCTTGGGGCCTTTGTTAGCCATTTCATGCAATTCCATCTCACAAAATAAATCATCTAACTTTACAATAGATAGATCCTTGGATACTTTGTAGGCATCCACCATGGATGACCACAAAGCATTCCTTGGAAATGCTTTCAAGACATACCTCACAAGGTCGCGATTCTCGACCTTTTCATCAATTGAATGAAGTCCATTGAGGACTTCCTTGAACCGGCTATGAGCTCACTTACCGACTCATTCTCCTTCATGGAGAGATTTTGGAGTTGATTGAGGAACANTTCCTTGGAAATGCTTTCAAGACATACCTCACAAGGTCGCGATTCTCGACCTTTTCATCAATTGAATGAAGTCCATTGAGGACTTCCTTGAACCGACTATGGAGCTCACTTACCGACTCATTCTCCTTCATGGAGAGATTTTGAAGTTGATTGAGGAACAAGTCCCTCTTTGCAATTCTAGAGTCTCGGGTGCCTTCATGGAGCTCAATGAGTTTGTTCCACAAGTCCTTTGCACTTGTGAAAGGACCAACCTTGATGAGTTGGTCTTTGTTCATGCCACATTGTAGAGTGACAACCGCCTTCGCGTCGGCTTCACTTTTTCGTGTTTGTTCAACAGTCCACCTCCATGACTCAAGTTCTTTTCCTTCATCATCCTTAGGAGGGGTGAATCCCTCCTTCACTGCGAACCAAGTATGGATATCCATCTTCAAATAGTATTCCATCTTTGATCTCCAATATTGGAAGTCGGCGTCATCAAAGAATGGAGGTCGGGTGGTGGAGAAGCCTTCTCTCAACGCCATCTTGTTGAAAACTCTCGAATGTTAAGCCTTGTACAGATCCCCAAGCTCTGATACCACTTGTTGGGAACGAGATGGCTAGAGAGGGGGGGGGGTGAATATAGCCAATCAATGCAACCTTTGGCACTTAACAAGTTTCTGCAACTTAGAAATCAGTAGCACAGCGAAAAGAATAGAAAACAAGGTGTGCAGAAAACTAACACACAAACAAACCAAACACAGCTAGCAAGATCGCTAACAAGGAGGATTTACAAGGTTCGGGGATAACTTGCCCCTACTCCTTGGCGTGCCCTTAAGGTGGGCGATCCCTTGATCGTCGGCGGATCAAGCCTCGGTGATCACCGGATAAAAAGCAACCTCCTTCTCAGTGGAGTAACCTCTCCATTGTGTTTCAATCATAGATAAAGTTTAAGCACAAAGAAACAACAAGAAGGATCTTACTCAAACACTTATCAAGGACAAGAACGCAGCAAGCTTCCCTGAGCTCCACCCAGTGGCGATCTCACGCAAGAACCCTTCTTCGTGTCTTCCCACTGTCGGACTCCAAGCTTCTTGTTCTCTCCTTCAAGCGCTCAAGTAATGGATGATTGCTTCTCGATCGCTTGCTCAGAATGATGGAAACTTCAAGAACACAGCAAGCAGTTGTGGAGAACTCAAGGCGGCAAGAACTCAAAACACGAGCTGTAGAACTCTGCTTCACCGAAGCTGTCTCTCATCCCTTTTGTTTCTCCACTAAGCATCAAGTGACCTCATCTCCAGCAGCCTCCAGCTGCGTCACTGCCAACGCCAGCTACCACTGAACCCTTGCTGAACTTCCTGAGCTCCCTCAGCCAAGCTTCAGTCAGCGGCTTCAGTCCTGCAGCTCCAGCCGTTGCAACCTGAGATAAGAAACGGACAAACCTGCTCCAAGGAAAGCCTCCATTGACTTCTCCTTGAGTGTTTGAATCCTCCCCTGTCACCTGTAGCTTAATCAAACTGTTAGTGCAGTATATCACACAGTAAATCAAATATCAGAGGCAAACAGCAGCGAATTGGATATGGTTAGACGCGATCAGAGCGTCTGACATTGCAATTTGAATTAAAGTGATCGGTCACCCGACCGATCAGAGCGACTCCTGATCGGTCACCAGACCGACCAGGCTGGGTCCAGACCGATCAGGCTGGGTCCAGACCGATCAGGCTCCGTCCTGATCGGTCCCCAACGCTCAATTAGAAATCACAATTTCTTTGGGACTCTCCTGGATCGATCACCAGACCGATCCCAGGCTGTGGATCGATCACCCGAACGATCCACCCCTTTATTGGGCGATTTCTGAGCTTCATAGTCCAGACCTCCTGATCGGTCACCGGACCGATCAGACAGCCTCCTGATCGGTCACCAGACCGATCAGAACATGACCAGACCGATCAGGCTTCGTCCTGATCGATCATAGAGAGGAACCTGTGACGTTTGATCGTTCTCCGGAACGATCTGCACAGTGATCCTGATCGGTCACCAGACCGATCAGGTGCAGATCAGCAGAGGAACTCAACCTCACTTGTTTGCTCCCTGATCGGTCACCAGACCGATCAGGAGCAAAGCAGTGGGTGAAACACGCACTCCCTGATCGGTCATCGGATTGATCAGGAGCAGTACAGTAGGTTCCCAACCTCACTGTGTGCTCCCTGATCGGTCACCAGACCGATCAGTCATTGCTGAATCGGTCACCTGACCGATCCACGATGGAGCAGCGTTCCAGATTCCCTGATCGGTCACCAGACCGATCCAGGGACTTAAACTTAGCCCTCCAAGCTAAGTTTCCATCCACCTTAGCCCTCCAAGCTAAGGATTTTTCCATCTAACTCTCCAAGTTGGGAATTTGCACCTAACCCTTCAAGTTAGGACTTTTTACCTAGCCCTCCAAGCTAGGACTTTTCACCTAGCCCTCCAAGCTAGAACTTTTCACCCAACCCTTCCGAGTTAGAACTTCATCCAACCTAGCCCTCCAAGCTAGGCACCTGACCCTCCAAGCTAGGACTTTTCACTTAATTCTCCAGGATGGGAATTTGCACCTAACCCTCCAAGTTAGGACTTTTCACCTAGCCCTCCAAGCTAGGACTTTTCACCCAACCCTTCCGAATTAGGACTTTTCCAACACCTAGCCCTCCAAGCTAGGATTTTCAACACCTAACCCTCCAAGTTAGGATTTTCCAACACCTAGCCCTCCAGACTAGGATTTTCCATACCATGCCTGATCCCGATCAGGACTTAAACATAATCATCATAATTATCAACCTAAACTAAAATCGTTGTTAACACCAAAACAACAATCAGGGCCAGACTGCATCAACACTCTTGTTCCTACTAGTACCGTGTCAAAGTTGTCATGTTGTCTAACTAGACATTGATTTAATTGAAAATCAATTGTGTAACCCGCATCACACAATTGACTGACACTTAGGAGATTAAATATCATCCCCTTGACTAGAAGGACATTCTTAATCCTAAGACATTCGGATATTTGAATGTCTCCTATTCCTATAACCTTAAGACTACCATTGTTACCAAAGGAAACATTACCTCTACTTTTTCTTTGAAATGTAGTGAATAAGGATCTATCACCGGTCATGTGTTTGGAGCATCCACTATCAACGAACCAAGTTGATAGATGCTCCCCCTCAATCACAACCTACACAATTCGAAAAATAGAAGATTTAGGTACTCAAATCTTGGGACCTAAAGCAACTACTAAGCAAGACTTAGGCACCCATGCCTTGACTACTTTCCTTTGAACCCTAGGAGCCTTAGATTGTCTAACATCAGTCCTAGACATTAGGGACACAAATGATGGTTCTTTGGGTCGGTAACCAATACCGACCCTATTGTAGACTGCCCTTTGGGCATTCAAAATCATGTCTAAAATCTTTGAGCTTGTTGAGAATTTCTCAAGAACACTCTTGAGTCTCTCAACTTCACTCTTCAAAGATTTGTTTTCATCCTTTAGCATCTCAATATGCAAATCATCAACATCCTCATCCTTAGAGGATGTTAACTGTTCAACTTCAATTTTCAATGACCTAACCTTATTTTTTGACTTTTTCAACAAATCGGTTATGCATGCAATTGTTCTATAGCATTTATCGAGCTCGGGAGTAATTACCTCTTCATCATCCAAAGATGATGAAGCCGCGTTTGAGGAGTCACTCGATTCATCACTGCTCTCTTGATCTTCAAGTGCTATGAGTGCTACATGGCGAGTACTCTTTTCATCCTTCTCTTCATCGGATGAACTTGAGGAGGATTCATCCCATGTGGCCTTCGAGGCCTTCTTCTTCTTCTTGGATTTTTCCTCCTTCTTCTTGAGCTTTGGGCAGTCCTTCTTGAAGTGCCCTTTCTTGCTACACTCATAGCAAGTAATGTTAGATTTATCAATCTTAACTTCACTAGGGTTACCTTTACCCTTGAAGCACCGACTCTTCTTCATCATCCTTCTAACAAAATTTGTCATCTCGGAGGAAGAAGACACGCTGCCATCTTCCTCGGACTCGGATTCAGATTCGGATGAGGATGAAGATGAAGAGACTTCCTTCTCCTTCTTCTTCTCCTTCTTCTTCTTAGTCTTTTCTTCTGCAACTAAGGCAATCCCCTTCTCCTTGGGGCCTTTGTTAGCCATCTCATGTAGCTCCATTTCACAAAATAAATCATCTAGTTTTATAATTGATAAATCCTTAGATACTTTGTAGGCATCCACCATGGATGACCACAAAGTATTCCTTGGAAAAGCTTTATGCACATACCTTACAAGGTCACAGTTCTCGACCTTTTCATAAATGGAATGGAGACCGTTGAGGACTTCCTTGAACCAGCTATGGAGTTCATGTTGGTGCAGACAGCACGCAAGTCGAACCTGTGTTTTGATAATGGCAAAAGGGTTCAAAAGTTAAGTTGTTATGTTTATCTAACATGCTACTTGAGTGTGCAGATTGAAAGTCCTAGCGAAGGACTGCTAGGCAACGGAACCCCAAGACCCAGCGAAGGGCTGCTGGGCACCTAGCGAAGGGCTGCTAGGAGTCAAAGACCTAGCGAAGGACAGCTAGGCACCAGGCAAAGGACTACCTGGAACCCAAGACCTGGCGAAGGACAGCTGGGCACCTAGCGAAGGACTGCTAGGAGTCGAAGACCTAGCGAAGGACTGCTAGGCACCAGGTGAAGGACTGCTTGGTACTGAAGAATTGGCGAAGGATAGCTAGGCACCTGGCGAAGGACTGCTGGGCAAAAGTCCAACCGGAGGAGCCGGTTGGCATCAGGTAAATTCTCCTGAGAGGAGTAGGTGAGGACGCGTTCCCCGTCGAGGGAACAGTAGGCGTCGGTTCGACCTAGGGCTCTGATAAGCACCATTTTATTGATTATTTTAATTGCTAAAATCCATGTTTGACCCATGTTTTTATTGCTTAATTATGATTTTACCCTAGGTTTTGGAACTTTATCTTATTTTGGACTTAATTGCAAAATTACATAATTTTTGGATTATTTGGCCACTAATTTTCTGATATATTTTTGTAGGCATGAAAGGATCCTGGACCTAGGGCATACTGGGTCAAACCTGAGTCGGATGTGAACCGGATCGAATTATCAAGCCTACGATTAATCCGGGCCGTCCGATTCAAGAGCGGCTAGATCTGAGCCATCCGGGACGATCTGAAGCAATTCGAGCTAGGGTTAGGGTTGATCAAGCTCTATGATCAAGATCTGAAGGTTTCATCCCAATCAGAGGTAAATCAACCATTGGATCAAGCAAGGAGGGCTCTAGAGCGTCCATTCACAGATAGAGTTGATCTAGACCATCCGTTGCATATCTGGAGGATCCGAGCTACCACGAGGCATATCCCGACCCCAGATCATCATCATAAAAGTTTGGCTCAAATCAGACCAAGATTAGCCGTTGGATTGAAGTGGATCAATCTGGACCGTCCATTGTTTCCTATTTAATCAGAAATGCGCCCGCAGCTTTCCTCGTCGCGTCTCCGCCGCACAGTAGCTTCCTTCTTCGTTTTCCATCGTTTCTTCAGTTTTTCTTCAATTCAAGGGGCGCGACCACCTCAAATCGTTGCTAATCCTTGAGTGACAGCAAGGATAAGGATTGGGGTTTAGTTTAGTTAGCGAATTTTCAGTAATTAGCATTAGATTTCAATTCTGCTATTTCGTTTCTACAATTTGTATCAGACGATTCGTTTTCTTGTATGGATTGCTTCTATCTTAATTGGAAGCTCATCCTTGAGTGACAGCAAGGATTTATGAGCTGAAATGAGGGATTGAAGCTTGGTTAATCTCGTTTTCTTAGCTGTAATCTTCATTTATGCACTTGTTCTGTTCCTGTATTGGTTTCAGATTCGTTTACTTCGTTTAATGCATTTCTCCAGCTCAAATTAGGTTTCGATCTTGCAAGTTAATCAGTAGGTAGCTTGTTTAGTTGACAATTGCTTTTTTACTTCAGTTTGTTTCTATTTTAGAGCTTGCGTATCAGTCTTCCAGGATGCATATCAGTTGCTTCTGCGTGCCAAGTTATTTCTGATTTTTGCCATTTGTTTCGAATTCAGTTTGTGTTTAGTTTTGATGCATGCAATTGTAGACAACATTTAGTTAGACAATGCAATTGATCTAAGATGTTTCGTGTTTAGAATTCTTTTTGCACTTTTGTTCAGTTTGCCTCTGTTTCATTTCTGCAATTGAACCATTTCTGCTCATCCATTGATTCTGAAATGATCTGCTTGGTGTTCTGAATTTTCTTCCTTCAGTCTTGCGCATTATTTACTGGTAGTGTGGATTTCCCGGCTGATTTGTCTAGTTTAATCTCAATTGCTACCTCATTTCTGCATTCAGATACCGACTGAATTTCAACCTGCAGTTTTGTTCCAAAGCACTGCATTTCTGCAACTTCAGATTTATTTCAGCAGCTCTGAGTTTGAAACTGCCGAAGTTTGTATCAGTAAATCTTTGCATTAGAATTCTCTTGGAATCGGCTTCAGTTTTGTTTGGTTTTAGCGTTTCAAAAGTTATTTTCAGCAATTTCTGCACATAGATTTGCATCCCTGCAATTCTGCAATTCTGCATTCAGCCCTCACAAGTGCATTTCGAATTTTAGTTGCTTGAATTGGTTGGAACTTGATCTAAAAATTCTTCATTCAATTTTGTAAAATTCTTCATTGCAAGCTTTGTTCTCCAAATTGAAATCGATCAGCATGAGCATCATCTTAGACACATCAGTTTCTTTGTTGCTTACCAAGTTGCTGAAATCTGCCATGGTCTGAATTTCTGAATGCATCTGTTCTTTGGCTATTGATTGCCTCACTTAATCTTGCACATATCTTCCCTAATACCCTGGTTTCCTAGCTGAATTAATTAGTTTCAAATTCTGGGTTAGCAGGTTATAGGTTAAGCAAGTAACATCAGTTTTGGCACATGAGTTAGTTTGTTCCATTTGAGTATCAATTTGTCTTGTTGTTGTGTTTTTGTATCAAGTGAATGCTTTGGTTTGGAGAGGAAATTCCTAAAGATAAATACAAGTTGTGGTGTACTCTTACAATTTGAATTCAGATTTATTTTCTAAATGCTGTCAAGTCTCAATTGTTTGATTAAGTTGTTTAGTGGCTAAGCTCATCAATTGCCATTACTTGGTTTAAGGTTCATGAGTTGAGTTTCTTTAATTTTCTTTGCGCTTTTATTTCCGAGTTGCAACAACCCAAAATCCAATTACTTATTTGAAACCCAAAAACACGAACGACACCTAAATACAAGCGCGAATCAATCAACGTCAACTAGTCCCTGAGAAAAATACGACCTGTGGCCCCTATATTACATTTTCAGATTTTGATTGTAAAAAGGGTTTCCAGCAGCTATTCATTCATATATATTTAAATTTGATTGACCCAATTTCGTGACAATATTTAATATATCATTTGGGTCTTGTCAAATTTTTGGCGCCGTTGTAGGGGTCGCGTCAAAAATTTGAAAATCTGAAAATGTAATATAGGGGCCACAGGTCGTATTTTTCTCGGGGCTAGTTGACGTTGATCGATTCAAGCTCGTATTTAGGTGTCGTTTGTGAATTTGGGTTTCATATAAAGATTTTGGGTTTGAGTTCAATTTAGAATGAAATGGCAATTAAAATGGAGGAAACTAAACTAGTGAACCAAATAATGTGATGGCAAGTGATAACTCGACCAATGAAAACCGGATCAACTAAAGCATTTAATCAATTTGAGAAACTGAATCTGATTTCAAGTGTAAAACAATTGCTAATCAAATGTATCTAAACGGGGGCTGCAATCTTTAGTTGAAACTAATGCAAGATTATAAACCTAATTTCCGGAATAAGATTTGATACAAAGTAAGGCTTTGAAACAAACTTGATACTCAATTATTCAAACTTATGTGCCAATATAGAAATCTGCTACCAAGTGCAGGAATTGGGCTGATCAACTTAGTTTTGTAGACACAACTGCTAGTGAAAAGATTTGCAGCAATGAATGAAGAAATTCAGAACTTGAGGTTTGATCAAACAAAACAGCCCTATTGCAGAATTGAAGTGGATGAATTCAGCTTCTTGAAGCTGAAATGTTGCTACAAAATGTGATGCCAAATCGGACCATCAGCTTATGTGAAGCAATGTGATGTGAGATCAACAACTTGGATGCAGGATTCATTAACCAATACATGCAGAAACAAGCTCTAGCGAAATAGAATTTAGAAACTGAAATGGTGTGCAGAAATAAGTGAATGCAGGGCTGATAAATTGCAGAAATTCAGATTTGCAGTTGGGAAGAAACAATCCTATGCAAGCTCAAGGGCAAGTGCACTAATTCAAGTTCAGAATAAGATTCACTAAGCTAGAACTCACTTGAAACAATTCTAGGACTGAATAACCTGCTTGTACCATTAGAAACCTAAACTGCAGAAATCAGAAATGTTGATACGCAGGCTGTGACAAGCTAAAAATTCAGAATTAAAGTTGAATGAAATACAAACTCGAATCTAACACATTAACACACTAATTGTGATCTCTGATTGCCAGGAATAAAGTTAAACACTAATCGAATTGAAACAAAAGCTGAAAAATTCGAAACTGAACAAAAAAACAGGACAACACAACTGATACGCAGCTAAGAAAATGGCACGCAACAATTAAAGCTACAATTAAACTGGAATTTAACTCACTCTTTCACTAAACAAGTTCCTAAACTACTAAACTTTAAAGATTAAAGCTAGATTAAGCAGAAACAAGTAGGAAACGAGATTAACCAAATCTGAAATTCGAAAACAGTAACTAAACTACAGCAGTAATGGAAATTACAGCTAAACAAACGAAATTAAACTATCTAAGCTACTCCTCAATGCTTCCCTAGCTCAAGGTTTCTTTGTTCGTCACGCAAAGGCTGGCCTCGAACCCCTAAGCTCAGCAATTCGTTGGAAAACAGCTCCGCTTGGTAAACTCTGCTCAAACTGCACGGTTGGGGAAATTTCCAATCCGAAAGCTTCGATCTTAGTTGTTGAGCTGCGATGGTGATTTGGAGAAGACCTGAGCTCACCTGAGAACCCCTACAAGTGGCCCAGGTCGTCGGAAATTGATTGTAGCTGAGATTTAAGCTCCCGGACCACAGAGCTGTCGAAACCCTCAAACAAGCTCTATCCGGCGCGAATTTGAGCTGAAATCTCCAACAAAGTATCCTCCAGCGATCCAAACCTTGATCCAGATGAAGAATTAAGGGGTCGCGCCCCTTGAATTGAAGAACTGTGAAGAAAACGCTAAGAACTCGACGAAGAAGATGAAGAACGGCGGAGACGCGACGAGGAAAGCTGCGGGCGCATTTCCGATTAAATAGGAAACAATGGACGGTCCAGATTGATCCACTTCAATCCAACGGCTAATCTTGGTCTGATTTGAGCCAAACTTTTATGATGATGATCTGGGGTCGGGATCTGCCTCGTGGTAGCTCGGATCCTCCAGATATGCAACGGATGGTCCAGATCAACTCTATCTGTGAATGGACGCTCTAGAGCCCTCCTTGCTTGATCCAACGGTTGATTTAGCTCTGATTGGGATGAAACCTTCAGATCTTGATCAACCCTAACCCTAGCTCGGATTGCTTCAGATCGTCCCGGATGGCTCAGATCTAGCCGCTCTTGAATCGGACGGTCCGGATTAATCGTAGGCTTGATAATTCGATCCGGTTCACATCCGACTCAGGTTTGACCCAGTATGCCCTAGTTCCAGGATCCTTTCATGCCTACAAAAATATATCAGAAAATTAGTGGCCAAATAATCCAAAAATTATGTAATTTTGTAATTAAGTCCAAAATAAGATAAAGTTCCAAAACCTAGGGTAAAATCATAATTAAGCAATAAAAACATGGGTCAAACATGGATTTTAGCAATTAAAATAATCAATAAAATGGTGCTTATCAACTCCCCCACACTTAACCTTGAGCGTCTCGCGAAACAACTAAATATGTATCCCTTAGGCTTTCTTAAGATAATTAGAAATAAATGAAAAGAAATTACCTAAGGTTGTCAATTCTCATAAATCTAAGCTCTATGGATTGGTATCTTGTCCTTAAATCAACAACTTAGCCTTTTCATCTATCATGAGTCATTGAGATGAATTTAAATCACTAGCCTTTCATGGGAAATTTTGGTGGCTCTCTCCTTAAGTTCTAAGTTGATGATGGAAGTGGAGCTCACTCTCACACATGCTTCTTGCACTACCATAGGCTTGCTTATTATCTAACCTCCACCATTAGTCATGAATAGGATCAACATCTACAAAAACAAATGAAAAGCATAGAAAATGGTGAGAAATGGAATAAAAATCAAGGAAATGGAAAATGGATGGAGTGGGAGACTTGGTTGCTCAAAAATGTTTCCAATGTGCTTTGCCCCATCTTAACAGTCCTCTAATGCTATAAAAAGTATGGTGGAGTGAAACTTGAATAAATTCCTTTGATTTGGATGAAAAACCCTTCATTTGATCTCAATGTGCCAAGTTCCCAATTTCGTGCAATTTTTTGTTTCTTTCTTCTCTTTTCTGATTTTTCTCTTCTTCTTTTATCTTCTAACAAGGTCAGAAACAAAATGGAATAAAGCTTTTGATTCGGATGGGAGAAACTTCACTTGATTTCATGGTGCCAAAGTTCACTTGTGTCCACTTTGTTTCTCTCTTTTTCTTTTCTTTTCTCAAACTGTTTTTTTTTCTTTTCTTCTTCAGCTTCTCCACTGAATCAATTTCAAATCTCTGATTTCTTCACATCAGTTAGCATATAGGAGTAGTTGAGCAAATGGTGGTGGAAAACCTAAATGCTTCACTTGGAATTTTGGCACTACAACTTTTTTTTTCTTTTCTGATTTTTCCGGATCTGATTTCAAGCATCCCAGCATCCACCATTCTGTTTCTGATCAGCTGTGATGTACTCAACATTCTTTGATGCAATTCCGAATTTTATTCTCTGATTCACAGCCCAGAAAAAATCAAATTCAGCTTCAAGTTGACACAAGTTCTACTCAAAAACTGCATTTCTGTTTTATTCTTTTCTGCTGCCATTGTTCCAGATTTTTTCTGTATTTTCCTTCTTCTGATTTCAGCAGCTACTCGGCAGCTTTTCAAGTCTCTGATTTCTTCACATCAGTTAGAATATAGGAGTAGTTGAGCAAAATGGCAGTGGACAGCCTTGAAAAATCAAATTCAGCCTCAAGTTAACACTAGTTCTGCTCAAACTGTTTTGGCTCTGATTTCTGCATTGAAGCAGATTAATTCCAGCTCAGTTCAGTCTCTACAAGATGTTACTGATCTTGGCTTCCCAAAATTCCAACTTTTCA
Organism: Boesenbergia rotunda; assembly: GCA_024364735.1. Taxonomy (NCBI): domain Eukaryota; kingdom Viridiplantae; phylum Streptophyta; class Magnoliopsida; order Zingiberales; family Zingiberaceae; genus Boesenbergia; species Boesenbergia rotunda. The sequence continues at coordinate 213,559 of JAGFNQ010005435.1, read as the reverse complement.
ATTTTTGATCCAAGCCAATTCCGAAACCTATTAAACAACTCAAGTTAACTTCATTTTGGCAAAAACTTTTGCTTCATTCTATTTTCTTTTTCTTGCATTGCAGATTTTTCTTTTCATGGCATGCCATTTGTTTTCCTTGGATCTTCAAATGATGAGCAAGAATCTAGATGCTTCAATTGTTGTCTTCCTTAACTACTTCTTCTTGCTTGATCTTGATACCAAACTCGACTAAATTGGCACATGAATTTTTTTTTTCGAGTTGAAATGCATCCAAAACTTTAGTCACTCCCCCACACTTAAATCTTTGTCCGTCTCGGGCAAAATATCATTAGAAACATTTCAAACAACAAGTCCAAAGAAAAGTGAGGGTAAGAGAAAGAAATAAGTAAAGGAAAATGGAATAAACATGATTATTGCTAAAAATTGATGTAGAAAGGAAAATAAATGGATTAGCCTCTATAGATGTGATCCAATCATTGAAATATGGTTTTGAAAGAACCTAAGCAAGTTCTAGAGTTCAATAACATATGTGTGTCACAAATATAAAGCTAATTCTCACTAGGCAAAAATAATTCATCTCAAATCCCCAATTAAGAATCTAAAACTAAATAGTACTCAAGCATCCAAGAATTCATCCATTAGCTCAAATCCTAAGTTTTAACAACCAAATTTAATTTATTTTCAAAAGACTCTAACATGACATGAAGATAACCTAAAGGGATACATTTATTCCTAATCATGCAAGAAAAGTGACAAAAGAAATAACATGCTTTTATTGACAAGGACTCAATTTAAAGAAAATTCTACTTCTAAAAAGCATGAAAATGAAAAATCCAATAAAAGAAAATACAAGAAAAATCAAACTCGCATTTATTCTGGTGGACGGAGCCTATCAAGAAGCAGCCTCCATCATGGTAGTGGAGGGACATAAGTGGCTGAGAGGTTTCGGACTCCCCCACACTTAAACTTTGCAGAAACATGCTCAGGTGGCCGCAGGCGATTCAGGTATAATAGCCATTGAAGGAATGGAGGGCTATGGATTAAAGTAAGATCTTCTCCTCCTTCTTGATGCCTTTCAGAAGTCCTTCCAGGAGGTTGAAGTCTGTTCAGTTGAAGCACCCACTCCTGGAGTCTTCTGGACCCTGCAAAACAATGTAATACCTCTCTCAAGCGTTCAGGGTCAGAAAGAAATGAAATAATATCAGTCTCTGCATAAAATGAATCCAAAACTGCATCATGTCCAATTAAATCAATGCTTGGTGTCTCAATGAAATTTTCAAAATTATTTCCTACCAAATTTGCATCCAGATACTCATCACACATAAAGAAATCAATTTCTGGCTCATCAATAGAAATTTCACAATTATTTTCCATCAAAGATGTATTATGCAATGTGTCACAGCCAATCAAATCAATATCAGATATCTCCATAAGTTTTTCACATTCATTTTCAGCATATGATATAGCAAGAGATTCATCAAAATAAATAACATCCATTTCAGGCACTTCTAAAAAATTTTCACTAGCCATATCCACAAAAGATGTATCAAGAGATTCATCATAACAAACTACATCAATTATGGGTGCCTCTAAAATTATTTCGTTATCCATATCTATAAAAGATGTATCAAGTAATACATTATGACCAAGGAAATCAATTTGTGGTACCTCTATTGGATTTTCACAAACAATCTCTACACAAGGTATATCAATAAATTCATCACAATCAATAAAATCAGTACTAGGTACCTCACTGCATTTTTCTGAACAAAGAGGAGAAATACTTACCTGAGCGTGCTGGAGAATACCTGGAGGTTCTACAAGAGTAGATGTATCCGTGGCCTCCTCCTGATCAAGTACATGCTCCTCTTCAGCCTCAGGCTCTGGTGGACAATCAACTGGTGATCCTTGAGTGCTTGCTTCCACCATGCAAGTCCCTACACTTTCTGGTTCGTTCTCTAAATCTTGTGGTGGTCCCTGGGGCTTAGTGCAATCCCCTACACCTATGGAATCATCTCCTCTACATTCTTCTTCTGTAATATCTGCAACAACAGTATCAAAAAAAATTAGGACCACTAATAACACTATCATCAGAAAATAAAAGTCAAGAATGGTCTTGTGGAGCTTCAATTTCTTCTTCTGGAGCTGAAAAATTTGGAATTGGATTTTGAATAGGAGTCTCCGGAGGAATGCATGCTGTAGGTGCCCAGACTTTAATGTATTCTTCTTCTTCTTCTTCTACTAAATTTGCAAGATTAATTGAAGAAGGACTTTGCCATGCACTAGGGTCACCTTGAACTGATATAAAACCAACTCCGGGGCTCTCAGAATTAAAAATAGCTTGAGAAGCTAATTGTTCTGCTCTTTGGGCTTTTATCTGATTCAAATCATTAGCCACTTGTTTCATTTGCCTTTCGAGGTTTTGAAGCTCTTGTTGACACATTTGTAGAAATTGAGACTGTGGGGGTTGATCAAATGGTTGAACAGACTGATTAAACTGCTGAAAAGTTGGTTCACCACTTGGTGGAAATTGCTGAAAATTGTAGCCCTGGAATTCTTGGATCTGAGGTTGATATTGTGATGGTGAACACTGAAATTGCGTGGGCTGAAAATTCTAGTTGCAAGGGTGAAATTGCTGTGGAAATTGAAATGGTTGCGGGAAATTCAAATTATCTTGGTACCCTTGCTGAATTCCTTGAAAAAGTGATTGATCTTGTTGATAAGGGGGCTGAAAATTCTGGAATAATGGCTGCCCAATCTGATTTTGCTGGAAAATTGGTTGAATTGGCTGAAAATCTGGCTGAAATTGTTGGAATTGCTGTGGTTGCTCGAATTGTTGTAATGGTGGCTGAAACTGTTGCCATGGTAGCTGAAATTGCTGACTTTGTTGATCAAAATTCTGAAATGGTGGCTGCCCATGCTGAAACTGTTGAAAATTTGATTGACTTGGCTGCTGAAATTGGAAGGGCTGACTTGGCTGACAATTAGGTTGAAAAAACTGGTTTGGTTGTTGAAAATTTTCACAAGAATGTTGGAAATTTTGATTTGATTGCTGATTTTGTTGGAATTGTTGACACGGCTGCTGGTAAGTAGATGGAAACATTCTGAACTGGCAGTCCTGTCACAAAACAAACAAGAAAAATGGCAGCAACCGTATACAAAAATAAAGCACAATAAAACAGAACCCAATGATATATCAAAAAGCATACAAGCAAAAATCAAACAAATCAACTAGTTGCTTTCCCGGCAACGGCGCCAGGCTCCATTTTGGAGACCCAAAGTCAGAACCAAGACAGCTAAGGCTGTATAAACCTAATACGTTATTGCTTTATGTTGTTTTGGACTAACCCTGGATGCAGGACCGAAGGAACGTATTTCTGCAGCTCAGAATGCCCAAAGGAGAGAGGCAAGTAACTTAGTAGGGCGCCCCCAGTGTCCCGGGCACCCCCAAGGCCAATACAAAACAAGTTAAGCAAAGAAGTGCTTCGGTAGCTCACTGGGCGGGGCGCCCCCATGCTCCCGGGCGCCCCGGATGGTCCGGGCGCCCCCATGCTCCCGGGCGCCCCGGATGGTCCGGGCGCCCCGGGCTCAAGCTAACGAAGTGGATCAACTCAAGCCAGCGAGAAGCTAGCGGATCGAGTCAACCCGGGCGCCCCGGTCAAACCTCAGCCCGATCCTGGAGGGATAACGGCTGACCGAGAGTTGCTCGGATCGATTGACACGTGGGGGGGGGGGGGCGCCCCCAACGTTCCGGGCGCCCCAGGAGGCTATAAATAGCCCCTCGACCCCAAGGCTTCAATCAACACTTCTTCCAACGCCAATACGCTCTTCTGCTCAAGCGCTCTGCTCCGGAAACCTCCCAACTCGAGATACAAGCGCCGACGACGTCCCTCTGCTCCTAAGTACAATCCACACCGGACGTCGGTAATGAAGAGTCAATTTTTAATTGTATTCTTACTGCACTTACTACTGTACAACTGGTTGTAAGATTTTGCGCGATTATAGTATTGCCCACAGTAAACGGTCAACGACCGTGGGCCTTGGAGTAGGAGCCGACCGCGACTCCGAACCAAGTAAAATCTTGGTGTCTGTGTGTTGTGTTTTAATTTCTCCGCTGCATATTCTCTTTTTCAATCTGAAAATGATTTACGATATTCACCCCCCCTCTATCGTTTCTCTCGATTCAACAAGTGGTATCAGAGCGGGGAAGCTCAAATTTGGTGCAACTACCAATTTGAGAATTTTTTGGATTTTTACGAAATCTTTTTATTTTTTTTTCGTTCGAAATTTTTCTCGTTAATCGAGGTTGGTGCAACACCCCTCGATAAATATTTTTCTTTTACTTCCCGCACTACTAATCCAAGACCAAGTCTTGGGATATCTCTTTCCTTTTTCTTTTAGTTTCAGATAAATGGCCATGCAAGAGGGCTTCAGCACCGCAAGACCGGCGCTCTTTAGTGGGGAGGACTTCTCCTACTGGAAGAGCAGAATGGAGGTCCACCTGAAAACTCAGGTGGACATGTGGATAATCATTCAGTCTGGACTGGAGATACCAAGAAATGCCGACGGAGTACAACAACCCTACACTGAATGGGACGCTGCACTCAAAAAGAAAATTGAAGCCGATGCCAAAGCGGCCCAAACCCTCCAATGCGGCTTAACAAAAGAGGAGCTGAACCGGGTGGGTCCATTCAACAGCGCCAAAGAACTCTGGGGTAAGCTGATCGAACTACACGAAGGAACCTCCGACACCCGAATCAGTAAAAGGGATCTTCTCCTGAACAAGCTGTACACGATCAAGATGAACGACAACGAAACAGCAGCTCAGCTCCACGCCAGAATTCAGGAGCTGATGAACGGTCTACACACCATTGGTCACAAGGTAGAAAACCGTGACCTAATAAGGTATGCCCTTAACGCTTTCCCAAGAAACACCTTGTGGGCATCTATGGTAGATGCTTACAAAGTTTCTAGGGATCTTTCCAAAATCAAGTTAGATGAACTTTTTTCTGAACTCGAATTACATGAGCAAACTAACTGCAATCTGGCCGAGAAAGGTATTGCCTTTGTTGCAGGTAAAGCTGGAAAGACAATCAAGAAGAAGCCTCAACCTACACCCGAGTCTGATTCAGATTCAGACTCAGAAGAAAGCGAGGGAAATCGGCCTAAGTTGGTTCGGCTAGCCCGGGACTACTACAAAGAGCTAAAAAACCAGACCAACAGAAGAAAAGCCAGCCGAAGAAAGGAAGAACCAGTTGAACCCTCAAATGAAAAGAACAAACCTAACGTGACCTGTTATGAGTGCAAGAAGAAGGGCCACTACAAGACGGAATGCCCCAACCTGAAGGAAACAAAGAAGACAAGAAAGAAGAAGGCACTTCAGGCAACGTGGGACAAGTCCTCCTCCTCCGAAGAAGAAGAAGTCCCACAGTCGAACCTGCTCGCACTAACCGCCTCAGAAGAAATCGAGACCGAGTCAGAGACAGAACCGGATGACGGCAAACTCACCTTTTCAGAAAATGGCGAAATAACTGTAAGTGGTTTTACTAGAATTCAATTATGCGAATTAATTTCTTATCTTTCTCAAGATTTGATAAAAGCCAAAATCCGAGTCGAGTCTCTCAGACAGGAAGTAAAACTCCTAAAAGAGAGAGCAGACTGTGAACCCTTAACTGAGAAGGTTCAAGAAGGAACCTCTGCTCAAGTTGAAAAACTTGAATCAGAGAACTCTTTCTTGAAAACTCAAATTAAGGATCTTAGAGCTGCCTTAGAATGATTCACTTCTAGTTCCAAGGGTCTTAACATGATTCTTGGAAAACAGAAGTCGGTTCTAAATCGATCCGGATTAGGCTATAGAACCAAATCTAGACAAAGATCCTACTATGCTGTACTGAACCAGTCCAGACCTAAAGTTCATGCATGGGTACCCAAACTGTGCCTGAACAAACAAACTGGATCAAATCAGTATTGGATCCCCAAGGACAAGATTCACATCTTGCCAAACCATTATCGTGGCTTTAGTCCAGGGGGAGCCAAATTAAAAACAATATTTATTGTTAGATAAAATTCAATCTTTGTTTGCAAATTGCATGATTGCTTGTTTATTTAATTCCTGCAATTTACCATGCTTAGACTTAGGAATGGTTAGTTTAAGGACTGAACCAATTTAACTTAAATTTGAATAACATAGTATTGGGTGGCGGTGAGATGATAGTACGTTAGGGAAGCCAATTCTAATAAGGTCAAGTATTCTCTACTTGGTCTCTTTAGACTGGTGAAACTAGCCGAAGCTACCGATCCAAGATCCAAACTAGTTAGACTAGAATTTTTCAAAAAATAATTTTGAAAATGAAATTTCATTAAAAGACTTTGTCAAGGAAAGGGTTGATGATCCAATAAGGCTACGGCCAAAGAAGGCCTAGTGCCTCGCTAAGACCTGGAAGTCAATTTTTGAAATTTAAATTCAAATTATTCTTTGTCAAATTCGAATCTAACATAAATTTTCAGTTAATTATAGATTCAAACATTTCTTTTACACTCAAAATCAACGGTTTCCAAAATTAATTCAATTTTTTTCAAAATAAATCATAATTTTTCAAAATAACTCTATCTACCAAAACCTGTCTCACAAAACCCATAAGGCAAATGTGATTGATAATCCTAGATTGGGTGAGACGGTAAAATTTAGCTTAATTGAAATTCATTTAATACCTGCATTGCTGTTTAAGTACAAACATTAAATCCTATAGTTTAGAACGGCATTGAACTAATACTAGTCAAACCATGGTCAATGTAGTCAAACATGGTCAAAGCAGTCAAACCATAGTCAAAGAGTCATACCATGGTCAAAACAATTAAACCATGGTCAAATGGTCTACAAAACATCAATCTTGTCAACTCCAACCCAACCCGGGCGCCTGTGACTCCTCGGGCGCCCCCATCTCTCTTTCTCTTCAACCAAGGCAGAAAAACTGCCATGTTTACCTAACCGAGGCACCCCGGCCCTTGCGGGCGCCCCCAGGACCGGTCAAAGGCAGCAAAGATGCCATCCCAGCCTGACCAGGGCACCCGGGCTACCACGGGCGCCCCCAACCTGCATCAGGACACTGCCAAAGGCAAAAGCCCTATCTCGGGGGCCCGGGAGCTCCCGGGCGCCCTAGCCAAAACGCCTATAAAAGGCCACCCGAATCTCCTCTTCTTGCCACAACCAAATCCTTTCTCCTTTCTCAACTCTTCTCCTTCCAAGGCAACCAAGTGACTCTCTTGCTCCCTCAACTTCGACCATGCCTCCCCGAGCGGCCACTCGGTATAAATTTCATTTCCTTTTTCTTACGCATTTACATTTATTTTTCTTAAATTCTTTCTTCTAAATGCATGCTTCATAACTTAGAAAACGCCGAGAAAACCAAGCGAACCCCGGTACCGAACCTAGTCCCGATCCTAGGTTCCCAACTTTAGAACTCTGTAATAGGTTTGCTCGAACCACATACAAACCTATAAAAACTAGTTATCTCAATAGACAATTCTTCACCCAATCTTGTCCCTTGGCAATGAATGTTATAAACTTTTACCAACTCGATAACCTCATATTCTGCACTCATCCTATTAATACAACCTTATGTGCAGAATTCTATAATAATATAGTCAAACAAGATCAGCTCAGCTTTGTCACCACAGTCCAAGGGATGCCTCTAACCATCACGCCTTCCTTACTTAACCGATTTCTTGGACTACGATTCTCTCAGTCCACCTTTTGTTGCTATCCTCCTAAGGATCCTCCATTTGATGCTCCCTACTCTCACATTACCCTAGACACTCTCCACTCCTACTTCTATAGGGAAGCTAGAAATCCCGTAGCTAGACGATTTCAGTCCGTTGACCTTCAGGTCCAGGACTACTCCCTGTATAGAGTTCTGGTCCGCTGCATCCTACCTTTATCCACCAGGGACGTCGCGACCATGCGACCATTTCACACATTCTTATTGTATGCGTTGATCCACCATCTAGACATTGACATTGGCCTTCATATGTTCCATGCCATCTTACATGCCTCCAGTGTCACCACTCAGGGTCGGGTACGCACCCCCTTCTGCCACATCATCACCTCCATCCTTCATCACCACGGTCGTAACATTACCGTAGGTGAAATGACCGCGATGACCGATTTCGACGAGATAGGATTTAGGAACTTTTCCCTAGCTGGTATAGAGGTCTCGGCTAACGGGGTTCTGTCGTGGAGACGCCAGCGAGCTGGACCACCGATCGACTCTGACGAGGATGTTGAGGTCGAGGTCGGAGATCTGGCAGCCGAGGTTCGTGAGCACATAGACGAGCCCCCACCACCGACACTGTACGAGAGAGTGACACGGCTCGAGACATAGGTCCAGAGCCTCCGAGAGGAAGTGGAGGCAAATCATGCAGAAGAAATGGAGGCAAATCATGCAGAAGAAATGGAGGCAAATCATGCCTATTACTCTGAGTACATGAGCGCCCTTAGAGCCGAGAGGGAGACCAGTGACGCACGATATCACGAGAAGATGGCGTTGTTTCGATCTTGGCAGCCATGCTCTTCTGATCATCCTGGTCCCTGGTCCTAGAATTGATTAGCATTGTACTAGTGACTGTTTGACTTACCCTACTCAGTAGGGTTGACTGATGTCTGACTTGTATGACTGTGCTGGTTCTCTTTCATACCAGCTGACTTATGGAGTTGACTATTTGTTTTTTTTTTCTGATCTTCATTAGGATTATGCTTAGTAGAATAGGTTAACTCTACTTTTGGTTTTCTTACTGCTTTACTTGATTTAAAATCAGTTTCTAAAAAGAATTTTAAAAAACTACTTTACTTGACTTCAAAATCAGCTTTTACTTAGTTTGAAATTTTTTTTAAAATAAATTTTTCGACTTAGTTTTATTTTAAAAAAACTACCTCCTTCAAAACTAGGGTTTTTTCGCAAATGGACTTAGCTTAGGCCCTAACCCTAGAACTGCATGCACCTATAGATTTAGAAGCCAGCATCTCACAAGCACCTTAGGGTACTTTTGCTTGATAACCTAGAAAGGGTTGAGATGCTTAGGTCTTTCCCTTAATTCAAGATGTAGATCAGTGCATCTGCAGTAATTGGGGTACTAAATACAACTTAAACAGTAATCAAGTTAAATGTCAAGTTTAGAAAATCTAACTTGAACAGAACACCTAACTTGACTAACCCTAGTGAAAATTACTGTTTATAACAGTTAATATGTAGCTAATTGGGTTAGACAGGACCCTAAAAGAGATAATTGAAATTGCATTGGTTTAGTTTATAGCTTGAACTGGTTCAGTACAACACATTGATGTTATCCTTATGCAATTTATTTATTTTTTTGCTATATTGCTTTGTTTTTTATATATGGCAAAGGGAGAGAGATGGGAAAGGAGAGAAGCTTTAAAAATTTTTCAATTTTTTCAAAATTCAAATTCAAAATTTTAAAACTTTATCCTTTCTTCAAAAAGTACTTAATCTATTTGCTTTTAACTGTTGCAAAAGTACTTAATCTATTTTCAAAAGTACTAAGGTTTTCTTCAAAATTTTACTAAGTTAAGCTATTTTCAAAAATCTTTAAAGTACTAAAATTTAAGCTGTTTTCAAAAATCTTTTAAGTACTAAAATTTAAGCTGTGTTCAAAAATATTTTTAAGTACTTAAATTTAAGCTGTGTTCAAAAATCTTTTTAAGTACTTAAGCTGGTTGTCAAAATTTTTCTAAGTACTTAAACCTAAGCTGGTTGTCAAAATTTTTCTAAGTACTTAAACCTAAGCTGGTTGTCAAAATTTTTCTAAGTACTTAAATTCAAGCTGAGTGTCAAAATTTTTCTAAGTACTTAAACTTAAGCTGTTGTTCAAAAATTTGTGCTAAGTACTCATCTTAAACTTAAGCTATGGTTCTAAGAATTTAAAACTTCATAAGATGTTTCTTTTCTACTGACTTGAAATTTGTTTTAAGTGTAAACTTTTAAAAGTGAACAACCATTTTTTTGGAAAATATGTGTCTAAAGTTTTTTTTAATTGTTCTAAGTGTTTAAAATTAATTCCAACTTTAGACTTAGAAATTTTTCAAATCCCACGAACTTTTGAAAAACCTAGGGGAAGATTCCTTCCAGGGGGATGAAACTAAACTCTTATATCATCTATTCTGATTAACTTAACTTTTTGAACCGGGTTGCCATAAATCAAAAAGGGGGAGATTGTTGGTGCAGACAGCACCCAAGTCAAACCTGTGTTTTGATAATGGCAAAAGGGTTCAAAAGTTAAGATGTTATGTTTATCTAGCATGCTACTTGAGTGTGCAGATTGAAAGTCCTAGCGAAGGACTGCTAGGCAACGGAACCCCAAGACCCAGCGAAGGGCTGCTGGGCACCTAGCGAAGGGCTGCTAGGAGTCAAAGACCTAGCGAAGGACAGCTAGGCACCAGGCAAAGGACTACCTGGAACCCAAGACCTGGCAAAGGACAGCTGGGCACCTAGAGAAGGACTGCTAGGAGTCGAAGTCCTAGCGAAGGACTGCTAGGCATCAGGCGAAGGACTGCTTGGTACTGAAGAACTAGCGAAGGACAGCTAGGCACCTGGCGAAGGACTGCTGGGCAAAAGTCCAACCGGAGGAGCCGGTTGGCATCAGGTAAATTCTCCTGAGAGGAGTAGGTGAGGACGCGTTCCCCGTCGAGGGAACAGTAGGCGTCGGTTCGACCTAGGGCTCCATTTTGGAGACCCAAAGTCAGAACCAAGACAGCTAAGACTGTATAAACCTAATACGTTATTGCTTTATGTTGTTTTGAACTAACCCTGGATGCAGGACCGAAGGAACGTGTTTCTGCAGCTCAGAATGCCCAAAGGAGAGAGACAAGTAACTTAGTAGGGCGCCACCAATGTCCCGGGCGCCCCCATGCTCCCGGGCGCCCCAGATGGTCCGGGCGGCCCGGATGGTCCGGGCGCCCCGGGCTCAAGCTAACGAAGTGGATCAACTCAAGCTAGCGAGAAGTCAGCGGATCGAGTCAACCCGGGCGCCCCCAGCGTCCTGGGCGCCCCCGGTCAAACCTCAGTCTGATCCTGGTGGGATAACGACTGACCGAGAGTTGCTCGGATTGATTGACACGTGGGGGGGCGTCCCCAACATTCCGGGCGCCCCAGGAGGCTATAAATAGCCCCTCGACCCCAAGTCTTCAATCAACACTTCTTCCAACGCCAATACGCTCTTCTACTCAAGCGCTCTACTCCGGAAACCTCCCAACTCGAGATACAAGCGCCGACGACGTCCCTCTGCTCCTAAGTACAATTCACACCGGACGTCGGTAACGAAGAGTCAATTTTTAATTGTATTCTTACTGCACTTACTACTGTACAACTGTTTGTAAGATTTTGCGCGATTATAGTATTGCCCGCAGTAAACGATCAACGACCGTGGGCCTTGGAGTAGGAGCCAACCGCGACTCCGAACCAAGTAAAATCTTGGTGTCTGTGTGTTGTGTTTTAATTTCTCCGCTGCGTATTCTCTTTTTCAATCCGAAAATGATTTACGATATTCACCCCCCCTCTATCATTTCTCTTGATCCAACAGTTCACTCACGGTCTCACTCTCCTTCATGGAGAGATTTTGTAGTTGGTTGAGGAACAAGTCCCTCTTGGCGATTCTTGAATCTCGGGTTCCCTCATGTAGTTCAATAAGTTTATTCCACAAATTTTTTGCACTTGTAAAGGGACCAACCTTGATGAGTTGGTCTTTGTTCATGCCACATTGTAAGGTCACCACCGCCTTCGCATTGGCTTTACTCTTCCGAGTTTGCTCAGCCGTCCAACGCTAAGATTCCAATTCTTTTCTTTCATCATCCTTTGGAGGGGAAAACCCTCCTTCACAGCGAACCAAGTGTTGATGTCCATCTTTAGATAGTACTCCATCTTCGATCTCCAATATTGAAAATCTGCTCCATCGAAGAAGGGAGGTCGGGTAGTGCTAAAACCTTCTCTCAAAGCCATTGTTGATAGCTCTCGGTTGTTAATCCGCTTGAATAGAGCCCCAAGCTCTGATACCACTTGTTGGAACTTAGATGGCTAGAGAGGGGGTGAATATAGCCAGACACTTGAAACTTAGCACTTTTCAAATTTCTGCACTCAGAGGTTAGTAGCACAGCGGATGAATTGCAGAAACAGAGTAATGCAGAGATTAAACCCTAGGCTAAGCACAAACACAAAGCGCTAACAAAGAGGATTTACAAGGTTCGGGGATAACTTGCCCCTACTCCTTGGCGTGCCCTTAAGGTGGGCAATCCCTTGATCGTCGCAGATCAAGCCCCGGAAAATCCGGATAAAATGCAACCTCCTTCTCGGTGGAGTAACCTCTCCACAACGTTTCATGATGATGAAGTATTAAGTACAGGAAATACAAGAAGGATCTTACTGAGCACTAAGAACCGCAAGAACCCAAGCAAACTCCTCACCGAGCTCCACTCAGCGCAGATCTCACCAAGAACTCCCTTCTTCGTGTCTTCTCGCTGATGGACTCGCCAAGCTTCTTGTTTCTTCTTCCCAAGTGCTCAAGTATCACAAGGTTGCTCAAGATTCACAGTAGAGTGATCACACAAGTGTAGAGAAAAAGCTTTTCGATGTGGAGAACAAGAACTCTAGCACTTCATCAAAAACTCTGCTCAGCTCTTCTCCACTACATAGCTTAACCAGCTTCCATCGCCAGGTCACACGCTCCTCTGCAGCAGCTTCCAGCTGCTCGCCTACAGCAGCCAGCTACCCCTGACCTCATCTGGACTCATTGAAACCCCTCCAGTCGAGCCCCAGGTCATCAGCTCCTCAGCCGCTGTAGCTCGCGCCAGAGGACGTTACAACCTGCGGAAGCAAACGGAAAAACCTGCTGTAGCAAAAACCTTCGTTTGACTACCCTTGGATGATCTCTAAGTCACCTGTACACTTAGCAGCACATTAGAGCAGCAAATCAATAGAAGATCAAAGCATCAGAACATATCAGTGGTGTATAAGTAGGAATCAGAGTGCGATCAGACACGATCAGAGCGCCTGACAGCGCGTTTGAATTAAAGTGATCGGTCACCGGACCAATCAAAGAGTCTCCTGATCGGTCACCAGACCGATCAGAGTGGGTTCAGACCAATCAGTCTCCATCCTGATCGGTCCCCAACGCGTAATCAGAAATCGCGACTTCTCCAGGATCCGATCACCAGACCGATCCCAAGTCGTGGATCGGTCACCAGACCGATCCACCCCTTTGCAGGGTGATTTCCTAGCTTCGCAGTCCAAACCTCCTGATCGGTCACCAGACTGATCAGGGCATGCCTAGACCGATCAGGAGCCAAGCAGTAAGGTTCCCAAAACCCACTGTATCGCGACACTTGATCGTTCACTTGATCGTGAGGAACTCGCGACACTTGATCGTGAGGAACTCGCGACACTTGATCGTTCACCAGAACGATCTGAACAGTATCCCTGATCGGTCACCGGACCGAAAGGAGCCAAGCAGTAAGGTTCCCAAAACCCACTGTATGCTCCCTGATCGGTCACCAGACCGATCAGGAGCTTAGCAGGAAGTGAACTCTAAGCTCCCTGATCGGTCACCAGATCGATCAGGAGTCGATCATTAGGTTTGCCAAAGTCACCGTATGTTCCCTGATCGGTCACCAAACCGATCAAACATCACTGGATCGGTCACTAGACCGATCCAAGAGGGAACTCCGTGCCAACTTCCATAATCGGTCACCAGACCGATCCATGCAAGGCCAAACACACTCTAAGTCAAGAGAACTGGCTCCCAGCCTCCCCTAACTCGTGCTCAGTCCCTCAGACCAAGACTCCATGCCCAATCTCACTCACCGGGACTTCAACCTGCCCTCCAAGCTAGGACCTGGCCCTCCAAGCTAGGATTTCATCCAACCTAGCCCTCCAAGCCAGGATTTCATCCAACCTAGCCCTCCAAGCTAGGACCTGGACCTCCAAGCCGGGATTTCATCAACCTAGCCCTCCAGGCTAGGACCTGACCCTCCAAGCCAGGACTTTTCACACCTAACCCTTCAGGTTAGGACTTTTCCATACCTAGTCCTCCAAGCTAGGATTTTTCCACACCTAACCCTCCAGGTTAGGGCTTTTCACACCTAGCCCTCCAAGCTAGGATTTTTCCACACCTAACCCTCCAGGTTAGGACTTTTCACACCTAGCCCTCCAAGCTAGGATTTTTCCACACCTAACCCTCCAGGTTAGGATTTCATCAAACCTAGTTCCACTAGGTATGCCTAGTCCACGACCAGGACTTAATCCCAATCATCTCATCAACCTAAACTAAAATCGGTGTCAACACCAAAACAACAATCAGGGTCAGACTGCATCAACACTGAGTACAACCCATGCAATGACCATCCAGGCACTGCGACAAATCTCTTGTCTGGAGTGCGGGGAGTGCCAGGCTCAGTCCTTAGAGAAACAGGCCCGAGAAGAGTTAGCCAAGGTCAAGGCGGAGCTCTTGGAGGCCTGCCAGTCAACCGCGGCGCTCCGTGCCGATCTATCGGCTAAAGAGGAAGAACTGACTGCCCGCTCGAGAGACCTCTCACGGCTCAAGAAGCATCGTGCGGACCTGAAGACTAAGCTGAAGGCGGTTCAAGATGAGCTGGAGACGATTCGGGCTCATGCTGCGCCCCAGCGACCTGCCCGCAGGCCTTAGTCTGCTCGTTGTTCTTTTTTACTTACCTTGTAGAGGCAAAGCCTCCTTTTGGTAATAGAACCTTTTATGAATGCTAATCATTTCGATTTATGCATGAGCGGCGTCCGGCTGCAAGCGACTCGGGGGAACGCTTGCCCGACCACCTTTGACTAGTGAGCGCGTGTGATACCTGAGTGCAATGATTGCTATACCTCCGCCCCTCAGGGGGGAACGCGATTGAGTGATTCGGCCTTTGCGAGTGGCAGGGTAAAATATTACTTTCCCCCGGTGTTAACCACTCGGGTGGGCTTTGAGTGAGATCTCAAAGATCTAAACTGTCATGATTGGATGACGCTACCAACTCGGGCGGCTCAGAGGATTCCTCCTTGGGTGCGGCCAATCGGGAGATTAGGTTACCACAGTCATGAAGACATAGTTGCTTTGTGGTTCGCGTGTAGGCGAGAAGGGAGGCGCTTGGCTGGGCAACGCTGAGGGTCGAGCCGAGAGGTACGCGGGAGCTGAGCCCGGCTATGACTTGTTTGCGAGACGAGGGTCCGATCTCTGGGTCGTTTCAGGGAGCGTGGGTCACCACGCGTCTGGCCAAGAGCTGAGCCGAGGGCTGGGGGAGTCTGACCATCCCCCCGTATAGCTCGCGCGGGGCGAGAGGCTGGCTTCGCGGTCGGGGACATCTCCGGGAGCATGGGTCGCCACGCGTCCGGCTGAGAGCCGATCCGAGGGATAGTGGGAGTGGATCCCGATTTATAGCTCGTTTGGAGACGAGAGTCTGGCCTCTCGGTCAGGAACCTCTAAGGGAGCGTGGGTTGCCACGCGTCCGGCTAAGAGCCGATCCGAGGGGTAGATGGAGCGGATCCTGATTTATAGCTCGTTCGGAGACGAGAGTCTGGCCTCTCGGTCGGGGACCTCTCAGGAAGCGTGGGTCACCACGCGTCTGGCTAAGAGTCGATCCGAGGGATAGTTTATAGCTCGTTCGGAGACGAGAGTCTGGCCTCTCGGTCGGGGGACCTCTCAGGGAGCGTGAGTCGCCACACATCCGGCTGAGAGTCGATCCGAGGGATAGTGGGAGCGGATCCCGATTTATAGCTCGTTCGGAGATGATAGTTTGGCCTCTCGGTCGAGAACCTCTAAGGGAGCGTGGGTCGCCACACATCCGGCTGAGAGCCGATCCGAGGTGTAGTGGGAGCGGATCTCGATTTATAGCTCGTTCGGAGATGAGAGTCTGGCCTCTCAGTCGGGGGGCCTCTCAGGGAGCGTGGGTCGCCACGTGTCCGGCTAAGAGCCGATCCGAGGGATAGTGGGAGCGTATTCCGATTTATAGCTCGTTCGGAGACGAGAGTCTGGCTTCTCGGTCGGGGACCTCTCAGGGAGCGTGGGTCGCCACACGTCCGGCTAAGAGCCGATCCGAGGGATAGTTTATAGCTCGTTCGGAGATGAGTGTCTAGCCTCTCGGTCGGGTGACCTCTCAGGGAGCGTGGGTCGCCACGCGTCCGGCTGAGAGCCGATCCGAGGGGTAGTGGGAGTGGATCCCGATTTATAGCTCGTTCGGAGATGAGAGTCTTGCTTCCCGGTCGAGGACTTCTCAGGGAGCGTGGGTCGTCACGCATCCGGTTGAGAGCCGATCCAAGGTTCCTCAGTCGGGGACATCTCAGAGAGTATGGGTCACCACACGTCCGGCTGAGAGCCGATCCGAGGTTAGTGGGAGCAGGCCTACTTAGTGGGTCACCACACGTCCGACGAGAGTTTGGCTTCCCGGTCGAGGACATCTCAGGGAGCGTGGGTCGCCACGCGTTCGGCTGAGAGCCGATCCGAGGTTCCTCAGTCGGGGACATCTCAGGGAGCGTGGGTCGCCACGCGTCCGACTGAGAGCCGATCCGAGGTTCATGGGGGCTGGCCCACTTATAACTCGCGCGGAGCGAGCTGCTAGCCTGTCCTTGAGAAGGTTAGACTTCCACTAGTTGCGTGGAGGTTGCAAAATACATCTTTTTCACTATCCTGGAAGGTGAGAGCCTCCTCGGGCTGACTCGCTTGACACGGTGCCCTCTTCTCTTAACAGCGTTTTGCCATTTAGCCTGTTACTCGTCCCTTCTTTTGGGTTCACCAGGTGGCCTCGACGGGACCAGATCACGAGTGATCAAGGGCTCGAGTCCTTGTCTCTCGACTGGCGCACGGGTTTGCCTTCCTCGACCGGTGTCCTGTCCTGGGGCAGCTTGTCCCCAGGCGTCTGGAGTTTGACTCTGGCCCTGCTGCCGACACTCCTCAGTGTCGTAGGTATGACTATGATGAAATGTGCAATATGGCCTCCAGCGAGTCGGCCGACACCTCTGAGCCGCTTGCTGCCCTTGCCGAGAATCTGCTTCGCTTCGGTCAGTGGACCCCCACGGGCTACGAATGGGCCCGCCTGGTGGTCGTTTAGGCTGCATCGGAGTCGGGGGTGACGCGCTAGCCGGCTCCTTCTTCCGAGCGACCTGGGTCTCTTCAACATTGATGTGTTTGACGACCTTCCCTAGTAGGCTATCCAAGTCTTTGGGGGGTGACGGTCCCGAATCTACTAGATTAAATTGTCACGAAAGTTGGGACCATCAGAATTTAAATGTGAATGAATGAAATGCTGGAAACCCTTTTACAATCAAAAATATGAAAATGTAATATAGGGGCCACAGGTCGTATTTTTCTCGGGGCTAGTTGATATAATTTGACTCGTGCTTGTATTTAGGTGTCGTTTGTGAATTTGGGTTTCAATCGTGAATCTGGGTTTTTGGTTGCAATCAAGAATGAAATGACAATCAAAATGGAGGAAATCAAACTAATGAATCAAATAATGTGATGGCAAGTAATCATTCAACTCATGGAAACCGAATCAAGCTAGAGGATTTAACTGAAGTGTGGAAAAGCAATCTTAAATTCAAATGCACAATAATTACTGATGCATGAAAATGGAGGCTGTGATGGAAGTTTTCGGAAACAAATAAACTTAACACATGCGAAATGCAGAAATTCAACAAGCACCAAATTCAACTCAAATTAGCTATGATTTTTGGAAGCAAACCAATGCAAAGAAAATTCAGGGATTCTAAGGGTGATATCAAGGGATTTCAAAAGCTCTCCTACACCCAAAAAACTAGTGAAAATCTGTTGCAAACAAATGCCAAAACAGCTTGGCACACAAAAGGGAACATTTGTGCCAAAGCCAATACTTTGTGCCAAAGGTGAGTCTGCCAATTCAGAATTGAACGAATTGATTAAGCTGGGCAAGCACAGCTGTGAATTCAGTGATATGCAGAGATAAATGAAAACATTCAGACTCCATGGACTAATCAAAACAGCAGATGAAGAGCTTGACACAATTACAACTGCAGAAACTGCAGTGAACTGCAGAAAAGTTTCAGAAATTCAGAATCGTGCAGCAGGAATGCAGCGACAAGTTGGATGCAAATTCAACTTTAAACAACTGAAATTAAGTGCGGAAGAGTTCGAATGCAAAGCTTAGACTGCAGAAACATGAGAACCAAGTAGTTCAGAATTGAATATAAGCCATCATTGAGGTGGTGTGCAGGAATTTGAATGAACAAGATTTAAATGGAAACAAGTTTCCACTTGGCACAACTTGCAGAAGTAAATCAATCAGGGCATGCAGAGACAGGATTGAAGATTCATCAATTTCAGAAACTGAAGTGGCACATGCAAACGCAGAAATAAGATGCAATACTTTCAGAATTGCATGAACCAAAACCACCTGGGATTGCAGAAATTGAAATCAGAATTCAGAAATGAAGTTGATTCACAATAACTGATGTGCAAGGCTAAATCGAATGCTATTTAGCTAGACTAAACTACAGGATTTAAACTCATTAAGTAAACTACATTGAGCTTTGAACAAATGCAAGAATTCGATAGAAATCTGATACGCAATGGAAACAGCTGATACACAGCATCAAAAAAAACTGGCACACAAGCATTAGAATAAGAAACCAACTGAAATTGAAACCAAATGTTCACTAACAAACACTATATCTGATACTATTGCATGATTGAAATCTAATTAAGCAGAACAATTGCATTAAACGAAACTTAACCAAACTGAAACCAATTCAGAAATGAACAGTGCAGAACTGAAAATTAACATCTAAAAACCACAATTAACTAAAGAAATCTAAGCCTCAATCCTTCCCTAGCTCGAATCCTCCTTGTTCGTCACGCAAGTGTGAGCTTCGAACCCGCAAGCTCAGCAAGTCGATGGAAAATGGCATCTGCGATTCAAAAATCAGCTCACATCTGCTCAAATCTGAAACCCATCCAATTCCTTCAACTCAGCTGCGATGATGGATTGGAATTGATCCGAGCACTCCAGGGAACCCCTCTGAACTACTCAGGATGCAAAAATCATGCGCAGCCGATGTTGACGAAACCAAACGGCAGAGCTCCGGAGACCTCACAAAAGCTCTGTTCTTGGGCAATTGAGAGCTGGAGATTCACCGAGAAGCCTTCCCAATGGCCTAGAATTCAATCTAAGCAAGAAATGAGGGGTCGCGCCCCTTTGGATTGAAGAAAAACAGCTAAGGAAACCAAGAACGAAGAAAATGAACAGTGCGGCGAGGAAACGCGACGCTGAGAAATGTGGCTGCGTTTTGATTAAATAGGAACAAATCGACGGCTCAGATTGATCGGAGGAGATCCAACGGTAGATCTTGGTCTGATTTGAGCCAAACATTTATGATGATGATCTGGGGTCAGGATCTGCCTTGTGGTAGCTCGGATCCTCCAGATATGCAACGGATGGTCCAGATCAACTCTATCTGTGAATGGACGCTCTAGAGCCCTCCTTGCTTGATCCAACGGTTGATCTAGCTCTGATTGGGATGAAACCTTCAGATCTTGATCATAGAGCTTGATCAACCCTAACCCTAGCTCGGATTGCTTCAGATCGTCCCAGATGGCTCAGATCTAGCCGCTTTTGAATCGGACGGCCCGGATTAATCGTAGGCTTGATAATTCGATCCGGTTCACATCCGACTCAGGTTTGACCCAGTATGCCCTAAGTCCAGGATCCTTTCATGCCTACAAAAATATATCAGAAAATTAGTGGCCAATTAATCCAAAAATATGTAATTTTGCAATTAAGTCCAAAATAAGAGGAAATCCTAAAACCTAGGGTAAAATCACAATTAAGAAATAAAAACATGGGTCAAACATGGATTTTAGCAATTAAAATAATCAATAAAATGGTGCTTATTAGGGGGCTTCCAGATGAGCGAGCGAAAGAAGTCCCCCTCTTGTAGCTCTTGAGAGAAAGCGCTGATCAATACCTCCGGGGCGGCCATTGGCACGTCGAGCGCCACCCCAATGAATCTCTTAAGGTAGGCCCGGAGCGGTTCCTTCGGGCCCTGCTTCAAGGCGAACAGGTTAATACTTGTCTTGCAATGCCTTCGACTGCTAGCGAAATGCTGGAGGAATGCCCTCTGGAGCTCCTCGAAGCTGACGATCGACCCGTTGGGTATCTGGCTGAACCATCGTTGAGCGGATCTAGAGAGCGTTGTCAAGAAGGCTCGACACTTCACGCCTTCCGGGTACTGGTGTAGCAGGGCGGCACTCTCAAACTTTATGAGGTGCTCTTCAAGGTCGGCAACCCTCGCGTATTCAGGCATGGTGACGAATCTGAGATGCCTGGGGACCGGATCTTCTAAGATCCAGGAAGCAAAAGGGCTGTGGGCTCGAGCAGCCAGTGGTGCGCCGACTGGGGCTTTTCCCTTATCGCGGTGCGGTAAGCGCATTCGACTGGACGCGGATGCCTCGACCGGTGCAGGCTTCACCGCATTGGCCCGGTTATGGTGTGTAGGTGGGAGGGAATAGGCCGAGTCTCCTTCTGGCGGAACGACCTTTCCCCGCCCTTCTGAAGCATTAGGTGCCACGGGCTCCCGGGGTCAAGTAGTTGGGCCATTAGCGCGTGAGAACCTCAGTGGGGCTTCTCGATCCCTGGCAACCGAGAGGAGCTTGTACTCTTCGGGAGTATCGGTCATCATGACCCGGTTGGGATCTTCCATCTTCGCTTCCGATCAGGCTGCTGGATCCCTCCTTCTAGTGCTAAATTTGATCCTGTCGCAAAGCGAGGTGGCTGTCCCAAGGGCCGGATAGTCTCCCGGGCATCACGAGGGGGTGAGGTGGTGCTAATCTGGCTCTGAGGTGGCTCTTGCCTGCAAAACGATAACCGTTAGCAAACCCGCCGGGGGTTTCCCCGGTCAGGCACTCCGACGGTCAAGTCAGTATCCGCAGGAAATATAGTGGAGCTGAATTGAAATGCAGTAGTAAGGAGAGCTCGCGCGCATACCTGCGGTAGGAGGAGTGAAGAGTTTATATAGCCGGGGGAGCTGACAACCCTTGTCCGTGTTGACGGGCTAAGGGTGTGATACCTGTCAGCTCGTATAAGAGCACTCAGTGATGGCGCGGCATGGCGCGGGGTGCTCGAGCAGTACGAGAGTACTGGATTGGCGAACTGACCGCGAGATATGTTAGAGATGAGTAAGGTGTGTGATAAGCACCATTTTATTGATTATTTTAATTGTTAAAATCCATGTTTGACCTATGTTTTTATTGCTTAATTGTGATTTTACCCTAGGTTTTAGGATTTCCTCTTATTTTGGACTTAATTGCAAAATTACACATTTTTGGATTATTTGGCCACTAATTTTATGATATATTTTTGTAGGCATGAAAGGATCCTGGACCTAGGGCATACTGGGTCAAACTTGAGTCGGAAGTGGAACCGGATCGAATTATCAAGCCTACGATTAATCCGGGCCGTCCGATTCAAGAGCGGCTAGATCTGAGCCATCCGGGACGATCTGAAGCAATCCGAGCTAGGGTTAGGGTTGATCAAGCTCTATGATCAAGATCTGAAGGTTTCATTCCAATCAGAGCTCAATCAACCGTTGGATCAAGCAAGGAGGGCTCTAGAGCGTCCATTCACAGATAGAGTTGATCTGGACCATCTGTTGCACATCTGGAGGATCCGAGCTACCACGAGGCAGATCCTGACCCCAAATCATCATCATAAAAGTTTGGCTCCAATCAGAGCAAGATCAGCCGTTGGATTTTCTCAAATCAATCACAGCCGTCCATTGGTTATTACTTAAGGAAATTTCCTGCGCAGCCAAGCCTTGTCCCGTTTCCTCGCCGCAGCTTCTTCTTCTTCGTGTTCTTCACTTTCTTAGCTAATTTCTTCATCTAAGGGGCGCGACCCCTCAATTTCTCCATTTGATCATCATCTGAATCCTTGGAAGACTGTTTTGATCGAGATTTCAGCTCAAATTTCATCCGGACAGAGGTGTTTGAGGGTTTTGACATCATCTGTGGTTCAAGCACTGAATTCTCAGCTACAACCCATTTCCGACCACCTGAGCCACTTGTAGGGGTTCTCAAGTGAGCTCAGTTCTTTTCCAAATCACCATCGCAACTCATGAAGCTGAGATCGAAGAGCTTGGATCGAATTTCTTCCAGCTGATGCAGTTTGAGGCAGAGTGATCGATTGAAGCTGATTTCCTCGGATTTGCTGAGCCTAGGGGTTCGAAGCCAGCTCTTGATTGGCAACCAAGAAGATTTTGAGCTTAGGGAAGATTGAGGAGTAGTTTAACTAGCTAGTTTTATTGTGTTTGTAGCTTAAATTTCATTTCTACCGAATCTGTTTAATTTCTGTCATTTCTGTTTCTATAATTAGATTCAGCTGCTTAGTTTTCGTTTGGAATGGTTTTTACAGTAGTTAAGTCTCAATTTGGCAAGTAAATTAGCTAGTGAGTTAGTTTAGTGGACAATAGCTTCTAGTTTCAATTGCTTTGATGTTTAATTGTTGCGTGTCATTTCCTTAGCTTGCGTATCAGTCCCATTTCAGCCCTGCTTTGCACATTTCTGTTCAGTTCGAATTCTTCAGCTTATTTCAATTTCGATTCTTGTGTAGTTAATTCCCTGCAATTAAAGATAGCATTTAGTTTGTTAATGCATTAAATCTGCTCTTGTTTTCCATTCAATTCTATTTCTGAAACTTTTGATCAGCTTGAGTTAACTGTGCATATCAAACCCCATTTCTGAATTTCTTCACCTTTCATGTATAGCTTTTGATTATTAGCTTTGCATTCCCAAGTGGATCGATCAGTTTTCGTGTTGGAATCATCTATTTACAGTTTGTGCACATAAATATCAGCTCAGCACACACATTCCCTTGCGTATCAAGCTGCAAATTTCTGCAACTTGTGCCAAAGTGAGTGTTGGCATCAATTGTATCAAGCCGAACACAATTCATTGGATAATTCTGCACTTCACATCAGTTCTTGGCATATTAGTTTCCTACTCGAATTCCATTTCTGAGTTCAGCTCCTATTGATGTACATCAGTTAATTTCTGCAAAAATCTGCAACCTCATTTCTGAAAATTTGATGCTATATCTGCTCGTGAATTAAAATTCTGTAATCTTCAGCTTAGGGTTTCTGAAAATGTATCAATGTGAGTTTAGTTTAACATCTGCATTCTCTGGTAGTTTGATTCATTCCAAAGCAAGGATATCAAGTTCTGAAGTTGGGTTCAATTTGCTTATCAGTTCTTGCTGTACATCAGTTTTCTACCACGAGTTTTATTTGTAGATTCTGAATTTCCATGTCGAGTGCTCATCAGTCCTTTTTAATCTTTCCTAAACATTGGTTTTGTGAACCCCATTTAAATTGCCATGTTTGTTCTGCTTGCGGTTTGTAGCTGAATTTCTGTGTTCAGAATTTGTTGCTGCACAATTGTTCTGCAGTGAGTTTTGTGACTGATCAGACTTGGATTTGGAATTCTTCACTCACTTTCGCATAATGCTTCACTAGCAGTATCACTTCCCAAGCTGAATTACCATATTTACAGTTTTGCATTTAGTATCAGCAGGCTTGTGTCGACTTCCATAGCTGCATCCCTGCCCTTTAAGTTTCTGAAACTTTGCAGTTTTATTTCTGCAAGTTCTGCAGTTTGTATCAGGAATCTGCCATTCCATCTTCAAGTTGCTGGAAGCATCTGAGAAACTCTGCAGTCAAGTTCTGCATTAGTTTAATTGGGAATTCTGCATTCCAATAGGTGGCTGCACTTCTTCCTTCAAATCTCTGCCACATGCCTAAATTGTAGTATCCCTTCTACAGTTAGTATCAGATTTAGGCACTTATCCTGCATGTCATGATCAATGTATTTCTACAAGGTTGTGTCAAGTGAAAACTCGTTTCTGATTAGTGGTCAGTTTGATGAGCACTTAGTTGTCTTGAGTTCCAATTTAGATGAAGTTAAATCCACTTGGCACAGCAACTTTCCTCATTGTGGTATCAAGTTGTTGCTTGCATTTAGAGTCAAGTTAGGTTTAGGCAGTGACTTGTAGTGATTTGTTTTAGATTACTTAACATTGGTTGGATCCAATTACTCTGCAATTGGTTTACACTTAAATCAGATTGTTTATAGATTCAATTAAGTTAATTGGGTTTCCATTTGGTTGAGTTATTGATTGGCATTTACTTTGTTTAGCTCATTTAGTTGAGTTCATTTATTTTCATTGCGATTTCATTTCATGATTGCAACCCAAAACCCGAATATCCATTTGAAACCCGAAAACACAAACGACACATAAATACAAGCACGAATCAAACACAACAACTAGTCCCCGAGAAAAATACGACCTGTGGCCCCTATATTATATTTTCATACTTTTGATTGTAAAAGGGTTTCCAGCATTCATTCACATTTAAATCTGATGGTCCCATAATTCGTGACAAATTTAATCTAGTATTTCGGGGCTATCAGTGTGCAGTACCCCAATAGCAAGGTCGTACCCTGGATATAATGACATAGGGGGCATAGGGGCGAGGTAGCCCGATCGACAGGTCCAAGTGTCAAGGACCGGGTCGGGTAATGGCCAGTGAGCGTGGGTAGCCACGCGTCCGACTGGGAGAGTTGAGGCGCAGGGTACGCCTTGAATCGGGGGTTTATCTAGTTATGTCTAGCTGATTCTGTTAGATATCTGGTCCTTGTGAGGCTGCTGGAGCGTGGGTCGTTACGCGTCTGATCGGATCACCCGACCCCAATCAGGATCGGGGCAAGGGTCAAGGTAACCGAGCCAGGAGGATCTTGGGCCCGACCTGACTGACTCTGCTCGTCGCTGGCTGGCTAGCACCCCGGGGAGTTCTCTAGCTTAGGGACCTCCCGGGTGAGGTCTCAGGTGGTCCATCTGCTGGGACCTGCATGACGCCAGGCGGGCTGGCTAAGCGGGCCGTACTACCCGTAAGCAATGCCGGGATTATATATATATATATATATATATATATATATATATATATATATATATATATATATATATATATATATATATATAGAATTGTTATATTACGGACTCCTTTTTGCGGAACCGTGCGGATTGCCCTCGTGGCTTATCCGCGTCAATTTTTTTTATTAAACTCATTCTTCGCCATTCCCAACAAGGAAAGGGAATAAAGCTCGTTGGCTTCACCAACTTCGTCCGTGCCAACCCCCGCAGCGATCGATTCCCAATCCTCTGTTTCCACCACATCGAGTTCTGGGCCGCCGACGCCACCAATGTCGCCGGTCGCTTCTCCTTCAGCCTCGACATGCCGCTCTCTGCAAAATCCGATCTATCGACTGGAAACCCCTTCTTCGCCTCCTACCTCCTCCGCTCCGCCTCCCTCCGCTTCCTTGTATCTGCTCCCTATGGCAGCCCCGCTGCCATCGATGCCGCTACGAATTCCGACGGCCGATCTCCTATTCCCTCCTTCGACGCAACAGTAGCACGCCAGTTTTCAATCGATCATGGCCTCGCGGTCCGCGCCATTGCCGTCGAAGTCGCCGATGCGGCGGAAGCCTTCCGTGTCAGCGTCGACCGCGGTGCGCACCCCGCCTTTCCCCCGGCCGATCTCGGAGAGGGCTTCACGCTCGCCGAGGTCGAGATCTACGGCGACGTTGTCCACCGCTACATCAGCTGCCCAAAGGTCGCACCTTCCTCCCTAAAGCTCCCGGATTTTCTCCCTGGCTTCGAAGACATCGAGGCAACTCCTCCTCCCACCTACGGCCTTCGGCGGCTTGATCACGCCGTCGGAAATGTACCGAAAGTCCTGCAGGTGGTGCGCTACATCTCCGAATTCACCGGCTTCCATGAGTTCGCAGAGTTCACGGAAGAATGGCTTTCCTTAAGAATGGGTTAAAAAAAAAATTGACGCGGATAAGCCACGAGGGCAGTCCGCATGGTTCGGCAAAAAGGAGTCCGTAATATAACAAATCTGTATATATTGTTGATGTAGTCTGGCCCGGTTGTTGTTTTGGTGTTTGACAATGATTTAAGTTTGGTTGAGCGAATTTGGGTTAAAGTCCTGGTCGGGGACTGGGCATGAAACCCTGGTGAGTGAAGCCATGTCCTAGCTTGTGAAGCTAGGTTGAAATCCCGGTGAGTGAAGCCGGGTCCTGGTGAGTGAAGCCAGGTGATGGAAATCCCGGTGAGTGAAGCCGGGTCCTGGTGAGTGAAGCCAGGTGTTGGAAATCCCGGTAAGTGAAGCCGGGTCCTGGTGAGTGAAGCCAGGTGTTGAAAAGTCCTAATTCGGAAGAGGTGGGTGAAAAGTCCTAGCTTGGAGGGCTAGGTGAAAAGTCCTAGCTTGGAGGGCTAGGTGAAAAGTCCTAGCTTGGAGGGCTAGGTGAAAAGTCCTAGCTTGGAGGGCTAGGTGAAAAGTCCTAACTTGGAGGGTTAGGTGAAAAGTCCCATCTTGGAGAGTTAGGTGAAAAAGTCCTGGCTTGGAGGGTCAGGTGCCTAGCTTGGAGGGCTAGGTTGGATGAAGGTCTAACTCGGAGGGGTTGGGTGAAAAGTCCTAGCTTGGAGGGCTAGGTGAAAAGTCCTAGCTTGGAGGGCTAGGTGAAAAGTCCTAACTTGGAGGGTTAGGTGCAAATTCCCAACTTGGAGAGTTAGATTGAAAAATCCTTAGCTTGGAGGGCTAATTTGAATGAAATCCTAGCTTGGAAGGCTAGGTCTGCGTCCCTGGATCGGTCTGGTGACCGATCAGGGAGTTGGCACGCTGCTCCTTCGTGGATCAGTCTGGTGACCGATCCAGCGATGTCTGATCGGTCCGGTGACCGATCAGGGAGTGTGTGTTTCACTCACTGCACAGCTCCTGATCGGTCTGGTGACCGATCAGGGAGCGAACAGTGAGTTGAGTTCCCCTGCTGATCTGCTCCTGATCGGTCTGGTGACCGATCAGGGATACTGCTCAGATCGGTCTAGTGAACGATCATTTGTCGCAAGGTTCTCACTATCACCGATCAGGATGACTCCTGATCGGTCTGGAAGCAGCCTGATTGGTCTGGTGACCGATCAGGCAGGAGCCTGATTGGTCTGGTGACCGATCAGGCAGGAGCCTGATTGGTCTGGGGACCAATCAGGAGTGTGCAGAAGACTTCTGGATCGGTCTGGTGACCGATCATGGTCCTTCCTGATCGGTCTGGTGACCGATCAGGCGCAGAACTTTAATTCAAATATGCTGTCAGAAGTCTGTTTTCACTGCCGATTCTCTGATACACTGCTGATATGTTTTGATATGCATTGCTAAGCCTCTGTTGGAGTGTGCAGGTAATAGCAGTTGACTCAAACACTCAAGGAGGGTCAATGGGAGGCTTTCCGTTGAGCAGGTTTGGCTGTTTCTCATTCTCAGGTTTCAACGGGCAACTGACGCAGCTGGCGACTGACGGAGGCTCAGCTGGAGAGGAGGTCTTCAGTGGACTGAGTGCTCAGGGAGGTCAGTGGGTTCAGGCTGGCTCAGTGGATGCTGATGAAGCTTGTGATGGTGAGCAGAGCTTAAGTGACGAAGCTGGAAGCAGAGGAGCGGAGGCGAACAAGACAGAAACTTGGGAAGTTTGGCTGGGCTGTGTTCGTGCTCTCTGTTGCTTTGTGCTTAAGCGATCTTGTTGCATTCCTGTGAGAGCTTTGTGAGTGTTCCTTCTTGTGTAATCTCCTGTACTCAAGTTATATCATCCGTGAGATCTGTGGAGAGGTTTCTCCACCGAGAAGGAGGCTCTATCTTATCCGGGTTCACCGGGGCTTGATCTGCCGACGATCAAGGGATCGCCCACCTTACGGGCACGCCAAGGAGTAGGGGCAAGTTATCCCCGAACCTTGTAAACGATCCTTGTTAGTGATCCTTGGTTTGTATTCTTTGTTTCTGCATTTCTGTTAAGATTGTTTCTCTGCGTATGCTTTGTTTCCGCTGCTGCTAACTTAAGTGCAGAGAAAGATTTCAAAGTGCAACTTGTGGGTGTCTGGCTATATTCACCCCCCCTCTATAGCCATCTCGTCACCAACAAGTGGTATCAGAGCTTGGGGCTCTGTTCACGGCTTAACATCCGAGAGCTTACAACAAGATGGCTATGGGAGGAGAAGGTTACAACACAAACAGACCTCCATTCCTTGACGGCACTGATTTTCCATATTGAAGGTCAAGGATGGAGTTCTACCTCAAAACCAACATGAGCATATGGTTCTCAGTGAAGGAGGGTTTCTCCCCTCCAAAGGATCATGAGGGAAATGAGCTTGAGTTTTCTAGTTGGTCGGCTGAGCAAGTCAAGAAGGGGGAAGCTAATGC
This sequence comes from Boesenbergia rotunda, assembly GCA_024364735.1. Taxonomy (NCBI): domain Eukaryota; kingdom Viridiplantae; phylum Streptophyta; class Magnoliopsida; order Zingiberales; family Zingiberaceae; genus Boesenbergia; species Boesenbergia rotunda. The sequence goes on along the minus strand of JAGFNQ010005435.1, from coordinate 185,225 downwards.
CAAAGCTATCGTCACCTTGCAATGTGGGATGACCAAGGATCAGTTGGTCAAGGTGGGTCCTTTCACAAGTGCTAAAGATCTATGGAATAAGATTATTGAGCTCCATGAAGGAACTCGTGAAACCCGGACAGCCAAGAAGGACCTCCTTCTCAACCAACTCCAAAGTCTTACCATGGGAGAAAATGAAACTGTAAGTATGCTTCATTGTCGATTCAAAGAAGTATTGAATGGTCTCCACTCCATTGATGAAGAGGTAGAAAATCGAGACCTAGTGAGGTATGTCCTTAAATCATTTCCTAGGAATGCCTTGTGGTCATCCATGGTGGATGCTTACAAGGTTTCCAAGGACTTATCTTTTGCTAAGTTAGAGGATTTATTTTGTGAGATGGAATTACATGAGATCTCTAACAAAAGTCCAAAGGAGAAAGGGTTTGCTTTTGTGGCAGGTAACAAAAGAAAGGAGAAGAAGGAGGAGAACACCCACTGTCATGTGGCTCTAGTGTCCTTAGAAGATTCAAAGGAGGAGAGTGATAACAAATCGAGAAGCTCCTCAACCGCGCCTTCATCATCTTCGGGTGATGAAGAGGTAATCTCTCCCAAGTTGGATAAGTGCTATAGAGCTATCGCATGTTTAACCAAATTGTTAAAGAAATCTAAGAATAAGGTTAAGTCATTGAAGTTGGAAGTAAAAGAATTAAAATCCTCTAAGGTTGTGGATATTAATGACTTCCATAATGAATCCCTTGAGAATGAGAATATGATCTTAAAGGGTGAAATTGAAAATCTCAAGATTGTTCTTGAGAAATTTTCAACAAGCTCCAAAACCCTAGACATGATCTTGAACTCCCAAAGGGCGGTTCACAACAAGGCCGGTATAGGTTACCGACCTAAAGAATCGACCTTCATATCTTTAATGTCAAGAACCTATTTTAGATCATCAAATGATTCTAAGGTTCGAAAAGTCAAAAAGAAATTGACTAAGGCATGGGTGTCAAAGTCATTCATTGTAGACTCTTTAGGTCCCAAAATTTGGGTACCTAAAACCTCAATATTTAGAAATGTATAAGCATAAATTGAGGGGGAGCATCTATCAACATAGGTTGTTGATAAGTGGTGCTCCAAACCCAAGGCTAAGGTTACACTAGTTTCAAATGAGTCAACAAGCCTTGGAAATTATTTTTATATATTGCATGAAGGGTTTAGATTCACACATAATTTGCTCTTGCCATGAATTGCTTATAATAATTGGTTTTCGTGTAGCAATTTATGTTTTACTGTAATTTGTATTTTATAAAATTTCATGTGAGTAGTAAGGAAATTCTCATGCAATGGATAATTGTATATTCATGCTTCAAAATAAGCCAACTAGTTTTGAAAAAGGAAAAATATATTGCATGAATGATTTAGGTTGACTCATGACAATGGATTGCTATAGTTCACGGTAAATCTAGAAGTTAGCCAAAATATCAAAACAGCAATTTCTTTTGGAATAAGTGATGATATATCTTAGGCTTAAGTTCTTCCTTAATGTATTGGAGGTGAACATAATCAAGTATGCTATGATTTACTCTATGTGCTATTATCATTAATCTATGACATGCAAATTTGATTTCAATCATGAACTTGATAGAAATGTGGGACTATGAATTCTCCAGTCCAATCTATGAACTATCAATAGAATGGAGAATTAGGATTCTAGACTTGGGACAAATCTAGATCTATGAGTTACCAAAATTGATTGAAGCAAGCATGTTATGAATACAATTGGAACATAATTAATCATGCATAAGTGTAGTTTACTTTTGTGTTAGAGTTTTACTATGATCAGTTTTGTTTCCAAAACAAAGAGGAAAGTAACTAGTTCATCTTTATCAAATAGCTATATACATCCAGGGATTGTGTGCTATCCATGCTTATGATTTTGTAAGCTGTCCATGTTTATGAATTTTCTAGTTAAATGATTGTATGCATGCATGTTTTGGAAGTCTGGTCATAGTTAGATACTAATTTGATACAAGTGTGTTTTGAAAATTTGATCATACCTTGTGTATCATGAAATTTGATCATACTTGGAATATTTTGATTCACACATGATCATGCCAAGAACATGCTTAGAACATAACTGATCATACAAACCTGGTTTTGGGACTCAAGTTCATGATTAAGAACATACTCATCATGCTTTGACACAGATCATGACATATATCTTGATTAAGGGAACCCTTAGGACCAAATGGATTAACATTAATTGAGTTAAGGGTTTGGGAAAGGTTTAGAGTGTTCAAACGTTGAAACAGAACCGTTTCTGAAACTTCTCAGTTTCAGAAACCTGTCTGTGTCATACCTGATCAGTCCACCGACCGATCAGGACTCACTCTGATTGGTCTGGCGACCGATCAGATCAATTCTGATCAAGGAACTCCCAGATCGTTCCAAATTGATCCAAAAACTCTTGAGACCAATCACCTTCCATAGAATTGTATCAGTTTAATGATCATACTACAAACAAATCTGATAAAAACCAAGTATAATTGGATCATCCTAGTCATACTCGGAGCAAATCTTATACTGATTCGATACAAGCCCGTGTTGAAATTTTTGAAATTCATATGAACGGGTTGTGTGAATCATGTCGTTTGATCTCTTGCTCCTTGATGAGGGATAATTTTCAGTCATGAAATCCAAATCATGACTCTTGTTCTTAATGTCGTGTTTCAGAAATTTTTCTGAAATACCGAATATCAATAGAGTCCTCTCTCCTGTTATGGGATGCAAATTGTTAATGCAGTCCGATCAGGAACGTATCAGAGTTTCCGAAATTTTTCTGAAATCTGATCGCTCCCCAGACTAATCAGATATCCTTCTGTATCACGTAATCAACAGACCTGGTTGGTCACGGAGACCAATCAAGACTATGTTTCAGATACAGTTGCATTCCTTACTCGTCCTATGAAGCATATACGTATTTGACCATGATATACTTCTGTATATGTCTTCACATGGAAGTCCAAGTGTTAATGCAGTCCGATCTTGAACGAATCAGAATTACAGAAATTTTTCTGAAAATTGATCGTTCATAGATAAATCAGAAATTTTTCTGTATCGATCATCAGTCTGATGGAACTGCGATAATTGTTGTCATATGATGCATATACATTGTTGCCATGATACATTTATGGTATATGCCTCTCATATGCAATTCCAGAATCATCCTTTGACTTACTTGCCATATGAAACATATACATATTTGACCATAATATTATTCTGTATATGTTTTCATGTGCAATTCAAAACTTAACTTTGATTATTTTGGATTTGGGGAGAGACCCGTGTTTGAGGGGGAGGTATGTTTAAAACTTAATAACCATACCCTTTTCGATGTTTGACAAAGGGGGAGAAAATGACTGATTAAGTTTATGGTTATTATAGGGGGAGGATCATGATTCCCTTATGAGAATTGAACGGACTTCAATTGATTGATACCTAAACTTAAATCGGGTTGTCAAACAACAAAAAGGGGGAGATTGTTGATGCAGTCTGGCCCGGTTGTTGTTTTGGTGTTTGACAATGATTTAAGTTTGGTTGAGCGAATTTGGGTTAAAGTCCTGGTCGGGGACTGGGCATGAAACCCTGGCGAGTGAAGCCAGGTCTTAGCTTGTGAAGCTAGGTTGAAATCCCGGTGAGTGAAGTTGGGTCATGGTGAGTGAAGCCAGGTGATGGAAATCCCGGTGAGTGAAGCCGGGTCCTGGTGAGTGAAGCCAGGAGTTGGAAATCCCGGTAAGTGAAGCCGGGTCCTGGTGAGTGAAGCCAGGTGTTGAAAAGTCCTAATTCGAAAGAGGTGGGTGAAAAGTCCTAGCTTGGAGGGCTAGGTGAAAAGTCCTAGCTTGGAGGGCTAGGTGAAAAGTCCTAACTTGGAGGGTTAGGTGAAAAGTCCCATCTTGGAGAGTTAGGTGAAAAAGTCCTGGCTTGGAGGGTCAGGTGCCTAGCTTGGAGGGCTAGGTTAGATGAAGGTCTAACTCGGAGGGGTTGGGTGAAAAGTCCTAGCTTGGAGGGCTAGGTGAAAAGTCCTAGCTTGGAGGGCTAGGTGAAAAGTCCTAACTTGGAGGGTTAGGTGCAAATTCCCAACTTGGAGAGTTAGATTGAAAAATCCTTAGCTTGGAGGGCTAATTCCTAGCTTGGAAGGCTAGGTCTGCGTCCCTGGATCGGTCTGGTGACCGATCAGGGAGTTGGCACGCTGCTCCTTCGTGGATCGGTCTGGTGACCGATCCAGCGATGTCTGATCGGTCCGGTGATCGATCAGGGAGTGTGTGTTTCACTCACTGCACAGCTCCTGATCGGTCTGGTGACCGATCAGGGAGCGAACAGTGAGTTGAGTTCCCCTGCTGATCTGCTTCTGATCGGTCTGGTGACCGATCAGGGATACTGCTCAGATCGGTCTAGTGAACGATCATTTGTCGCAAGGTTCTCACTATCACCGATCAGGATGACTCCTGATCGGTCTGGAAGCAGCCTGATTGGTCTGGTGACCGATCAGGCAGGAGCCTGATTGGTCTGGGGACCGATCAGGCAGGAGCCTAATTGGTCTGGGGACCAATCAGGAGTGTGCAGAAGACTTCTGGATCGGTCTGGTGACCGATCATGGTCCTTCCTGATCGGTCTGGTGACCGATCAGGCGCAGAACTTTAATTCAAATATGCTGTCAGAAGTCTGTTTTCACTGTCGATTCTCTGATACACTGCTGATATGTTTTGATATGCATTGCTAAGCCTCTGTTGGAGTGTGCAGGTAATAGCAGTTGACTCAAACACTCAAGGAGGGTCAATGGGAGGCTTTCCGTTGAGTAGGTTTGGCTGTTTCTCATTCTCAGGTTTCAACGGGCAACTGACGCAGCTGGCGACTGACGGAGGCTCAGCTGGAGAGGAGGTCTTCAGTGGACTGAGTGCTCAGGGAGGTCAGTGGGTTCAGGCTGACTCAGTGGATGCTGATGAAGCTTGTGATGGTGAGCAGAGCTTAAGTGACGAAGCTGGAAGCAGAGGAGCGGAGGCGAACAAGACAGAAATTTGGGAAGTTTGGCTGGGCTGTGTTCGTGCTCTCTGTTGCTTTGTGTTTAAGCGATCTTGTTGCATTCCTGTGAGAGCTTTGTGAGTGTTCCTTCTTGTGTGATCTCCTGTACTCAAGTTATATCATCCGTGAGATCTGTGGAAAGGTTTCTCCACCGAGAAGGAGGCTCTATCTTATCCGGGTTCACCGGGGCTTGATCTGCCGACGATCAAGGGATCACCCACCTTACGGGCACGCCAAGGAGTAGGGGCAAGTTATCCCCGAACCTTGTAAACGATCCTTGTTAGCGATCCTTGGTTTGTATTCTTTGTTTCTGCATTTCTGTTAAGATTGTTTCTCTGCGTATGCTTTGTTTCCGCTGCTGCTAACTTAAGTGCAGAGAAAGATTTCAAAGTGCAACTTATGGGTGTCTGGCTATATTCACCCCCCTCTATAGCCATCTCGTCACCAACATATATATATATATATATATATATATATATATATATATATATATATATATATATATATATATATATATTATTATTTTTCTAAAAAATTCTCATCGATCGAAACAATATGACAATCTGAGACTGGTATAAGAATTTAAAAAATTAATAATTATTTCATTAAAATAATTTATATTTTTTTAAAAAATAAAAAATTATAGATAATAATAAAATAATAGATAGTATATTTGGATGAATATAAATGTTAAATATTTAATGAGTATGAAAATGAGTATAAAAGTGAATATGTATTGTCATCCATATCCATAGGGGTGTAAACGAGCCAAGTTGCTCGTGAGCTATTCGGGCCTCGGATCGAAAAATAATTCGTTCGAGTTCGTTCAATTAAGTTAACGTGCCGATTTCAAGCTCGAAAACATTATCGAGTCAAGCTCAAACTTAGCAATATTTGATTTGTGATCTCGCGAACATGTTCATTAAGAGGCTCGCGAACGTGCTCGATAAGAGGCTCGCGAACATGTTCATTAAGAGACTCGTTTATCTTATTATATATATATATATAATTAAATATTACATAAATAATAAATAAAAATATTATATTATTAATTATTATAATTATTTATTTTAAACGAGCTCGAATTAAACTTGTTTAATTTTTAAACTAATTTTTTTCGAGCCGAACTCGAGCCGAACTCGAGTTATTTAATTTTATTACGAGTCGAATTCGAGCTTAAGAACTAAAATTCAAATCGAACTCGAACTCGAGCTCGAGCTCGAACTCGAGTTTAAAAATAACGAATCGAGTCCGAACTCGAGCCTCTTATTATTCGATTCAGCTCGGTTCGATTACACCCCTACCTATCCATATATTCAACACCTATCAATGGGCACGAGTTGAGATCTGACGGTCCATCGTACTTCAAGCACGGATCGTAAAGCTCCGAAATCAAAACACGCCGAGCTCAGCGAAGGGTGAAAATCAACGTCCATGATTACGCTAAACAATCCAACGACAGCAAAAACTCGCCGCTCTCTTTAAATACAGATCGCTCTCAGTCCGCTGAAACCCTAGCGGAAGGCCCGGAACATTTCTCCCGAGCAATGGGTGAGCTGCATCTCTCTCTCCCTCCTCTTTTGTTCATTCGCTTTCCGAGTTTTCATTTTTCTCGCTTCTCGGGTTGTTGCATTTTTTTTTTTTTGTGTGTGTGATTTTAGTTGTTGACTATGTGGGTTTGATTTCAGGGGCTTACAAATACGTATCGGAGCTATGGAGGAAGAAGCAGTCGGATGTGATGCGTTTCCTGCAGCGGGTTCGCTGCTGGGAATACCGCCAGCTTCCGTCCATCGTCCGCGTCACCAGGCCGACGCGTCCCGACAAGGCTCGGCGTCTTGGTTACAAGGCAAAGCAGGTTACGATCCATGAGCGATTTCCGTTATTTTTGCTCTTTACCAAGATTTTAATGCATTTTTCTTGCTTTTTATTTAATGTTTTTTTCCTGTGCATGAGCCTTTGACTGTTTGAATCTTCATGGATCTCTCATTGTTGTGCGCTCATTTCCATAACCTCTCACTTCCTTTACCCTGACGTATGCCATGCTCTAACAGCGTATCTATTTTGATGTGAAATGCATTACTTTATCAGTAGATTGTAGCTATTTGATCTCCATACGTATAGGTTCTTGAATCTTGATGGCTTGTTTGCACAATGATTAAGACATGGTAATAACCTAATCCAGGATCGCCTCCCATTTCTTTAGTCGTCCTTCCTCGGCTGTAGTTGCAAGTCCCGGAACTATTAGCTGTAGTCTAGGAATTCCCTTAACTATCTTGTATTCTATATGATGCCTCTTCCTCTGTAACTCAATGAAATTAGAGTGGATTGAGTTAAGTTTTCTAAGAAAAAGTTACTGCATCATATTGTTTTCTTCTTGTTGGTGTCATTTGTTGTTAACTTTGAACTCTAATCCCATGCTTTCCGTTTCTTGTTTGTATGAGTATTTTCCCTGTATTCATTATTCCCAAATCTATAAGGGATATGCCGCTACCCTTATGGTTTGTTTGGGAGGAGGTGAGGGAAGGGGAGAGAAGGATAAATAAGGGGAAGGAGAATTTTGAACCTTGCTTGGAAAGGAGTGAGTTAAATGTAAGGTAGGGATTGGTAAACTTTAACCTTCCTTGCCCATAAAAAGGAAGACTTTCTTACAACATTTGGTGTGTAAGGAAGGGGAAGGGAATCCAAATTATTTTTTTGTTCCAATCTTATACCTTTTGTAAAAATCAAATCAATGCCTAATTTAGGAATTGAGGGTATTTTTGTAACTTTACATATTTAACTTTCATTCCTCTTCCTTTCCTCCTTTCCTCTCAAACAAGGTAACACATGTTATGTTAATGAATCTTCCCTCCTCCTCAAATATGGGAAACATCAATACTTCCCCTCCCTTCCCTCTCCGTTAATGAACGTTAGGAGGGGAAGTAAAGTATTTATGTTCCCTTGTTTGAGAGGGAGTGAAGGTTCATTAGCGGATTATGTATTATCCTTTTTGGGAGGAAAGACAGAGGAATGAAGGTTAAATATATAACATTACAAAAATATCTTCACTTCTTAAATAATACATTGATTTGATATTTAAAATATGAATAAGATTGGAACAAAAAAATATTTTGGGTTTTCTTTCCCTTTCTTACACCCCAAATTGGGGTGTAAGAAAATCTTCCTTTTCATGGGCAAGGAAGGTTAAAGCTTACCCATCGCTACCTTTAGCTCAGTCCTTTTCAAACAAGTTTCAAAGTTCCTTTTATTTACTGTTCCTTCACCTCCTCCCAATAAATGAGACATAAGGCTCTATATTTGTTCATAATTCATTTTTCTTGTGTGTTTTTTTCATGCTTATAGTGTTTGCTTTCTGGATGCAGGGTTATATCATTTATCGTGTCCGCGTAAGACGCGGTGGCAGGAAGAGACCAGTTCCCAAGGGTATTGTCTATGGAAAACCCAAAAATCAGGGTATCACTCAACTTAAATTCCAAAGAAACAAGAGGTCGGTAGCTGAGGAGAGAGCTGGCCGGAAGTTGGGAGGCCTTAGGGTGTTAAATTCCTACTGGGTTAATGAGGTCTGATAAATTTTATTGTTTGACAGTATTGGCCTTTATAAAGTTTTGCTCCAAGTTATCCTGGTATTTCAGACTTCACCGATCTCTATAAATTTTGTTCTTGTGTCTCACAGGATTCGACCTACAAGTATTTTGAGGTTATCCTTGTTGATGCAGCTCACACAGTGATCCGCAATGACCCCAGGATCAACTGGATATGCAAGGGTGTTCACAAACACCGTGAGCTTCGTGGACTCACTTCGGCTGGCAAGAAGTATCGTGGCCTCCGTGGCAAAGGTCATCGCCATCACAAGGCCAGGCCATCTCGCAGGGCGACCTGGAAGCGGAACCAGACCTTATCTCTCCGTCGTTACCGGTGAACATTCAGGCACAGATAATCCAATTCAGATCATGATTCTGTTTCTCCTCTAATTTAGGTGCCCTTTTCATGTGTTTGACGAACATGGAATTGCATGCTGTGCTTGTAGTGTGAGCCTAGTCACATGCATCTCTGTGATGCTTAGGTGACCATTTGAGCAGGTCATCAGGCCTTTTCTCACCACCCTTTAAATTAATTGTCTTGAGAAATGAATACTGAACCCGATATTTATTTTCTAAACGTTTTTGCCCAAAATAATCTCTCGTCCTCACTTTTAAACTTTTCAGTATGCTAGATCAACTCATCTGGTGAAAGGCTGAAAGCTGTATCAAGCGACATTTGAGATATACACTACCACCAACAAAATTCATGTGACAAGAGAATTCTGAAATGAAAGTTAAATACAAATCATGCGTTGACAAGAATTCGTTAATGACAATCGAGTATCATGTCAGGAATAAGTTTCATGTTAAGATTACAATCTACCTACGGAACATCCAGAAGATTCATGCACATGGTCACAAACATTCAGTGTAGCAGCATATTTGCGCTAGTTACAAGTTCATACTACAAACAGTCCAAAAGATGGCACTAAAACCTAGAATCTAGAAGACAATATACTAAGTTTTAATAGGCGAAGCCTTGGTCAGATGCTGTGCATCACCACTGTTACCCGAAGGAACATCCTTGGGGACAGCAGAGACCGAATCCTCCTGAATACTTTTCCCTGCTGGATCCCCTTGGTTGTCTTTAGCTGCTGACAAATTTTTTGAGTCGTCTGGCAGAGGCGAAACGTTTGAGTCAGCTGGCTTATCAGCTTCAGTTGCTGTTTCTGCGTCATTGTTCCCCAAATCAGCTGCAGTTTTCTCTTGAACGTTTCTGTCGGTTTCTAAGGTTGAATTTGGCTCGCCTGCATCCTCATTCACAACTTTCACAGAAGAATCCTCATTCACTGTAATCTCTTCGGTAGCAATAACCTCATTCACTTCAGTCCCAGTTGTTAAAGCCTCACAATTAACCTTGTTTTCATTTTCAGCTTGGACCTTGTTTTCATCTTCAGTATCCTGCATTTCCACATCAGTTGATGCTTTAGCTTCTTCTGTCACAACATCCTCTTTTGCCTCTGAAGTGGCATCAAATCCATCTTCATTATCCTTCTTGTCTTTTGTTGCTTTCTTTGAACTTGATTTCCTTTCTCGCTTTTTTGGCTTCTCGTCTTCTGGGGTATCTACTGGCTTAGCTCTCTCCTTAATTCTTGCAGAACGCCTTGGAGTGTCTCCTGCATACAAGTTTTTGATGAATGAACCAAAATACAGATTCATTTGTGCAATATTCATATGCATGTATTTTGTGTAATTGTGGAACTCTAACACGCATTAGGAAAACTCAGAAAGTAAGGATACCGGTTCCCCAGTCAAATTCACTTGAAGGAGGGCCTCCAGGATGTGACTTCAAGTATTGCTGTAAGTGTCTCTTATTCTTAATCTCCTCACCAGTAGGCGATATGAACACAATCTCATTCTTTCTTGGACTTGCATCCTCGTTCAGTAAGAACTGTCAGTTCCAAAAATGTATATTACACTGTTGATGAATGTGAAATAACTACTGTTTGCTATTAATCTTGAACGCATATGCATATAAACAAATCAATAAATATTTTTAAAAAATGGGAAAATAATAGTAACAGCATATTAGGTTTTCATCACTCAGAAAGGAAGCTATCTAAGGATAGAGAAGAATTGGACAATTGTCACGCAATCAGAAGATAGAAGAATCTTCAGTGTCATTGCATATCCAGACAATTAGCACTCTTGTTATCATAATGAAGGTAGAACATAAAAGAAGAACCATCTTAATCTTTTTAAGATTCAGTACATGTTGGAAAATTTCAGAGAAAAGGTATTAAGGCATGTATCGTTTGGCTGTGACAAAACCTCTTTGCCCTAGAGGTTGTAAATAAGTTAAAAGGGAAGTAGCAAAATGCTATCGGTTGGATTAAAGACTAAATGTTTTTTCTCTTATAGAAAATATGAAATAACAACCCAGTATTATACTTTTCTGTAATTGCTGAAAAAGTAACAAATCAAATAAAAGTCAAGAGACAAGAAGATGGCCATCATCCTCTAAGGAAATTAGCATAGGCTCTGTTAATGCAGAATCTATGGCACTCCATTCATTGAGAATAGATTACCATAAATTTCTCAACAGAAAGCACCGGCAAAATTATTTCCAAACTAGTCTTGCAGCTCTGCATGGTCATAGCTGGCTTTTATATTCATCTTAAAATAATATTAATCCAATATACGAACACAATCAGCATGTTGCTGAAATATGTACATTTATTGTGATTATAATAAGTTGATACTAACGTTGGTTTTCAAAAACTGAGATCATAAACTGCTGAAATAAAGATCAGACAGAACAAAAAAAGAGAATATTTAACACATGGAAAAACATAGATCTGCTAATAAGATAAACACTCTATCTTGAGCTTTTGAATGATAGGTCAGGATGAGTTTGTAGAGCTATTTCAGAAATAATTGATAAATACAAACAAAAAAAATGCAATGCAACTATGCAACTGACTGCCTAATAGGGCCATGTGAGTGGAGCCAAAGGGATAAGGTGAATTCAAAAGATTAAAGAACAACCTGATCGATGTCAGTTGACATAACAAGGATTCAAGACCAGTATTGTCTCCCATTTCACTCCTATTTCATTTTTCAAATTAATCATTTCATAAAAACATCATTTACATGGAGGCTACCTATGAAGGGTTATCAACAAACTCAACAATGGCCCTAGAAATCTATATTACAAGTTTTTGACAGTTTGGCACCCATGCGGACGCAGTAGGATTATACATAGGTTCACCAACATTGAACATAATGCAACTTCAACTATCTTTGGTGTTAATAGATAAGGCTTTGAACTCATATAAAAAAGTAGACATAAATAATGCTAACAGCCCTCATAAATTGCTGAAAAACACTAGAAAAAGGCACATGGAGTGCCTTGGATGCTTGGATTGCAGGTAAAAAAAAAATAAAGAAAATATTGAATTGTACAAAAAGAGAAAAAGTAATGAGACCCATTATTTGATGGAACAAAGTACTAAAATGTATCCAAAACAAACAAAATAGCCTCATTTATACTTTAGATGATACAAAAATCAAACCACTAATTCAAATTGTTTATTGTTCTTGACAAAGCATAAAAACGTGTACTTTGCTAGATAATAAGCTAAAGAATTTAAAAATGAGAACACTTTGTAAGATTTAAGGACAATAAGCTAATAAAATCTGATTCCATAAATCAGTACTTAAATACCTCTTAAAATTTTATATATCTAACATCATCCTTTTAAAAGCAGTTTCTTTTACAGAAAAATGAAGCAGAGCAAAATAAACAATGCGAGTGTTTTTCTAGAACCATCACCTTAGTAGTCCACTTCCAAGCCATAGTTGCCAAAACATTCCTTCTGTGTCATATTTGTAAAGGTCAAAACCATGTGTGCCTCCTCAACAAAATTAAACTTCCCAAATCTAGCAGACGATAACTTATTGATGACTGATGGTTTTGCTAATTGATGTGGATTTCGAATTTGTATGCATGGAAAGGATATGGCTATGGATAGAAACAAAAATATGGGAAAAGATAGACAGAAGATTAAAGAGCAGCTGTGAGAACAAGCTAGAGTTGATAGAAGGAATGCTGATGGAACACCAAAATTGAACAAACTCGCACATAAAAAATGTGGAACCGCCACATTAACGGCCCCCCTACTAACGGTCCCATGTGAAAGGAGGGAGGTTCAACAGGAGCACAAGTATTAAGCGTATGGTGGGAAATGTTCAAGCAATGAAACCCTGGAAATCAAACCCTTTCCAATTTGGACACAATGCCATGCACTTACCATCTGTGCCAAGCCCTAGGGGCAACACAAACTCACACATAGCTTTGATACCAAGTTGATGTAGCATGAGGAATAACTATATCACAAATAGAATAGTAACTCGCACACAAAAGAAAAGTCAAAAGGATTTTATTAAAATTGAAGAATATCTTACATGAGGATTTAGGAACCATTATTGTAAACAAAAGAAAAAACATTCATCTAAAATAACTTTTCATAAATAGACCACTAATCCCTAAAATAAAATATAACTCCCTACTTTTTTTTAAAGACATCAAAATAAAAGCTTACAATTTTTAGAAATTTATAAATTTTAATTACCTAATAAAAGAAATTTAATTTAAACCTTAAAATTTTTAACCCTATCTCAATTTTATTTTAAAACTATATCAAATGTCGATGATTTTTTTTTTTTTTGAAGAAACAAGCAACAAAAGTCATGATCAGCTGAATGTACTCTAGGAGCTCTTATTGCCCTCTACAATAAAATGAAATATGGTGCACAAGTGCGCATGTGAGACAAAAGTTTGTTCTACCATTTTACCATTTATTGAATGGCATCTAATTGTTTTCCACTTTTGGTCTAAATAGAGATATTAGTTTTATTTGTAAAAAGAAAAGATTAGCCACCATTATAATTATAATGACTTCTAATAAGTACAAGTTATATTTAGAAGGATAATTAAAAGTAGAACACTATTCATTATTATTAGTTAGTATAAATGGTAATTAATAATTAGAGTTATTAGAACTAGGCAACTAGCATACCTATAGTGAGAAAGTTAGTTTTATATCTAATTATTTAAATTGTTGTTTGTTGACAGGATGCCTGGAACACTTTAGTTATTTCTTTGATTTGTTTTAAAAAATAACTTGTTTTTACTCCCTGGATCATATAGAGCACATTTTTGGTATTATTTGGTAGTTGGATATTATTCGTACCAGTATCCATGACAAAAGTAATTTATAATAAACTTAGTTACGATGCCAAGGCTCCGAGAGTAAGATGCGGGATTATGTGCTTTATCTGTTTGACTGCTTTTCTGACCCTCTTGAGATAGTGGTATTTTTTAATTTTTATCTTATCTTTCCTAATAACTTCACACATCAATTAGACATTCGCTTAGGCTATATTAATTTTTTTTTCACATCTAATCCATAGAATAAGGCAAGCTATATTGAAGTTTCATACATGCATACTAACTATTTTATGATCCTAAGTATTCCGACAAAAATATCTAAATTTCTTACATGAGTTTCATGTTCATCCATCCTAGTATTTTCTAAAAAAAATTTATTATTGAACCTACAATCACATATTCAATTTCTAAATTTAGGCGATAGTTTTGAATTTTTCCCCCCTAAGTTTCCACTTTCTTTTTCAAACTATTCTTTAAAAATATGTTTGATAGCAATTTTTGATATTAGAACCGAATTTAGTATTTGAGATTTTCCAACATTTTCTCGTTCTTGTTTGCAAGCTACACCATTGCATCCTATTCATCTTCTCAATGACTTGTGATAGTTTTTGTACCCTCCTCATTCACACAACCATCGCATCCACTTCCATAGCCACTTCGAGCATTTGACCACATTGTGATTTGTGTGCCCATCACCAATGACCCCATCAAGCAATTCTTGGTCGCCTACAACAACCTAACAACAAACACCCCATCACCTTCTACTTCCCTTTTCATCTTTTCACCTTTGCCAGAGGTAGCTCTCATCACCTCTTGCAAAAACAGAAGCAAGAGTTGCTTCTCAGCAGGTCTATTTCAAATCTGCAGCCTCTGGCAACCTCAAGCAACATCATTGACACTGCTTGCGCTTGTATCCACCAGACCTCACCTTAACCTCCATTTTATCTGTCAAAAAAGTGTCAGCAACCACCATTGGCTCCTCCCTCACACAAAAAAGGCACAGCACACATCCCTACTGCACCCACAAAGAGGCACCCTCATGCTATCTTCTGTCGTTGCAACCATGCTGCCACTGCTCCATGGCCAATTGCTTTCTTCTTCAGTGTCTACATCATCCGAGTCTTGTTCTGAAGATTCCAGATATGCTTGTAGATTCAGTAAGAGTATGACTACAGCGGATTCACTTAATCCATCGCAAACACGAGATTCCCAAATCAAACCAAAATCCTTTTTTTTCAGCAGATTCTGATATATTAGATTTCTCCTCGGTATTCCTTCACAACAGAGTCTGTTTTCAACACCTTTCTTCTAGAATTTCTTGGTATTTTTTGTTCTACAATAACCTCTTCCTGGCGGCAAAAGGCGATTCGCTCGTCCCCAGTGTCCCCGCCAACCCGTCCCAGGGCCAACACAAAGAAGATAAATTGTGGGGGCTACTAGCCCGGACAGTGATTATCGCATAAGGGAGGGCAGACACTTGGCGGCAACGTCTCATGCACTAGCCATCAGTCCATCCCGTGGGGACTACAATAACCTCTTCATGCTGATATAGCAAGCAGCAAGCAATTCTTAGTAATCTGCTCATTCTTTGTTCTTCCTCCCTAAATATAGCAAGTTTTGCTTCTCTGTTTCTAGCACTCTGTCTCTACCTCCTACCTGGGCTTTCATCCTCTTTGGTTGCATGTTACAGCTATTTGAATACAAACAAGCAATGTAAATCCTCTGCCTAGGTTTGCTTCTTCTTGTTGTTGCATCACAAGGAGTTTATGGGAATTTGTCCTCCTTTCTCTTCTTTCCTTAAGTCCCAGCTAGCCTTTATTTTATATCTTTCAACATATCAGGTTCTATTCTATATGTGTTGATATATGCCGCCTAAAAGCTAATGAAGACCTTATGTGAGAAAATGTCTTATTCATATATTAATACATCCAATAACGGATCAAGTGGTGTTATCCAACTTTTCTCTTAAAGATCTTTGATGTTTTCCTTTTATCCCCTTGACCTACTGCATGTTGTTATACAAAGCTTCAAGAAGAAGTCCACTATAGAGATTAATTCCTGAAGTCTCTATTAATTCTCATCTCACTTCATCCTCTCTCTCTCTCTTGTTGAAGTACTGTTTGGAGGTCAAAAAATTCATTTGGTTCTATGATGACATGAGGCTGAAGGGATCATTATATGTGTAGTGCATCAACTATTCCCAAACTTAATCGTCTTTTCATTTTTTCTGGTTAATTTTTGTTTATATTTTTCCTATGCTAATTTCTATATAGCAAGCTGAACATAGGCAAAATCAAATGCACCAGCTTGAGGAATGTGTTACGAGTGTCAAATTAATAGGGATGTTAGTGTAATGGCTTTAGTCCCACAGTCATATTTTAGGTTTAGGACTTCCCCAACGAGTTCTATGCAAACATGGATATCCCTTTACAAATTACTATTATGCTATTCTTTTCCAAATTTGGAAGTGCCGAAATCACTAAATGAGGTAGAGGCTAACTCCAGAGCTACTAAGGTAGGCTTCATTCTCGAATTGAAGTTGAGTATAAATGAAGTAATCAAGTGATTTTTCTGTAATTACATCTTCGCGACTCATTTAGAAATTCTTTTAATCTCAGAAGAGCGATAACTAAACTGAGGCTGAAATTCGACTCGCTCCCTAATCATCTCGCTTGCACTAAACAAAGAAACGGAAAGGAATCAGAACCCACGGAAACCCTAGAATCCACAACGCAGATCCACCAAGACAAGCTACCAATCACCTACGCCCCCGACTCAAATAGAAGCCATAAAAGGAAAAATTAGGGCAAGAAACGAACTTTAAGGCGAAAAAACACGAAAACCAGGAGGAATTTCCCCAAACCATACCTTCTTCGTCCACCCTGCAGGCGCCGGTAGCTCGACACAGACAACCTCCGGCTCGTCCGCCCTAGCCTTCTCCGGAGACGGCGGCGCACCCTTCTCGGCGCTCGCATCGCCCACCTCCACCTCCGCCATAGCTCGGCCTCGACTTCCCGCTCTCCGGATAAGCCAACGGATTCGTACGGAATGAATGAAGTGAAGGAAAATAAAATATTTATCTAAATAAATAAATATGTGAAGAAAAGAGCATAACGTGAGAGATATCTGTCTTTCGCTTTCAAACGGCGTCTCGTAACGGCGGAACTCAACCGTGACTACCCCGTCGGATTTGAAGGTGAGACTTCGCGTACGACATTGTCGGATGTGCTGCAAGATACAGTCCTCACGATCTCACTGTTCCGATTCACTATTTGTCGAACTGAGAGGGCCCAGCGGCGTAAGGCCTGTGGCCAATAATTGCCCGTCAACGTTTTCTTTCCTGCCCCGCCTCTGGTACAATCATCGCAGAGGACTAGCCTCGATGGGTCCCGCCGTCAGACGTGGCGGCCGGCTATTGGATGGATTCGGAAAGAACGGGATGCCGAGGATCGAGTTGCTGGCCGGGTGATCGACCCGGGTGCCGACGCGACGTTGACTTTCTTGACGGCGTTTGTGGAGATCTGAGAATCAATGTAAGGAGTTGAGAGAGACACGTGTGGCGGCGATGCTCCGGTTAGTAGATACGTTTTTTTCGAATAGACCCCTCTGCCACCTGATTTTATCCCAAATTTTTTTTTCTTAATATCGATGGGCAAATTACATTTTCAGTAGGTTGTATTTTTTCAATTTTAATTCTGTTATTTATAAATCTATATTTTTAGTATAATAATTTTGTATTATTTTAAATTTTAATTTTTTATTCAAAATTCAAATTGATCATTGATAATTACTTAGCTAGCGGCAACGATGCTCACATGAATTTCGAGTGAGGGGATTTCCGATTTGAATCAATTTTGAGCGAAGGCATTGAATCTAGTGAGTCAAGGAATGGACTCGAGTTAGGATTTACGAGGGAAATGAACGAGGGATCGATTTGGAAGAAGAAATATGATGATTGGGAACTAGAACCAAATAAACTGGAGCTTGATGCTGCCGGAAGGGTAGTGGCAGTAGTTGAAGATGAAAAAGATGAACTTGGGATAGATGACTTTGAATTTGAGTTTGTCGCCCCAAACTGAAAGCTGCCGGAGCTCGACGAGGAAGCAAATTTGTTCCCAAAGTTGAAGAGGGAAAAAAATGATGGGAATTGAGTAGAAGTAACAGTAGAAGAGGTTTTGGCACTGTTCTCCGGTAGAGAAGAACCTATGTTATTAAAACCTGAACCCAAATTGGACTGGCTGTTGCTGGTGCAAGAGCAGATTGGCTTCCAGCAGCGTTAAAAAATGGACTTGGCACCGTAGATACATCGAATGCAGGCATAACACGGACACAATTAGCCCTGTGTTCAAGAAGTTGAATGGCAGTGACTCCCTCAACTTTCAGAAATATGTGAGCT
The DNA here is from genome assembly GCA_024364735.1 of Boesenbergia rotunda. Lineage (NCBI taxonomy): Eukaryota > Viridiplantae > Streptophyta > Magnoliopsida > Zingiberales > Zingiberaceae > Boesenbergia > Boesenbergia rotunda. The sequence continues at coordinate 167,011 of JAGFNQ010005435.1, read as the reverse complement.
TCCACTCTGAACTTGATTTGACCAAGTTCCAGCAAAGTGAGTAACATTATCACTAGGAGAGGTTTTGATGCTGTCGTCCAGATTTGATGAACTTGAATTAGAAAGCATTGTTGAAAAGACACCAGGTTTTGTGTTGTTTGTATCTGTGAAAATTGGCGCAAGAGTAGGTTGTCTTTCTCCAACACTCGCAGACAGACTCGATGCAGCGGCTGGATTACTGCTATTTGAGCTGAAAACTCTTGGTGGTGACAAAACATCTGAAGCATCAGAAATTTGTCGTGCTATTCGAGTTCCTACAATCCAGTAACAGCAAAACTAGATGAGGTTTTAGTGCCTTTGCACGGAGATGATGTGTGCAAATTATTAATTCTCGCCGAACCGAAACTACAGTTGTTTCTTGCACCAGAGAATCCTTTTGCTGAAAAAACAGATCGACTTGATGCAGCAGTGGAAGTGACCACAGAGCTAAAGACTGTGAGCACTGGTAAAATTGTTATTAGAAACTCTAGAATCAATTATGTGATATTTGACTAGGGACATTTTATATCATATTTTATTATTAATAAAGGTATATTTGGTTATTATACTTACTTTATATTCTGTGCCGAATGACTAAGTATAATAATATCCTTGTGTAGTAGATTCTTATCTACATTATATCGATTGGTTGAATCGATAGTGAGATAATGTAGAGAACACTACACTAAATTATTCCTAGTCAAATATTAATATTTAGGGACAATATTAATGCACGGAGACTAACATGTAGGTCAACTGATGACTTGAGCTCACAAGTCATGGATATGTGATATCAAGTTGACACATGGGTATACATTGGATAATATGTACTGAATGATCCGTCATGAGAAAGTTTCATAGATTGTCATATGAGTGTCATAAACTCTCATGTGACTATTGGTATAAATAGTCCTTAGACCTGAAGTCACTACGGTTCCCTATATAAGGAGTTATGTACTTTGGTATCGTCAAACGTCACCCATAACAGGGTGGACTATAAAGACGATCACTGGGTATGTAATGAATTATGCGGAGGGATGTGAGTGATGTAGATGGGATCTATCCCTCCCATATAACGGAAGTAATATCTGTGGGCCCCTGATCGAGTAGGACTACTGAAACGCATGGTCATGCTCAAATGAGTCAATATGAGAAATTGAGCTCATTGTTTGAGTGAGTCTACTCGGGGATCAAGAAACACATAGATTAATTGAGGATGACACGGTCTATGCCTCATTGGTCAATCTAGATATCGAGGATAGAAGGACATGGTTATACACTATCATAGTCACGGAGGTTTAGTCGGATCTCGACTTTTCTTATTACTTGGGTAGCAATGATGCATTGCTAGATGCCGCTCATTGTTTATGTGTCTAAAGTGTTTAGGTGTATTGCCAACGTCACGAGAACCTATTCGGTCACACACAAAGGACACAATGCTTCGGAAAATCTGATTGGCAGACCTGAACCCGAGTTGGGAACTCGGGAGGTCAGTTACGGGAGCCCGAGTTGGGAACTCGGGGAGTCCGAGCTCGAGTTGGGGAACTCGGGGAGTCCGAGCCCGAGTTGGGAACTCGGGAGATCTGAGCTCGAGTTGGGAACTCGGGAGCGCAGGTCGGGAGCTCGGCAGACTGAGTCGGGAGCTCGGCACTCGGCGGACTGGGCTGGGAGCTCGACAGACTGGGTCGACACTCGGCAGTCGGGGCTCCGCAGTCGGGGGTCGGCACTCGGGAGACTTGGTCGGGAGACCGAGTCGGAAGCCCGAGAGGCCCGGTCGGATTTACATGCAAGAAAGAGAAAAAGTCTCTCTTCATTGGATAAAGAGAAGATGAAGAGTCACATGAAAAGATGTGCTCTTTATTGACTTTAATGAAGGGAAGGCAAAGAGACAAATGACTCTTGATATTCATGGGATGAATATAAAAGGGGTCAAGTCATTTTTGAATAAACAACTAAGTGTTTTCCTTCTTCCCTTCTTCTCTTCTTCCTCTCCTCCCACTTGGCCGAAACCTTACTGCAAGATTCCTGGTGTTTTCGAGCTACCTCAAGTTGCTAGCACAACTAAGGTAGTTCTCCCGAAGTTGAGAGATTGTGTTCGTGTGGATACGAATAGAGGCACGGACGTTTGAACGCGCAAGAGATCCGGCACATCTTGGACGAGCGGGATAAACGAAGGGCACGCTTCAAAGGTATAAACAGTAGATAAATCTATTAGATAGATAACTTTGTACAAGTTTTCTTTCGTATGGATCGCTCGTGGGTTCTTGTTTCCGCTGCATTTTTATTGTTTTGTGTCGGGAGAACCCAACAAAAACTATGTCACTGTCACCACTCAGGGTAACTGGGACCTAGCCACGGATGCAGAGGAATTACTTGCAAACTTAGAGTCATATCTTGATTTGCACTATTCAAGTTTGATCTTGTCGGAGAGTGAGGTGGACTCTCAACTTGATAACGAGCACGACTTATCGACGAAGAAGGATAGTGGTCGCGTACAGTGGTGCTGAAAACTTTTCCGGCTGAGGGGTATCTGTCCTGCGAAAAAAACGACCGTCAGTAACCCATCAAGAGTTTCCCGGCAAAGTCCTCCGACGATCAAGTTAGAATCTGGTGGAGAAGGGGGAGTTAATTAAGAAACTACTGTAGCTATCAAATATTACACATACCTATATGTAAGGGATGAAGGGTCTTATATAGCCGTGGGAACCGACAACTTCTGTCCCTCTTCTGCCCCCCCCTTTTTATCCCATGCGGGGGCAGAATCAGGGGCCACTGTCAGTTAACTGACTGGCGCCACCCTATCTAACATTTGCAGGGGCGTCGTGGTGCAGGTTGTCCTTTTTCCCAGAGCTTGTCAGGAACCGTATTGTACCAACGAGATCTCCGCGATTCGGACACGAATGGTGTCAGATCTGAGCCGGCGCGAGCCGACTCCGTTGCTACCTTTATCTACAAGGTGTCAGAGGGTTGGTACTGCCGTAGACAATGACGACTTCCGAACCGTAATACCCTTGAGGGGTATGCCGATCGACTAGCCCAGGGAACACCGAGCGGCAATGTAAGGGGAACGCTGATTGGCTCGTGTCGGGTTTCACACTCAGTGCCTCCAACGAGATTTTGGGTTTGACCCTGGCTGGGCAATTTTCCGATTAGGACATCCGATTCAAGTAGAATTCAAGGTTGGCGACGTGGTTGCCCTTACGAACCTTCCTATGACCGACCGGGCTGTTGCCGCTTCCCCCCAGCCCCATGTTCCACCACGCGGGGCTACCATGCTACATCCGTGGGAACCCCCTTTTAGAATTGACCTATCTTCACAAAGTGTCACGTTAGCCGACCTGATTACACGCCAGCTAGGGCGGGATCGTAAGCATCCCCTTCGAGTCTAGTCGAAATAGGTGACGAGCCCAATTGACTAGACCATTTGTTCAGAGTCAAACAGGTCATCCTGTATAGGCCGACCGACCGGCCAGTTATCGACACTTGTTGTCCCGACTAACTCGCGGCATGGACGACATCATTCTCCCATCATTGCTTCCACGTGCTACCTCCTGATGCTTAGAAGATCGATTCGTATCCCCTCATTAACTGCCAGGGCCACGCGTACGATCGAGGACATCGAGGCAGGTGGGGGCATGCCCACTTATAACTCACTGGTGAAGCGAGAGTCTGGACACTTAGTTGGTCCGATGCCAAGGAGCGTGGGTTGCCACGCGCCCGATCAAGGACACCGAGCAAGGTGGTGGCATAAGAGTATGCCCACTTATAACTCGCTGGCGAAATGAGAGTCTGGACACCTAGTCAGTCTGATGCCAGGGAGTGTGGGTTGTCACGTGCCCGATCGTGGACACCAAGCTAGGTGGTGGCGTGGGCGCATGCCCACTTATAACTCGCTAGCGAAGCGAGAGTCTGGACACATGGTCGATCCGATACCAGGGAGCGTGGGCCGCCACGCGTCCGATCGAGGACACCGAGCTAGGTGGTGGTGTGGAGGCATGCCCACTTATAACTCGTTGGCGAAACAAGAGTCTGGACACCTGGTCGGTCTGATGCCAAGGAGCGTGGGCTGCCACGCGCCTGATCGGGGACACCGAGCCAGGTGGTGGCGTGGGGCCATGCTCACTTATAACTCGCTAGCGAAGCGAGAGTCTGGACACCTGGTCGGTCTGATGCCAATGAGCATGGGCCGCCACGCGTCCGATCGGGGACACCGAGCCAGGTGGTGGCATGGGGCATGCCCACTTATAACTCGCTGGCGAAGCGAGAGTCTGAACACCTGGTCGATCCGATGTTAGGGAGCGTGGCTCGTCACGCGTCCGATCGAGGACACCGAGCCAGGTGGTGGCGTGGGGGCATGCCCATTTATAACTCATTGGCGAAGCGAGAGTTTATACACCCGATCGGTCTGATGCCAAAGAGCGTGGCCCTCCATGCGTCCGATCGAGGACACCGAGCCAGGTGGTGGTGTGGGGGCATGCCCACTTATAACTCGCTGGCGAAGCGAGAGTCTGGACTTCTTAATTATGCATGTCACGGGGAGTCCTGGCAATTTATTAAGCAATCCTAAACTGGGTTAAACGCCAGGCTTACACAACCTCACTAGGGCTCTCTATATGGTTGTAGATGAATCGCGCTCCAAGGTCTGTCCAGCTTCTTCCCTCGCTCGTCCTCCAAGTAGTAAGCCCCTGAGACCAACTTCTGGATCACCTTGAAAGGCCCTCCCCATTGGGGCTCTAGTTTGTTAACATCACCGGTCGGCTTTATTCTTTTCCACACAAGATCCCTGTCCTGGAATGCCCTAGCCAGCACCTTTTGGTCATACCTTTGCTTCATCCGCTGTCGATAGACGAACATCCTTGCTGTGGCCCTCACCCAGATTTCCTCGACCAGATCCAGCCCCAAACACCTCCTCTCCGTATTTTCTTTGTCATACGCCTTCCGTCGGTCAGATTCACACCCCACTTCCACTGGCACTACTGCCTCGCTCCCATAGACTAGTTGGAAGGACGTGTGACTTGTTCCCTCCCTTGGCGTGGTCCACTGGGCCCACAGAACGTTGGGTAACTCATCCACCCATATTTCCCCCGCGTGATCCAACTTCGTTTTCACCTCTCAGAATCTCCCGATTGGCGACCTTGGCCTGCCTGTTATTCTGAGGGTATGCGACGGAGGTGAAAGACTGCTGAATGTCATGAGCCGAGCACCACTCCATGATTCTCCTGCCCTGGAACTATCGCCCATTATCCGAGACCAACTTGTGTGGAATCTCATATCGACAAAGTATCTTCTGCCATAGGAACTTTATCATCGCCTACTCGGTGATACGTGCTAACACTTCCGCTTCTATTCACTTGGAAAAATAATCCATCACCACTAATAAAAAACCTTTTCTGGACAGGAGCTATAGGGAAAGACCCCACTATATCAATCTCCCACTGATCGAAGGGGCAGGAGACCACCGACGCTTTCATCATTTCGATCGGCCTATGAGGAAGGTTTTGATGATTCTAACACGATAAGCAAGTAGAAATCAATCAATCGGTCTCCTTCTGTAGGGTTGGCCAATAGTAACCCAAGAGCAACACTTTACGAGCCATGACCCTTCCCCCGGCATGGCTACCATAGATTTCCATATGTATCTCTCGGAGCACGTAATCGGCATCCTCGCTGCCTATACACTTGAGCAGCGGGCGGGCGAAGGCTCTTTTCTACAGCACATCCCCGACTAGGGAGTATTGAACCGCTCGTTTTCTTAAAAGTCTCGCCTACTCCCGGTCGGACGGGAGCATTCCGTGCATCAGGTAGGCGACTGGTGACTAGAGGCGCCCTTTAGTCGATCCCAAGTTCCAATTCTGCTTGTCGCTTTATATGCATCACCAACATAGTTTGACCCAACGGTTGAGGGAGCACGCAAAAGCCCACCGCACTGGCCAACTTTGCAAGTTTGTTCGCCTAGAGGTTGATTTCCCTGAGGATCTTCTACAACTGGACCTCCTGAAATTCGGCCTTCAACTTCTCGTATGCCTCGATATACGTTTGTAGTCTATCACTGTTAACTTGGAAATGACCCGCAAGCTGCTGAATGACCAGCTGTGAATTCGAATGCAACATTACCCGAGTGGCGTCCTTGTGCCTAGCGACCTGCAATCCAGCGATAAGGGTCTCATATTCCGCTTCATTATTAGTGGCTCGGTATTCTAGCCATATGGATAAATGTAGCTGCTCCTCTTTGGGAGAGATCGTCAGAATACCGATACCACTTCCTTGCCGAGTCGACGACCCGTTCACATAAACCCGCCAGACACCCTCTGTCTCTTCCGAGCGCAATTCGCTGAGAAAGTCAGCCAAGGCCTAGGCTTTAATGGCCATGCAAGCCTGATATTGTATGTAGTATTCACTCAGATCAGTCGCCCATTTGATCAACCGCCCTGAAGCCTCCGGATTCGTCAGCACTCGACCCAAACTATTGTTAGTCAAGACAACGATCGGATGTGCTAAGAAATAAGATCGAAGCCATCGAGCGGCTAAGAGCAAGATGTAAGCCAACTTCTCGAGCGTCGTGTAATGACACTCGACACCCTTCAGTAAATGCGCAAAAAGCTGTTGGGGCAATCGACCCAAATATGATCGAGAGGATCATGGATTTTGATGTGTGTGTCAATATGATTAAGTTAGGGTTTCATGATGATCTAATATGTGTATATGAGTATGCAGGTTTGCAGGATACACATAGACTTGGTTGGACGTCTTCGGGTACGGTGAAGGGTGGCATGGAGGCAAGCCGTGGGCTTGTATGCGCATCCGAGGGACCATGGACAAAGCAAAAACGATGAGCCGAAAGAAGCGGACTTCGAGGCGTACGTAAAGGATGGCATGGAGGCAAGCCGAGGGCTTATGTGCGCATCTGAGGGACGAGGGCCAAAGTCGAAGAGGGCTTAAAGGCAATAGGTCGAGACTGCTGGAGCAGGAACGATGAGCTGAGGGAAGCAGACTTCAAGGCGTACGTGAAGGATGGCATGGAGTCAAACCGAGGGCTTGTATGCGCATCTGAGGGAGGAGGGCCAAAGTTGAAGAGGACTTGAAGGCAACAGGTCGAGGCTGCTGGAGAAGAAACGATGAGCTGAGAGAAGCGAACTTCGAGGCATGCGTGAAGGATGGCATGGAGGTAAGCCGAGGGCTTGTGTGTGCATCTGAGGAACGGGAGTCAAAGTCGAAGAGGGATTGAAGGCAACAGATCGAGGCTGCTGGATGAAGAGTCAACCAAGTCGCGAGGTTCCGAGTGCTGAGGGAATTGTACTCGGGGGGACTAAGTCGTAAGGGTTCGAGTGTTGAGAGAAATGTACTCGGGAAGGGTAACCCTAGGCTTAGGGAGTGGACCAGTCGACTGGTGAGGGACCAGTTGACTGATAGGGTCCATAGAAAGATCAGTCGACTGATGGCGATCGGAATTTGAATTGTCATTCGAATTCGACTAGTCGACTGGTAATGGACCAGTCGACTGATAACTGTCATATCAGCCTCGATCTCTATTTAAGGGAGCTCGTTTATGGTTGTTTCTTCTTGGTGAAACTAGCTTGATTAGAGCTTGTTAATAGCTTAGTATTGCTCAGTGATTGTCCAAGATTTGTGGCGAGGTTTCTCCACCCACAAGCAGCGACAAGAGCTAGCCGGAGGTGCTTCGGGAATCATCCACCGAAGGATCAGGATCGTTCACCTTACGGTCAACCGTGGAGTAGGAGTTTCATCCCCGAACCATGTAAATAGGCGTGTCTTTCTTGTGTGTTAGGTTTTAGTTTTTGTTATTTCGCTTGCGCACTAACCATTGTAGGAAGACAAGATTGAAAAGTTGTTATTCACCCCCCTTAGCAAACGGTAAGATCCTAACAAGTGGTATTAGAGTGAAGGTTCGCTCATCTACGGACTAACCGCCGAAAGAGCAAAAAGCTAGAGGAGATGACGATTGAAGAGAAGTTGGGGGATAACATCAATGTTCCACCTCCCTATGATCGCGAGGATTTCGACTATTGGAGGATGCGGACAAAGACTTGGTTCAGCATGGATTGGAACTACATGATTGCGCTTGAAGATCCATTTGAAGCTCCAAGAGATAAGCACGGGAAAAAGCTCTGACCAAGATATTGGAATAAGGAGCAACAAGCATAATCAAAGGCAAACGAAACGATAATCTCAATTTTACTTTGTATTTTGCCTAATGAAATAATTAGTGGTGTAGGTGAATACAAAAGTGCACATGAGTTATAGAACAAGATAGTAGCATTCCATGAAAACCCTACACAAGCTCAAGAAGTGGAAGAGCTCGAGGAAATGAGTTCAATGGTCCAAGAAGAGGAGAAGGACCAATCAGATGAAGAAAGAAGTTCAACATCCGAAGAAGATGAGAAAGAGGAAAAAGAGGAAGAGGCATTCATCTCTTCAAGTGAAGTGACACAAGAAAGTGAAAGATCATCCACTTCATCAAGGGAAGAAGAAGAGGTCTCCACTTCAAGGATTGAGGGGGAGGAGAGACCACCTTCAATACCAGAGTAAGAAGAAGCCACCACCTCCGCCAAAGCGAGATCTAAAGATCACATCATTTGCTTTGGATGCAACAAGAAGGGACACTACAAGGACAAGCGTCCATTAAGTAAAAAGGAGGTAAACCCTAAACCTAAGTCAATTCATTTAAAATCTAACATGGGTTGTAGGGAATAGAAGGACAAAAAGCATATTAGATACTTCACATGTGGAGAGCTAGGACACTATCACACCAATTGTCCAAGAAAAGGAGAGCTCAAGAAATTGAAATATTTGAGAAAATGGGAGAAGGAGGAAAAGAAGAAAAGCTCACATCAAGGGGGAGCTACAAGGGTAAGGGAGGTAATCCTTAATCTTAAGCATGTTTCAAATACCTCTATGTATGCTAGAAATAATGAAAAATGCTTGCCTATGCGTAATTTTGGATTTAAATATTATGATAGAAATAAGGTTAACGTTGTGTCCCAAAATCCTAAGGAACACATGTATCATGATAAATCTAGGATTGTTAAACCTAAAGATCAAGGCATTAATCCTAAGAAAGAGAGACATATGCCTAGACAAATAGGTAGATCTAGGAATGTCCAAGATGGACCTAGAGATGCTAAGGTTAAGAATCTAGAAAGGGAAAATCAAGCTTTGAGGGCAAAGCTTGATAAATTAGAGAAAAACCTAGATAGATTCATTAGGGGATCCAAGGGGTTAGACGTGATGTTGGGGAGTCAAGAACCCAAAAATGATAGATCGGGTCTAGGATATCAACCTATGAGGTCAAATGGTAGTAGAAAGTCATATACAAGGATGTCATATGATAATAGCAAAGGGAAGGCCAAAAATGACAAGGAAAAGCCATTTAGAAGGGAGAAGAAGAACTTAACCAAGGAAAAAGTATACAAGGTTAAGAGAGTTAAAGTTGTAGGTCAAGAAGCACCAGAGGTACACTGGTCTGGTCTTGCCTTCATAGATGAGTTGCCTAGGGAGGTGACTAAGGGTAAGAGCTCTAGGAGTCAAGATGAGATCTATGGCCAATGGATCTCAGGAGGATTTCTCCAAGAAGACTAGATGGACTGAAAAATATGCCAAAGGATGTGGAAGACTCACTTGAGTCTTAATCCTAGGGAGTTAGCACATCAAGTGGGAGTTTTATAAATGAAAAGATGAAAATGAGACTATATTGCATGGAAATTGATTTTCAATGAGTAGATGTCATATAAATCAATGCTAGGGGTGCATTGGGATTGAGGATAAGAAGGCACATCAAGAAGAGATCGAAACTAGGACTTTAGGCCAAGGATGAATTGAACAAATTAGATAGTTTTGAATTTCGTGTCAAACTTGGGATTGACGATAGATTTACTTGTAAACATATTTTTCCCAAGTAAATGTAGGTGTTATAAATATCTCCACGAAATTTTAAAATTTTTAGAGATTTATAGAATTAGTTATTCAGTTCTGAAGTTAGGACAGAATGGCTGAAATTAGGGTACCAATCGACTGATTCAGAATCAGTCGACTAGTCTAGTTCAACTTAGAAACTAGAATTTCTAAGGCATCAGTCGACTAATCCCCGATCAGTCGACTGATATTTCTGTATGGTTTATCAGTCGACTGATCCAGGGGCAGTCGATTGATCTGCGATTTATTTAAAAGGAATAGTCGTTCGGGGTGGCCGAACCTAGAGTTTCAGCGCCATCCTCTGTGAGTTTTCATCTCCCTCGACCTCCTCTTCTGCTCCAAGCGTTCTCAAGGTCTTGAAATCACATTCCTAGTCTTCCTCCAACTCAGATCTAGGTCTAGGGCAAGAAGAGCATCTTCTTTGAGTCAATTTTCATCAACATTCATCATGCAACGTGCGGGAAAATGATAACGACTTATGTGGTTTATTTTTCGTGTTTAGTTCATGATTCATGACTAACTTGTCCCATGTTGCATGTTTTTCTTTGTTTTCCTTCTTTATGGGGTAATGTTTGGTACATGCATGGGTAAATTGCATCTTAGAGTTGTCCAAAAGAGAATGATGGGTGAGGGACTATCCCAACAGCGTCCTGCAGATCCTAAGGCACCTCGACTGCGTTCCGAGGAATGCCGACGGAGATTTGCAAGTGCTGATTTTGTAGTGATGAACTGTAGGTATCTTAATCGGTCGTATTTCCAGGAAAATGCCCCTCACATTGTTGAGATGATCACCCATTTTGGGTTAGAGCAGGTAGTCTATTGTCAGCATTATGTCAACATTGACATGTGCAAAGAATTTTATACTAATCTCTCATACATTAGTCCTGATGATGGGGCTTATGAGTCCATGGTAGCAAGAGTCACCATCTCCTTTTCATCTGCAGTATTTGGAGCATTTTTAGGGTATAGAGTTTCCGATAATGCATTTACATGTTTTCCAAAAGTCATCGAGCATTTCACCCTTCCAAATGTAACCCTGGACCAAATCCATCGTCATTATTTTAAAAGACCTCGACCTCATCTATAGCGCATCTTTGAAGCTAGACGCATGAGTCCAGTTAGCAATGTATTATATAAAGTTGTCCTAGATTGCATTTTACCGATTGTCACCAAGGGAAGGTCGAAGATTCAACTGTCTCACTTGGTGATGATGTATGCACTGGAGAGAAGGTTAGATATTGACATCGTCTTGCATATATTTGCATCCATTATCCATTTTTCACATGAGATCAAGAGAAAAATCTATATGTCATTCTGCCACATTTTGACCGAATTTTTCAAAACTAGAGTCATTATCACTACTAGAGGTCAGATGCATAGTTTGTCCAAGGATTATGACCAGATCGGCTCTAGGCAGCTCTCTCTGGCTGGGATTGAGAGTCGGCAGGGGGAGATGGTCTGGCGACAACATCCTGCTTCTTCCAGTTTAGATGAGGAGGGGGCTGCTGCTGGGGTTACCAGGAGCAGTTCTCCCTACTACAGTCAGAGGTGCACGGTCTGAGGGAGGACTTTCAGACGTTTCAGCAGCACCAGGAGGGTCTCAGAGGCGACTTTCAGAGGTTCCAGCAGCGCCAGTATGAGATGTATACGATGATGCAGCAGTAGAACCTCATGTATCAGGCCCCTCATCCTCCTCCTCCAGGCGATGGCATGTAGCTCAGTTTGATTTGGTGGTGACTGTGTTGAAAGTATATCTAGCTTAGGCATTTATATTTATCTCTCAAACACTTAATTGGGTATTGTAATATGTGAAAACTTCGGGGCTATGGCCCTTGTGATATTGTTTATCCTTTAGTATGACTTTATATGACATTTCAATTTATGCTTTCATATTCCTTATATGAGTTTTCAATTCATGACTTGATATTGCTCATATGGAATGTTTTTATCTTGCTATTATGGGCATAAGGAAATTTTCATATACATGTATATGTCTAGAGTTAAGGGATGAAAAGGGGGAGGTTTCATCATGGATTTTATCTTGGAAAATTATATGAAAAGAAAGGGGAGATTTGAAAATAATTTTATATTTTAAATGGTATAGGATATGCTTGGCAAACACATAAATTCAAAGTTAGGATAGAAAGTTGATACAAAATGATACATTTTCAAAGAATTGGAGTTTTTGTCAAAAGTTAAGCATATTTGATATTTTTCACGAAACCATATTTTTTATGGTAGAATATATCTATATATCTTAACAAATATGCTTGCAAAATTTCAAAAATTTTTGAATTTTATGGAATTTTCTAGAGGTTTCTGAATTTCGGTTGGGAAATTCAGTTTGGAGTGTATCAGTCGACTGCCACTGGGGCAATCAACTGATCTTTCTGTGGGTTTGTGAATTGCAGGGACCAGTCAACTGATGCAGAGGCAGTCGACTGGTAATGCTAGGTTCTGATTTCTTGGGGGTTTTTAGAAATTGAAAGGTATTCTCATTGACACTAGGGTTAGGATTGCTTGGGGCAATCTTTTTGATGGTATTAAAGGGGGAGAACTTGTGGTTTTAAGTTAAGTTTAACTTAATTTGGTGTTGTGAAAAATTAAAAATTATGTGAAGGGCATAGGTTAAGGAGGAGGGCATGTTTATGTCTCTTAATGTGCTATGTCTTTAATTTTCAATTGTTATTGTTATTTTTGCACCTAACTTAAACATATTGTCACACATCAAAAATGGGGAGATTGTTGGGGCAATCGGCCCAAGTATGATTGGGAGGATCATGGGTTTTGATGTGTGTGTCAATATGATTAAGTTAGGATTTTATGTTGATCTAATATGTGTATGTGAGTGTGCAGGTTTGCAGGATACACATAGACTTGGTTGGACATCTTCGGGTACGGTGAAGGGTGACATGGAGGTAAGTCGTGGGCTTGTGTGCGCATCCGAAAGACCATGGATAAAGCAGGGACGATGAGCCGAGGGAAGCAGACTTCGAGGTGTACTTGAAGGATGGCATGGAGGAAAACCAAGGGCTTGTGTGCGCATCTGAGGGACGAGGGCCAAAGTCGAAGAGGTCTTGAAGGCAACAGGTCGAGCCTGCTAGAGCAGGAACGATGAGCTGAGGGAAGCGGGCTTAGAGGTGTACGTGAAGGATGGCATGGAGGCAAACCGAGGGCTTGTGTGCGCATATGAGGGACGTGGGCGAAAGTCGAAGAGGGCTTGAAAGCAACAGGTCGAGGCTGCTGAAGCAGGAACGATGAGCTGTGGGAAGCGGACTTCGAGGCATGCGTGAAGGATGACATGGAGGCAAGCCGAGGGCTTGTGTGCGCATCTGAGGGACGGGAGCCAAAGTCGAAGAGGACTTGAAGGCAACAGATCGAAGCTGCTGGATGAAGAGTCAACCAGGTCGTGAGGTTCTAAATACTGAGGGAATTGTACTCGGGGGGACTAAGTCATGAGGATTCGAGTGCTGAGAGAAATGTACTCGGGAAGGGTAACCCTAGGCTTAGGGAGTGGACCAGTCGATGGTGAGGGACCAGTCGACTGATAGGGTCCACATAAAGATCAGTCGACTGGTCTAGGACCAGTCGACTGATGGTGACCAGAATTTGAATTGTCATTCGAATTCGACTAGTCGACTGGTAACGGTCATATCAACCTCGAGCTCTATTTAAGGGAGCTCGTTTATGGCTATTTTTTCTTAGCGAAACTAGCTTGGTTAAAGTTTGTTAGTAGCCTAGTATTGCTCATTGATTGTCCAAGGTTTGTGGCGAGGTTTCTCCACCTACAAGGAGTGACAAGAGCTAGCCGGAGGTGCTCCGGGGAATCATCCACCGAAGGATCGGGATCATCCACTTTACGGACAGCCGTGAAGTAGGAGTTTCATCTCCAAACCACGTAAATAGGTGTGTCTTGCTTGTGTGCTAGATTTTAGTTTTTGTTATTCCGCTTGCGCACTAACCATTGTAGGAAGACAAGATCGAAAAGTTGCTATTCACCCCCCCTCTAGAAAATGGTAAGATCCTAACAAAAAATACACTGGCTGTTGTTCACCTTCTCCTTGCCTCACCGACACCATGCTAACCGCTTCAGCCGAGGTCGCCAAGTAGACATGTAGAGGCTCCCCCAGCTCTGGTCGGGCCAACATAGGTAACTTCATCAGATAGATCTTCAACTCTTCAAAGGCCTTATTACAGTCTGCGTCCCATTGAAACTTAGTGGCTCAGCGTAGCGTTTTGAAAAAAAGTAACCCCCGCTCGGTGGCTCTGGAGATAAAGCGAGACAATACCGTGATTCTTCCTGTGAGTCTCTGTGCTTCCCTCTAGCTTTGCGGTGGTGGCATGTCGAGTATCGCCTTGACTTTGCTTGGGTTGGCCTCGATGCCCCTCTCGGTCACAATGTAGCCGAGGAATTTCCCGCTCCGTGCTCCAAAAAGGCACTTAGCCGGGTTCAATTTCAGCCCATACCTACGCAAGGTACGGCAAGTTTCTTCCACGTCCTGCACCAAATCAGTTGCTCGAGCGGTTTTGACCAAGATGTCATCCACGTAAACCTCAATGTTCCACCCAATTTGCGCTCGAAAAACTTTGTTCATCATGCGCTGGTAAGTAGAACTTGCATTTTTGGGCCCGAATGACATGACCGTATAGCATACGTACCATCCACGGTGATGAAGCTGATTTTCTCCTGGTCGGCGACTGCCAGGGATACTTGATGATAGCCTTGGTACGCATCAAACATGAAGATGAGCTTGCTGCCGATCGTCGAGTTAATCATCTGATCAATCCGCGACAAAGGATAACAATCTTCGGGCACACTTGGTTGAGATCGCGGAAATCAATACAAACACACCATTTGTTATCAGGTTTGGTCACGAGAACCACATTGGCTAGCCAGGCCGGGAATTACACCTCCCTGATATGGCCGGCCTCCAAAAGCTTCTCAATATCCGCCCGGATGACTTTGTTCTATGCTGCACTGAAATCCCTCTTATGTTGTTTAACGAGTCAGGTGTTTGGATAGACATGCAAATGGTGCTCAGCCACTTCTGGCCAGACCCCTTCGAGATCCTTTACCGAACAAGCGAACACATCCTGGTTCCGTGCCAGACAATCTACCAGCAGTTACCTTAACTCGTCGGGCAGGTCTGCTGCTATCTTGATTTTGGTTTCAGCCCAGTCGGGGAGAGCTGAGCCTCCTCCCTGTCTTCGTGCAATTCTGCCCAAAGGGAGACTTGCACCATATTGCAGTTGGTGGGGATTCGCCTTGCCTTCTGACTTTCCGACCGAACGTCATCCACATAGCATCGACACGTCATTCTCTGATCCCCTCTAACCTCCCCGACCTTATCGCCGACCGGGAACTTTATCTTGAGGTAAAAAGTTGAGACCACTGGCCGAAACTCGTTGAGTACAGGCCGCCCCAAGATGACGTTGTGGGCGAAGGGGGTGTCCACTATTAGGAAGGTGGAGCACCTGGTTCTTTTTAGGGGTTCTTTACCAAGGGACACGGCCAGCTGTATCTGGCCGATCGGTTGCACCTGGTTTACAGTGAACCCGAACAACGGCGTAGCTACCAACTCCAGCTGGGATCACTCAATTTGCAATTGGTCAAAGGCTCTCTTGTATAATATGTTTACTGAGCTGCCCGTGTCCACGATGGTGCAATGAATCTGGTAGTTGGCAATAGGGATGGAAACAAGCCAAGCCAGGCTTTTACCTTAACAGGTCAGGCCTATATAATAACAAATTGGCCTGAACCCGGCCAGTGGCCTGTTATAGGCTTTATTCTTGGCCTGAGTCTGGCCTGTTCAATAGTCTGGCCTGGTTTGCAATCTGTTTACAAAGCCTGTAATTTAATTCGTTTATCCAAAATACTTCTAATATATAAAATATAACAATTCGATTCGATTCGATTATCCAAAATATTAATTTAACAAATCAGCTAAAGATACTTCTAATATATAAAATATGTATGTTATAGCTAAAATAGATTTATGGTGTATTGGTAAGTAGGGTGGTAGATAAGATCTTGTTTGGTAGAAGTCCAAGGTTCGAATCTCTGTTTTGATAATATATATAATATAATTTTTGTTGATGCAGTCTGGCCCTGATTGTTGTTTTGGTGTTGACACCGATTTTAGTTTAGGTGAATGATTATGATTATGATAATGATTAAGTCCTGATCGAGGATTAGACATCGTATGGAAATCCTAGCTTGGAGGGCTAGGTGTTGAAAAATCCTAACCTGGAGGGTTAGGTGTGAAAAATCCTAGCTTGGAGGGCTAGGTATCTGGAAAAGTTCTAATTCGGAAGGGTTGGGTGAAAAGTCCTAGCTTGGAGGGCTAGGTGAAAAGTCCTAACTTGGAGGGTTAGGTGAAAATTCCCAAGTTGGAGGGTTAGGTGAAAAAGTCCTGGCTTGAAAGGTCAGGTCCTAGCTTGGAGGGCTAGGTGGATGAAGTTCTAACTCGGAAGGGTTGGGTGAAAAGTCCTAGCTTGGAGGGCTAGGTGAAAAGTCCTAGCTTGGAGGGCTAGGTGAAAAGTCCTAACTTGGAGGGTTAGGTGAAAAGTCCCAACTTGGAGGGTTAGATGGAAAAATCCTAGCTTGGAGGGCTAGGTTAGATGAAATCCTAGCTTGCAGGGCTAGGTTTGAGTCCCTGGATCGGTCTGGTGACCGATCAGGGAAGTTGGCACGCTGCTCCTTCGTGGATCGGTCCGGTGACCGATCCAGCAATGTATGATCGGTCTGGTGACCGATCAGGGAGCGCACAGTGAGGCTGGGAACCTACTGTGTGGCTTCTGATCGGTCTGGTGACCGATCAGGGAGCAGGCCGTTGCCTCGTTGCTTGGCTCCTGATCGGTCCGGTGACCGATCAGGGAGTAGGCAGCTTCGTCGCTGCATTGCTTCTGATCGGTCTGGTGACCAATTAGGGAGCAAACAGTGAGTTGAGTTCCCCCGTTAATCAGCTCCTGAACGGTCTGGTGACCGATCCACGACTTAGGATTTGATTTCCGCAGTTACTGTTCATTCAGTCGTGGACCGATCAGGCTTGAGCCTGATCGGACAGGGAGCTACCTGATCGGTCTGGTGACCGATCAGGCCTGTGTCATCGCGAAAGCTGGGAGTCCCAGCAAAGCGGTGTATCGGTCCGGTGACCGACCCACAGGCTCTGGATCGGTCTGGTGACCGATCACTTTAATTCAAATTGCACTGTCAGACGCTCTGATCGCGTCTGACCGTATCCGATACTCTGCATTTGATCTCTGATATTTGATGTACTGGTTGATATGCTGCTCTAATGCTCTGATTAAGCTGCAGGTGACAGGAAAGAATTTAAACACTCAAGGAGAGTCAATGGAGGTCTTTCCTTAGAGTAGGTTTGTCCGTTTTCCATCTCAGGTTGCAACGGACGCTGGTGCTGGCTGGAGCTGCTGACTGGGGCTGGTCTAAGGGAAGATCAGATAGTCCAGAAGAGCTCAGTGGTGGCTGGTGGTTGCAGGAGAGTAGCTGGAGGCTGCAGTGAGATAGCGTCACCTGGTACTCAGTGGAGAAACAAAAGGGCGTAGAGGAGAAGAGCAGAGTAGAGTTTGTTGAAACAACTTCTGGCTTGAGTTCTTGCTGCGCGATTGTGTTCTCCACACTTTGCTTGTGCGTTCTGAGGTTCCATCATCTTGAGCAAGCAACTGCATTATGTGAAGCAACCATCCCTTACTTGAGCACTTGGAAGAAGGAACAAGAGGCTTGGAGTCCAACAGCGAGAAGACACGGAGAAAGGTATTCTTGCGTGAGATCGTCGTTGGGTGGAGCTCGGAAGAAGCTTGCTGTGTTCTTATCTTTGCTAAGTGCTAAGTAAGATCATTCTTGAGTTTCATTGTGCTTAAAACTATATCCTTGATTGAAACGCTATGGAGAGGTTACTCCACCGAGAAGGAGGTTGTATTTTTATCCGGTGTTCACCGGGGCTTGATCTGCCGACGATCAAGGGATCACCCACCTTAAGGGCACGCCAAGGAGTAGGGGCAAGTTATCCCCGAACCTTGTAAACCCTCCTTGTTAGCGATCTTGCTAGTTGTTTTAGTTTGTTTCTGATTTCTGCATTTCTGCACTTCCCTGTTTCTATTGCTTCCGCTGCTGTGCTACTAACCGTGAAGTGCAGAGAAATCCTTAAGCGAAAGAAGTTTGCGTCTGGCTATATTCACCCCCCCCTCTCTAGTCATCCGGGTTCCAACAAGTGGTATCAGAGCTTGGGGCTCTGTACAAGCGGATTAACAACCGAGAGCTAGCATCCATGGCTTTGAGAGAAGGTTTTTCCACCACCCGACCTCCCTTCTTCGATGGCGCTGATTTTCAATATTGGAGATCGAAGATGGAGAACTACTTGAAGATGGACATCAACACTTGGTTCGCGGTGAAGGAGGGTTTCACCCCTCCTAAGGATGATGAAGGCAAAGAACTTGAGTCTTGGCGGTGGACGGCTAACAAACTCGGAAGAGTGAAGCCGACGCGAAGGCGGTGGTCACTCTACAATGCGGCATGAACAAAAACCAACTCATCAAGGTTGGTCCATTCACAAGTGCAAAAGACTTGTGGAACAAGCTTATCGAACTCCACGAGGGCACCCGAGATTCAAGAATTGCCAAGAGGAACTTGTTCCTCAACCAACTCCATAATCTCTCCATGAAGGAGAATGAAACCGTAAGTGAGTTACATAGCCGGTTCAAGGAAGTCCTCAACGGGCTTCATTCTATTGATGAAAAGGTCGAGAATCGCGACCTTGTGAGGTATGTGCTAAAAGCATTTCCAAGGAATGCTTTGTGGTCATCCATGGTGGATGCCTACAAAGTCTCCAAGGATTTATCCATTGTTAAGTTAGATGATTTGTTTTGTGAAATGGAATTTCATGAAATGGCTAACAAAGGCCCTAAGGAGAAGGGGATTTCCTTAGTTGCAGGGGATCGATCCAACAAGAAGAAGAAGGAGAAGGAAGTCTCTTCGTCTTCATCCTCTTCCGAATCCGAGTCCGATTCCGAGGAAGATGGCAGCGGGTCTTCTTCCTCCGAGATGACAAATTTTGTGAGAAGGATGATGAGAAGGGGTCGACGCTTCAAGGGTAAAGGTAACCCTAGTGAAGCTAAAGTTGATAAATCTAATGCTTCTTGTTTTGAGTGTGGTATGAAAGGGCACTTCAAGAATGAATGCCCAAAGCTAAAGAAGAAGGAAGAGAAATCCAAGAAGAAAGAAGAAAAATTCAAGAAGAAGAAGAAAGCCTTGAAGACCACTTGGGATGAAACCTCCTCAAGCTCATCCGATGAAGAAAGCGATGAGAAGAGCACAAGGCATGTGACACTCATGGCTTTTGGAGAAGAAAGCAGTGATGAATCTTCCAACTCCTCAAACGCGGCTTCATCATCTTTGGATGATGAAGAGGTAACCTCTTCCGAACTAGAAAAATATTATAGAGCTATTGCATATTTAACCAATATGTTGAAAAAGTCAAAGAATAAGGTTAAATCTTTGCAATTAGAAATTGAACAATTGAAATCATCTAGGGATGATAACATAGATGTTTGCATGTTGAATTGTTAGAGGATGAGGTTAAGTCATTGAAAAATGAGATTGAGCATTTGAAATCCTCTAGGGTTGAGGATGTAGATGACTTGCATGATGAATTGCTAGAAGAAAATAAATCATTGAAGAGTGAAGTTGAGAAGCTCAAGAATATTCTTGAGAAGTTCTCAACTAGCTCTAAGACTCTAGACATGATCTTGAATGCCCAAAGGGCAGTCTATAATAGGGCCGGTATTGGTTACCGACCCAAAGAACCCTCATTTGTGTCCCTTATGTCTAGGACTGGTGTAAGGCCAATTAAGACACCCAAGGGTCAAAAGAAAGTTGTCAAGGCATGGGTGCCTAAGTCTTGTTTAGTAAATGCTTTAGGTCCCAAGGTTTGGGTACCTAAATCTTCCATTTTTCGAATTGTGTAAGTTATGATTGAGGGAGAGCATCTATCAACTTGGTTCGTTGATAGTGGGTGCTCCAAACACATGACCGGGGATAGATCATTATTTACTACTCTTCAAAGGAAAAGTAGAGGTAATGTTTCATTTGGTAACAATGATAGTCTTAAGGTCATAGGAATAGGAGATATTCAAATATCCGAATGTCTTAGAATCTCAAATGTCCTTCTAGTCAAGGGGATGACATTTAATCTCCTAAGTATCAGTCAATTATGTGACACGGGTTACACAATTGATTTTCAACCAAGTCAATGTCTAATTAGACAACATAACACCTTGGGCACGGTACTAGTAGGAACAAGAGTAAACAATATTTATCAAGTTTCATTTAAAAGTGCTACTAATGCTTTTGCTAAGTGTCTCATGTCAAAAGAAGAAGAGTCCACCCTTTGGCACCGGAGGCTAGCACATGTGAACATGAAGAACATCCGGAAGTTGGCCAACAAGGGGTTGGTTCGTGGCTTACCAAGCATCAAGTATGAGAAAGAAAAGATTTGCGTGATGAATTGTTAGAGGAAGAAAATAAATCATTAAAGAGTGAAGTTGAGAGACTCAAGAATATTCTTGAGATGTTCTCAACAAGCTCAAAAATCCTAGACATGATTTTGAATGCCCAAAGGGCAGTCTACAATAGGGCCGGTATTGGTTATCGACCCAAAGAACCTTCATTTGTGTCATTGATGTCTAGGACTGATATGAGACAATCTAATACACCCAAGATTCAAAAGAAAGTTGTCAAGACATGGGTGCCTAAGTCTTGTTTAGTAAATGCTTTAGGCCCCAAGGTTTGGGTACCTAAATCTTTTATTTTTCGAATTGTGTAGGTTATGATTGAGGGGGAGCATCTATCAACTTGGTTTGTTGATAGTGGGTGCTCCAAACACATGACCGGGGATAGATCATTGTTTACCACGCTTCAAAAGAAAAATAGAGGTAATGTTTCATTTGATAACAATGGTAGTCTTAAGGTCATAGGAATAAGAGACATTCAAATATCTGAATGTCTTAGAATCTCAAATGTCCTTCTAGTCAAGGGGATGACATTTAATCTCCTAAGTGTCAGTCAATTGTGTGACACGAGTTACACAATTGATTTTCAACCAAGTCAATGTCTAGTTAGACAACATGACACCTTGGACACGGTACTAGTAGGAACAAGAGTAGACAATATTTATCAAGTTTCATTTAAAAGTGCTACTAATACTTTTGCTAAGTGTCTCATGTCAAAAGAAGAAGAGTCCACCCTTTGGCACCGGAGGCTAGCACATGTGAACATGAAGAACATCCGGAAGTTGGCCAACAAGGGGTTGGTTCGTGGCTTACCAAGCATCAAGTATGAGAAAGAAAAGATTTGTGATGCATGTCAAATGGGTAAGCAAACAAAATCTGCACATAAAGGTAAAAGCGATGTAAGTACATCTACCGCTTTGAATTTACTTCATATGGATTTGTTTGATTATAGCACTATCATATCATTGAATGGAAGTAGATATTGCTTTGTTATCATTGATGATTTTACTAGATACACATGAACATATTTTCTAAAATATAAGGACCAAACCTTAGATGTTTTTATTTCTTTTTGTAGAAGGGTTAAAAATGAAAAATCATTAACCATTAAGACAATTAGAAGTGATCATGGAGGTGAATTTCAAAATCAACGATTCTTAGAGTTTTGTCAAGATAGAGGTTATAGACATGAGTTCTCTACTCCTAGAACACCACAACAAAATGGTGTTGTAGAGAGGAAGAACCGTGTTCTACAAGAGGCTACACGGAGCATGCTCAATGAGTACTCACTACCGAGTTACTTATGGGCCGAAGGTGTAAATACAGCTTGCTATGTGCAAAATCGAGTCCTCATTCACAGATTTCTAGGGAAGACTCCCCATGAACTTTGATTTGGGAAACCACCTACGGTTAAACATCTTAGGGTGTTTGGTTGTAAGGTTTTCATCCTAAACACCAAGGATCACCTTGGAAAGTTCACGGCAAAGGCTGATGAAGGGATACTAGTCGGGTACTCCCTAATTAGCAAAGCCTATCGAGTCTACAACAAGAAATCTAGATTAGTCGAAGAGTCTTCTGATGTTGTCTTTGAAGAAATTCCAAAAGTCAATGGTCAACCAGAAGATGATGTCCAATTAGAACTTAGGCGACTAAGTTTGAATAAAAGTCCAAATGTTGTTGATGGTGATGAATCCGATGACGGTGAGCCTAGACAACCCTTAGATCAGTCGGATCCTGAGGCTGAGCTTGTGTCTAGTGAACCCATTCAAGAAGCACCACCAACACCTAGGCAAACTAGATTAGCCTCTAGTCATCCCCAAGACCAAATTGTTGGAGACATCCAACATGGGGTTAGAACTAGATCATTCTTTAGGAATGAGGCTAATGAAGTTGCCTTAATTTCCGAAATTGAACCTAAAAAAATTGATGAAGCATTAAATGATCCCAATTGGATCATTGCAATGCAAGACGAACTAGGTCAATTCGAAAGAAGTCAAGTTTGAGACTTAGTCTCTAGACCTAAGAAGACCACCATCATTGAAACCAAGTGGGTCTTAAAAAATAAATTGAACCATAAGGGAGAAATCATTAGAAACAAGGCACGCTTAGTAGCCAAGGGCTATAGTCAAGTTGAAGGCCTTGATTATGATGAGACTTATGCTCCCGTGGCACGATTAGAGTCCATCCAATTGATGCTTGCATTTGCAGCACATCGAGGCTTCACATTATATCAAATGGATGTCAAATCGGCCTTTTTAAATGGTCTAATAAGAGAAGAGGTTTATGTCGAACAACTACCTGGGTTTTAGAGTTCTGAATTTCCAAACCACGTGTTCAAACTCGAAAAGGCACTCTATGGCCTTAAACAAGCACCCCGAGCTTGGTATGAGCGGTTGTCAACATTCTTGATTGAGAAAGGCTTTGTAAGAGGCCAAATAGACCCTACACTATTTCTACGGAGAGTTGGTGACAATATTTTTGTAGCCCAAGTATATGTCGATGATATAATTTGTGGCTCAAATAACAAGGGCTATTTAAATGAGTTCATTGGACACATGGAAAGTGAATTTGAGATGGGATCCATGTGCACCAATCGAAGTATACTCGAGAAATACTCCGTAAATTCAATATGAGTGATTCGAAAGAGGTGACCACTCCCATGGCTACAAACACAAGATTAGACAATGATAAGAGTGGTAAACCCGTTGATTTGACTCAATATCGAAGCATGATAGGTAGTTTGCTATATCTCATAGCTAGTCGACCTGATATTCTTTTCGCTGTGGGTATGTGCGCTAGGTATCAAGTTTGTGCCAAGGACTCTCATTTAATCACTGTTATGAGAATTTTGAGATATCTTAAAGACACAATTGGAGTTGGTCTTTGGTACCCCCGTACCGAATTATTTGACCTAATTGGCTATACCGATTCCGACTACGCTGGATGTAAGTTGGATCAGAAAAGCACGAGTAGGGGTTGCCAATTTTTAGGATCATCTCTAGTTAGTTGGTCAAGTCGGAAGCAACATTGTGTTGCTCTCTCCACGACCGAGGTAGAATATATCGCCATGGGAGAGAGCGTATCACAATTGTTGTGGATAATTCACACTCTAGAGGACTATGGATTGAGTTACAAAGGTGTGCAAGTGTTGTGTGACAACATTAGCACAATTAATCTAACCAAGAATCTAGTCCATCATTCTAGGACCAAACATATTGAAGTGCGTCACCACTTCATTAGGGATCATGTTGCTAGGGGAGATATTGTACTCTCACATGTAGAGTCCAAGTCAAACCTCGCTGACATTTTCACTAAACCACTCCCCGAAAATGAGTTTAGCTTCTTGAGAAGGGAGTTGGAAATGTGTCGCGCTTCATAGCTTTCAAAATGCATTCAAAACCCTTCATGATTATTTCTAATTGTTGGGATACAATTGGGTAACTTGGGGACATCTCACACAAACTATAAGGTTTACCAAAACGCTTTTGTTTGCTAGATATGGGGTGAGATGCTAGGGTCAACTCAATTTCTCAAAATGTCAATGCATCCCTTGAGAAATTAAGTTGACGAGATAAAAATCACTTCGGTGACCAAGTGTGGGGAAAACCAATGCATAACACATGTGTATTTGGCTCCATGATCATGCTTGGACATTCCAATCAAGAAAACTTGATTGGAAACTTGGATTTGGGACAAACTTGATTAAATTTGATTGGATGATTGTTAATTGAGTTTGACTCCACTTGGGTGGAGCAAAGTGATTGTTGAGCCTATAAGGACTTTTGATCCTTGTTTAGGGATTAATTTTAGTCAAGGAATCACTTTCGCGATCGATATCTTTCATCAGATCTCTTTAGAAATCGAGGGAAAATCTAAAACTGCAAGTTTCAGTTTGTATCAGGGAATATCAGGAACCCTGATCGGTCACTGGGCCGATCATGCGTAGGGCTGATCGGTCCCCGGACCGATCTGGCTTCCTCCTGTGGTGATCGGTCCACAGACCGATCAGAAGGGTCATAGAGACTTTGCAAAATTTCGGCTAAACATTATGTGCTAGCCTGGATCGGTCCCCGGACCGATTTGGCACCCTGTTGTGATCGGTCCACAGACCGATCAGGGGGCTTCCAGAATATCATCCAACCCTACTGTTCGCTTCCTGATTGATCAGCCGATCGATCAGGAACCTGCCTGATCGGTCACCGGACCGATCAGGACCAGGCCAGTCCGATCAGGCTGGAGCCTGATCGGTCTAGGCGGTTCCAGATAGAACGGTGATCCGTTTAACTGCATTAAAGTGCGATTGGTGGACCGATCCACCAACCGATTTAATCACGTATTCCTTCACTTCCCAAGCCCTAGCCGACCAAAAACCCCTCAGCGCCGAAGCTTTCTCCTGCGCGTGCGATCTCCCTTCCTCTTGCGCGTGAGCTTCTCTGCATTTTCTTCCTGCGCGTGATCCCTTGTGATACTCTCTGCTCGAGAGCTTCTTCCCTGTGTTACGATCCCTCCTTGCGCAAGGTTCAGAAAGGAGTTTACTCTCAACTGTCAAGAGCTTCTTCCATGGCACCTAAGTAAGTTCTCATTGGTCAGTTTTTTCGAATCAGTTCATAGACTATGTATTTGATCCTAACCATGTTTTGATGTTGTGCCGTGACCTCATATTTTGGCCGTGACCTACCTTGCCATGTCTTACCTTTGATCAAACATCTTACCCTATAATTATCACACTATGATCAAATCTTGGTTGATTTTTGGTTAAACTCTTATCTTGGTTGTATCATGATTATGTTCACTGATTGGGTCTTATCTTGTCTTGATCAATCTGATCAAATCTTAATCTTGTGATTGGTGTCATGATTCGGTTTACTTATCCTGATCAAACATGTTGTCATGTTCAACTCTATCAATCCTTTAGAAGATCATCTAAGGGAAAAGAACCCGTAGAGGAAAGTTCAAAGGGCAGAGGCCCCTCATCATCTACCCCTCCTTCGAGACCTCCTCCACCTCCACATACTAGGTTTCAAAACATTTATTATGCCCTAAACTTTCAATGTCACAACTTCAAACTGATGCCATGCCGAACTGTGGACCAGACCTTCATCTACGAACATTGTCCAACAGTCAGGCAAATTATTGAACACTATCATCTTCAATCCATTCTCTACCTTGAGAGGCCAATCAACCTTAATTTTGTCTCTGAATTCTATAACAACATGGTCAGTGGGGAGGGCACGGGGTAGAGGACCCGTGTCGCCAGTGTCGATCTTGATTTTAACCTCTCTGCTTTCACTACTTTCCTTGGTTGTCGCCGGTCCGAGAATGACTTTTCCCTCTACCCTTACCTTCCAGACCCTCTACCGGTCCCTTTTGATGGAGTCACCCCTGACTCTATCCATGAGTACTTTTTCGGTCATCCCAGGCCAAGGGATTCCGATGAGCGCACCCGTGATTTTCTCACATTTCCTGATCTTCGTCTTTACCCCATTAAGTATGTCTTGTTTAAGATCATCACAAATTGTCTCCTCCCGACCACTTCAAAACACTTAGATGAGATTCACCCGTTCCACTGCTTGATGCTCTACGGGATGCATCAGCGGTTAGACTTTGACCCAGTGGCTTCAGACTATTTCTCCATCATCGTCCACAGTATGTTATACGGCCAGACAGTCTACATGCCATTTGGCCATATCATCACTGCCTGGCTGCAGTCCGTTGGTATCGATGTTTCACAAGGCCACATTGTACCCATGGTTCGACAGGACTGTAGACTTGATCGTCACATGCTGGCTCAATCTGGTATTGTTGTTGGGTCGCAAGGGCTGAGATGCAAGGATCGGAGGCGTATGGGGGAGTTACCAGGAGCAGCCCGTGATCAGGAGGCACCAGCTGATACTGAGGATTACGATGAATGGGCTCCTGATCTACGCTGGTAGGTTGCGGAGTTAGAGCAGTTGATGGAGCGCGAGTTGCATATCTCCGAGCTCTGGCGACAGGAGGTCAGCTCGGTGTTTCAGTCTTTCGATCGCCGACTAGGCGCTCTAGCTTCCGAGGTCTCTGAGATCAGCTCACTCCAGGACACGTGGTATGAGGAGTGGTATCATCATACGTTTCCTGGTGGTGCGTCCCCCAGCAGCCCTCCACCAGGAGATGTTATATACATTGCTGATTCTTCAAACGGTGACCACGCGGGGGATTGATGACATTGACTGTTATGATACTTGATTTTGCTCAGTACTTTTGGCGTGATGATGACTTTGATGCCTTGACTTGCATCGCACTATTTGCCTGAATGTTTTATGTTTTACCACTATGGATGTTTTTGATGTATATCTGCGTGTATGCCTTATTATGCATGCTATGATCATGCTTATGATGCCATGTTCACATGATTATCTTCGTATGCTATGCTAAGCTAATTCATATGGTTTTCAAAATTAAATCATACTTGTGTTGTTTTGGAATACCCCTAGGGTTGAGGGGGAGTATGGTTAAACTTAACAGCCCCTCTAGACCCTTTTCGGTGTTCGACAAAGGGGGAGATTGTGGTTGGTTAAGTTTAGGATGATTATATTATAGGGGGAGGATCCTGATTCCCCTATTATTCTGAATTGAGAAATTGATTGAGAATCCCTAAACTTAAAATCGGATTGTCAAACAACAAAAAGGGGGAGATTGTTGATGTAGTCTGGCCCTGATTGTTGTTTTGGTGTTGACACCGATTTTAGTTTAGGTGGATGATTATGATTATGATTAAGTCCTGATCGAGGATTAGACATCATATGGAAATCCTAGCTTGGAGGGCTAGGTGTTGGAAAATCCTAACCTGGAGGGTTAGGTGTGAAAAATCCTAGCTTGGAGGGCTAGGTATCTAGAAAAGTCCTAATTCGGAAGGGTTGGGTGAAAAGTCCTAACTTGGAGGGCTAGGTGAAAAGTCCTAACTTGGAGGGTTAGGTGAAAATTCCCAACTTGGAGGGTTAGGTGAAAAAGTCCTAGCTTGGAGGGCTAGGTGAAAAGTCCTAACTCGGAAGGGTTAGGTGAAAAGTCCTAGCTTGGAGAGCTAGGTGAAAAGTCCTAGCTTGGAGGGCTAGGTGAAAAGTCATAGCTTGGAGGGCTAGGTGAAAAGTCCTAACTTGGAGAGTTAAGTGAAAAGTCCCAATTTGGAGGGTTAGATGGAAAATCCTAGCTTGGAGGGCTAGGTTTGAGTCCCTGGATCGGTCTGGTGACCGATCAAGGAAGTTGGCACGCTACTCCTTCGTGGATCGGTCCGGTGACCGATCCAGCAATGTATGATCGGTCTGGTGACCGATCAGGGAGCGCACAGTGAGGTTGAGAACCTACTGTGTGGCTTCTGATCGGTCTGGTGACCGATCAGGGAGCAGGCCGTTGCCTCGTTGCTTGGCTCCTGATCGGTCCGGTGACCGATCAGGGAGTAGGCAGTTTCGTCGCTGCATTGCTTCTGATCAGTCTGGTGACCGATCAGGGAGCAAACAGTGAGTTGAGTTCCCCCACTGATCATCTCCTGAACGGTCTGGTGACCGATCCACGACTTAGGATTTGATTTCCGCAGTTACTGTTCATTCAGTCGTGGACCGATCAGGCTTGAGCCTGATCGGACAGGGAGCTACCTGATCGGTCTGGTGACCGATCAGGCTTCACTCTGATCGGTCTGGTGACCGATCAGGCCTATGTCGTCGCGAAAGCTGGGAGTCCCAGCAAAGCGGTGGATCGGTCCGGTGACCGACCCACAGGCTCTGGATCGGTCTGGTGACCGATCACTTTAATTCAAATTGCACTGTCAGACGCTCTGATCGCGTCTGACCATATCCGATACTCTGCATTTGATCTCTGATATTTGATTTACTGGTTGATATGCTGCTCTAATGCTCTGATTAAGCTGCAAGTGACAGGGAAGGATTCAAACACTCAAGGAGAGTCAATGGAGGTCTTTCCTTGGAGCAGGTTTGTCCGTTTTCCATCTCAGGTTGCAACGAACGCTGGTGCTGGCTGAAGCTGCTGGCTGGGGCTGGTCTGAGGGAATATCAGAGAGTCCAGAAGAGCTCAGTGGTGGCTGGTGGTTGCAGGAGAGTAGCTGGAGGCTGCAGTGAGATGGCGTCACCTGGTACTCAGTGGAGAAACAAAAGGGCGTAGAGGAGAAGAGCAGAGTAGAGTTTGTTGAAACAACTTCTGGCTTGAGTTCTTGCTGCGCGATTGTGTTCTCCACACTTTGCTTGTGCGTTCTGAAGTTCCATCATCTTGAGCAAGTAACTGCATTCTGTAAAGCAACCATCCCTTATGTGAGCGCTTGGAAGAAGGAACAAGAGGCTTGGAGTCCAACAGCGAGAAGACACAGAGAAAGGTATTCTTGCGTGAGATCGTCGCTAGGTGGAGATCGGAAGAAGCTTGCTGTGTTCTTGTCTTTGCTAAGTGCTAAGTAAGATATTTCTTGAGTTTCATTGTGCTTAAAACTATATCCTTGATTGAAACGCTGTGGAGAGGTTACTCTACCGAGAATGATGTTGCATTTTTATCTGGTGTTCACCGGGGCTTGATCTGCCGACGATCAAGGGATCGCCCACCTTAAGGGCACGCCAAGGAGTAGGGGCAAATTATTCCCGAACCTTGTAAACCCTCCTTGTTAGCGATCTTGCTAGTTGTTTTAGTTTGTTTCTGATTTCTGCATTTCTGCACTTCCCTGTTTCTATTGCTTCCGCTGCTGTGCTACTAACAGTGAAGTGCAAAGAAATCCTTAAGCGAAAGAAGTTTGCGTCTGACTATATTCACCCCCCCCCCTCTCTAGCCATCCGGGTTCCAACAATTTTAATAGGCCCAAGCCGGCCTGTCAAGCTTCATAGTCTTTATATTGAGTCCGGGCCTGACATGATAAGAAAATCAGGCTTTCAAACAGGCCTGAGTATTATTTTATTTTTAAACAGGCCAGGCCACAGGCCCCTGAGAGGCCGCCTGGCCTATTTCCATCCCTAGTTGGCGATCACGGTAGTGATGACCAGGACATCGTCGTGGGGACCTCCAACCCTTGCAAATCCTATGGCCCAAAACTGATATGAGGGTCTTGCGCCTGGGCGACACTCGTCCTCACCTGGTGAATTTCCAGCCGGCGTACATGGGCTTTCCTGGCTCTGTTAGAGTCTCCTCCTGTTAGCCCACTTGAGATGACATGGACCCCTCCTTAGATGATGTTCAATTGATTGGCTCGGTCTTCAACCACATCCTCAGGCTCAGCCTGCCCGTCCAAGGGAAATAAGTGTCAGGCGGCAATTGTACCCCGCCTGGGTTCTTCCACTGCCGAGACAGTCGTGGGTCCTCCCCTGCCATGGCTGCCTCTCGGAGAGACCTAACACCCTCGACCCCTAGCGGTTGAGGCTCGATCCCTCCTTGCTTGTCGGCAGTCCTCGGTGCTATGGTGTTGCTTTGGTGGAAAACGCAATAGGATCTCCACCGGACCGACATGCATACCTGCACTACTTGTTATACGTGTCTTCGCTTCATCCCTAATCAGTCAATTGCTCCTCTAGGGCTATGAATGGGCCCACCTGGCGAGCAACTATTTTGTGGGGGACTAGGTGTTGTGGCAACGTCTGCTTCCTTTTTCCGAGCGGCTTGGGCTTCCTTTACGTTGATGTATTTAACAATTTCCCCCAAGAGATTGTCGAAGTCCTTTAGGGGCTTCCTAATTAACAAACGGAAGGAATCTCCTTCCTGTAACCCTTGGGAGAAAGCGTTGATCAGGACCTCAGGGGTTGCGGTCGGTACGTCCATGGCCCGGTGATGGCCGCTAACTATGTGTCACGAATGTG
The DNA here is from genome assembly GCA_024364735.1 of Boesenbergia rotunda. Lineage (NCBI taxonomy): Eukaryota > Viridiplantae > Streptophyta > Magnoliopsida > Zingiberales > Zingiberaceae > Boesenbergia > Boesenbergia rotunda. The sequence continues at coordinate 136,721 of JAGFNQ010005435.1, read as the reverse complement.
GGTCTCAAAATTTAGATATGTGTAAAACTGAAAACCCTTTTTGCTATCAAAGAATAAAAGCGTAGTAAAGGGGCCACAAGTCGTATTTTTCCTAGGGCTAGTTGAGATTGTTTGATTCGAACTCGAGTTTATGTGTCGTTGATATTTTTGGGTTTCTAATAAAATCTGGGTTTGGTTTCAATTAGAAATGAAATCGCAATATAAAGAGAGAAGAAAATGAACTAGGCAAGTTTAAGCTAGTAAATGGGCTCAAACAATGATAAACTTGATCAACCAAAACACTTAACCGAATTTTGAAACCAATTCTGCCAGCAAATGCAAAAGGATTCTACAAATCATGTTGAACTTCAAGATCTACCACTTAAAGCCGAAACATCCAACTTGATATCAAATACAGCCATGAAATAACTTGGCACGCAAAGGAAACAACTTATGTGCAAATATGAACTACAATTCAGAAATGGTCCAAGTTCGAATGCAACTGATTTCAATCACAACAATTCACTAAAAGGTAGGTTGAATCTTGATACAAAGCAGTGCTGAACTTATCTTGATACATCTTGCAGAGAATTTCAGCAAACTTGGCACGCAAAGGAAACTGAATTTGCCGAAATTGTTACTAAATTGCTGCACTATAAGCTAATGTAAAGCAAATGAAATTGGAGCAAACAAATCAAATGCAGAATTCAGCAACAAATGGATTCGGAAACAAATGAATGTGAAGCAGAAATTCGAAGGCAAAAATTGATATGCAGAAATGCTTCAAATGCAGAAGTGAAAAACAGAAATTAGATGCAGAGTTTCAGAAACCTCCTGCCGAGAATCAGCAAATTGAATTCAGATTCAAACCAAACAACTGAGATCAAGTTCTCTAGTCTAGTGTTCAGATAAAATTCAGAAAAGCTACTGTTGACTTGATACAACTGCAGAATTAATTAACTAAAACCTTGCAGCAGTGAAAACCAAACTGATGTGCAGCTAAATGAAGCTAACTGCAGAATTCAGATTCGAAATTGAGCAGAAACAACATATGCAAACTTAAGTCGAGTGCACTAATCCAAAGTAGAAAAGGTTCACAAAAACTAGAACTAACTTGATACGGAAATCAAGACTGAAAAATCGAAACTAGCAAAATTTGGAAACTTAAGTTGCAGAAATGAAAGTTGGTACGCATGAACAGGTACACCAACTGATACTTACGAATTAAATTGCAGAACACATGAAATTAAATGACAAGATAACTAAACAAGCTCTATAGCTAATGAAAGTACATATTCGAACCACGAATGAAAACAAAAACAATCCAGAACCGAAACTAAAGCAGCTGATAGAGAAATTCAGAAACAGAAATGAACTGCAGAAATGCAATTACAGCTAATAAATTGAAAAAAAAACTAAGTAAATGGAAATTCAATCCCTCCCTTAGCTCAAAACCTCCTTGCCGTCACACAAGGGCAAGCCAAGAACCCCTTCGGCTTTGCAAATCAGTTAGAAAACAGCTTCAATCTCGACTCGGCTCACAAACTGCACGCAGCTGGAAAATCCAGTCTGAACTCCTCGATCTCAATATAATGGATTGCGATGGTGATTTGAAGATCTTCTGAGCACTCCTGAGGACCCCTACAGATGGCTCAGATGGACAGAAATGGCACGCGGGTGAGATCCAAGCGCTCGGATCACAAAACTGCCAAAACCCTCAGACAGCTCTGTTCCGGCGCAATTTTGAGCTGAAATCTCCACAGAAGCTTCTTCCAATTGATCCAGATCTTGTTCCAATGAAGAAATTGAGTGGTCGCGCCCACAGATTGAAGAAAACTGAAGAAAACTTGAAGAAAACACGAAGAAAAACGAAGACGAAGAAACACTGCGGCGAAGACGCGACGAGCTGCAGCTGAGAGGAATTTTCGATTAAATACTTAAGAATGAACAACCCAGATTGTTTTGAGAAAATCCAACGGCTGATCTTTATCCGATCTGAACCAAACTTTGATGATGTTGATCAAGGGTCAGGATCTGCCTCGGGGTAGCTCGGATCTTCCAGATTTGCAATGGATGACCCAGATTAACCTGATCTTTGGATGGACAGTCTAGAGCCCTCTGAGCTTGATCCAACCGTTGAATGACCTCTGATTGTGATGAAAATCTCAGATCTTGACCTCAGTGCTTGATCAGCCCTAACCCTAGCTCGGATTGCCTCAGATGGTCCCAGGTGGCTCAGATCTAGCCGCTTTTTAACCGGACGACCCAGATTTATCTAAAGCTTGATCACTCAATCCGGGTCCACTTCCGACTCAAATCTGACCCAGCATAACCTAGGTCCATGATCCTTTCATGCCTACAATAATAGATCAAAAATTTAGTGATCAAATAATTCAAATATGTAAAGATTTACAATTATGTCCAAAATAGCAATAATTTCTAGAACCTAGAATAAATTCACAGTTAAGCAAGAAAAACATGGGCCAATCATGGATTTTGGCATCTGAAATAACCAATAAAATAGCACTTATCAACTCCCCCACACTTAAGCTTGAGCGTCTCGCGAAACTACTAAGTATGTATCCCTTAGGCTCTTTTCAAGCATAAGTAGAAACAAGTGAAAAGAAATACCTAGGATTGTTAATTCTCAAAAATCTAAGCTCTATGGATTAGTATCTCGTCCTTAAATCAACAACTTAGCCTTTTCATCCTTCATGACTCATTGAGATGAATTTAACTCACTAGCCTTTCAAAAGAAATTTTTGGTGGCTCTCTTCTTGAGTTCTAAATTCATGATGAAAGTGGAGCTCACTCAAACACACATGCTTTTTGCATTACCATAGGCTTGCTTGTTATCTACTCTCCACCATTATTCATGATTAGGATCCACATCTACAAAAATAAGTGAAAAACATGGAAAATGGTAAGAATGAAGTGAAAACTAAGAAAAATAGATAAATTGATGAAGTGGGAGACTTGGTTGCTCAAGAATGTTTCCAATGTACTTTGCTTTTCTTTACAGTCCTCTAGTGATATAAAAAGTGTGGTGAAGTCAAACTTGAATAATGCCTTTGATTTGGATTCCTTGACTTCATTGTGCCAATTTCCCATTTGCGTGACATTTGACTCTGTTCTTTTTTTTCTGTTTTTTTCTGTTCACTACTGATTCCCTGATTTTGTTGTAACTTCTCCTTGTTCATACCTCCCTGCAATCTCATTTGGACACTTCGGACCAGTTAGTATCAAAGTTTGTATCAGCAAAACTGGACACATCAAATACAATTAGTAAATCACTCTTGATACACATTCTCTTCAAATTTGCACACTTCTATCACCCTTTTTTTCTGTTTCAATGTTTCTGCTCCACGGCAGATTCCTTTCAGAATCAAGAATCTGATTTCTCAAACAATTAACATCTAGAGTACTTGCATCAAATGATAGTGGAAGCCCTAAGTGTTCCACTCAAAAATTCTAATCAACACATTGAATTTCAGCCCTTGCCTTCACTGCATTTTCTCAGCTTCGAAAATCCTAGCAGCCAAATTTCTTTCTTGTTCTGATAGGCTGTGATGTGCTTATAATTTGTGATACATTCATACACTTCATTTCGTGATTCACAGCCCTTGAAAACTCAATTTCATTTCAAGTTGATATCAAACTACTTGTATGGAAACAAATTTGATATGGTAAACAAATTTCTGCACTTGAACTTGGAACCGATTTCTGCACTTGTCCAGCTCCACATTCCAATCTGATTTCTCCAATTCAGCTTCACAAACAATCCTTCAAGAGATTTAGAACTTTGCAGCTTACTCCCTTTTCAGTTTGTATCATTTCAGCAGCTATCCTTGCAATTCAGCTCAGAATTTCCAGCTTCTAACTTTTCAGCTTAAGCTCAGCTTCTTCTCAGCTTTTGCTCAGCTTTTGAATTTTGTACAGCTGCAGTTCATCTAGATCACTGCGTGCCACTTGAACTTTGGCACAATTTTCTTAGATCTTCACATTAATGTCAAGAACATGAATGCTTCAATTGGTTTCCTCTTTAACTACTTCCCTTTCTTGCAACTCAACTTGGCACATTGATTTCTTTTCATTTCTTTTTTTTTTCTTTTCTTTAAGTTCACAAAATTCAGCTTTTCACATAAACTTCTCAGCTTCCATTCGATAAGTGGCAGATTTGTTCTTCTTTGAATTCTTCGCTTTTGGATTCCATCTCTTGATACTCAACTTGCCACTTCTCTTTTCCACTTTGGCACAAACTTTTTTTCACTGCTTTTTGCGTGCCATTTGTTTCCATTACAGATTTTTGTCTTGGCACAGCTTCTTGGATCTTCAATTGATGATCAAGAATCTAGATGCTTCAAAGTATAATACGGAATCTAGATCTCCAATTGCTTCAGTTCAGATTGCTCATTCTTGACACCAAACTCACTCAAACTCATTCTTGGCACATGGAATTGCAAAAAAAAAATTCTTGATATGAAATGCCTCTTTGATACCAAATATTTCCAAAACACTAGTCACTCCCCCACACTTAATCCTTTGTCCGTCTCGGGCAAAGTAGCATTAAGAAATATTCCAAACAAATAAGTCCATAGAAAAGTGTGGTTAAGAGTAAGAAATAAGGAAAGAAAAATAGAATAAACATGATTATTGCCAAAAACAAATTGATTAGCCTCTATAGATGTGATCCAATCATTGAAACATGGTTTTGAAATAACCTAAGCAAGTTCTAGAATACAATCACATATGTGTGTCACAAAAATAAGGCTAATTCTCACTAGGCATAAATAATCCATCTCAAGTCATCAATTAAAAATCTAAAGCCAAGTAGTACTCAAGCATCCAAGAATTCATCCATTAGCTTAAGCCCTAAGTTTTAACAACCAAATTTAATTTATTTTCAAGAGACTCTAAAATGACATGAAGATAACCTAGAGGGATACATTTATTCCTAGTCGTGCAAGAAAAAGTTCCAAAAAAAATAACATGGTATTTATAATGTCTATTTATTCATTCTATTTTGCCTAAGAATTTATTAGCAACAACTCATTTTAAAAGAAAATTCTACTTCTAGAAAACATAAAAATGAAACATGCAATGAAAGAAAATACAAGAAAGAACAAACTCTTCTTTATTTCTGGTGGACGGAGTCTATCAAGAAGTAGCCTCAATCGTGGTAGTGGAGGAGTATGGGTGGTTGAGAGAGCTTTCTTCATTTGATTTATGTTATGGTGCATGTCTCCCCCACACTTGAATTTTACAAAAAAATGTTCAAGTGGCCGCAGGCGATTTAGGTGCAAGACCCATGTAAAAGGTGGAGTGCTTCGAATTAAAGTAAAATCATCTCCTCCTTCTTGATGCCTTTTGAAAGTTCTTCCAGGAGGTTGGAGTCTGTTCAGATGGAGCACCCACTCCAGAAGTCTTCTGGACCCTGCAAAACCATGTAATACCTCTCTCAAGCGTGCAGGGTAAGAAAGAAATGAAATAATATCATTCTCTGCATGAAATGTATCCAAAACTACATCATATCCAATGAAATCAATTCTTGGTACCTCAATGAATCTTTCACAATTATTTTCTACAAAAAATGCATCCAGAAACTCATCACAAACAATGAAATCAATTTTTGGCACTTCAATAGAAATTTCACAATTATTTTCCACCAAGGATGTATCAAGCAATGTATTACAACCAATGAAATCAACTTTAAGTGCCTCTATCAGTCTTTCACAATCAATTTCAGCATAAGATATATTATGAGATTCATCACAACAAACGACATCAATTCTAGGCACTTCTAAAAATTTTTCACATTCAGCATTTTCATGATATGTATCACCACATGCTTCATATTCAGCAAATTTAACACTAGGTACCACTATCGATTTTTGACAATCAAATTGTACACAAGATGTATCTCTAAGTTTATCACCAACAACAAAATCATTTTGATGTACCTCTATGGAATTTTTCAAAGAAATAGGAGGAATACTTACCTGATCGTACTGAAGAATACCTGGAGGTTCTACAAAAGTAGATGTAACTGTGGCCTCCTCCTGGTCAAGTACATGCTCCACTTCTGGTTTAGGTTCGGGTGGACACTCAACTAAAGCAGGTGATTCTTGGGTTCTTGCTTCCACCATGCAAGTCCCTACACTTTCTGGCTTGTCCTCTGAATCTTCTAATGTATCCATCACTGTTGGTGGTCCCTGGGGCTTAGTACAATCCCCTACACCTGTAGAATCATCTCCTATGCATGCTCCTTCTGTAATATATGCAACAACAATATCAGAAAAATTAGGACCATCAATAATATTAGCATCACAAAATAAAAGATGAGAAGGGTCCTGTAGTGCTTCAGAATCTTCTTCTTGAGCTGAAAAATTTGGAAATGAATTTTGAACAAGAACTTCAGGAGGAATGCATGCTGTAGGTGCCCTGACATTAATGATTTCTTCTTCTTCTTCCACCAATTTTGCGAGATCACTTGAAAAAGGTCTTAGATTTTTTCTAGGGTCACCTTGAACTGATAAAAATTCAACTCCGGGGCTGTTTTGAATGGGAAAATGGGATACTGGAAAATTTTCAGGAAATTCAGCATTTGAAGTGTTTAAACTTGACACAACCTCTTCATTCCCCAAAGTTGATGCATAATCATACCCCTTAAAATCTTGAGTAGCTTGAGAAGATAATTGTTCTATTTGCATTTGATTCATTTGTATAATTTGTTGCAACATCTCTTTTATCCTTTGTTGTTGAGCCTCATTCTCATTAGGATTGTCAAAGCCTCCTTGGTTAGTGTGGAACTCCTGTTGGTCTTCAAATGTAACATAAGGCTGCTGAAGACCAAGAGTAGGCTGTGCATTCTGAAATGGGAGCTGTTGGGGTTGCTCAAATGGTTGGATGGGCTGATTAAACTGCTGAAAATTGGGCTGGAATGATGGTTGAATTTGCTGAGAATTGTAGCCCTGGAAATCCTGGATCTGAGGTTGAAATTGTGGTGGTGAAAACTGAAATTGAGTGGGCTGGAAATTCTGATTTTTTGGCTGGAAATTCTGGTTGCAAGGCTGAAATTGCTGTGGAAATTGATATGGTTACTGGAAATTCGAATTAACTTGGTACCCTTGCTGAATTCCTTGAAAAGGTAATTGATTTTGTTGATAGAGTTGCTGAAATTGGGGTTGGAATTGCTGAATTGGTTGCTCAAAATTCTGGAATTGTGGCTGCCCAATCTGAGTTTGCTGGAAATTTGGTAGACTTGGCTGAAAATCTTGCTGAAATTGTTGGAATTGTGGCTGAAAAAACTGATTTGTTTGCAGAAAATTCGAATAGGGCTGTTGAAAATCTTGATTTGGTTGCTGATTGAAAGGTTGGTTCTGCTGAAAGTTTGAATAGGGCTGCCCTTGCTGAAATTGGTAGTTTGGTTGCTGAGAATTTAAATCGGATTGCTGAAAATATTGGTTTTGCTGCTGAAACTGTTGATATGGCTGCTGGTAAGTAGATGAATGACTGTTGGATCTTTGTTAGGACACATAATTCATCTAAAACTTTAACTCTGACAGTGCACTTTTGAGCTCTTTACAGTCCTCTGGTGAAAGCATTTTGATCTTGCAGCCCTGTCACAAAACAAACAAGAAAAATGGCAGCAACCGTATACAAAAGATAAAGCAAAAGAAAATAAAATCAAATGATATGTCCATAAGCAAACAAGCAAAAATCAAACAACTCAACTAATAGTTCCCCCTACAACGGCGCCAAAAATTTTGATAGCCGCTAACTAGGTGTCACGAATGTGGGTATCAAAATTTAGATGTGTAAAACTGAAAACCCTTTTTACTATCAAAGAATAAAAGCGTAGTAAAGAGGCCACAGGTTGTATTTTTCCTAGGGCTAGTTGAGATTGTTTGATTCGAACTCGAGTTTATGTGTCGTTGATATTTTGGGGTTTCAAATAAAATCTGGGTTTGGTTTCAATTAGAAATGAAATCGCAATATAAAGAGAGAAGAAAATGAACTAGGCAAGTTTAAGCTAGTAAATGGGCTCAAACAATGATAAACTTGATCAACCAAAACACTTAACCGAATTTTGAAACCAATTCTGCCAGCAAATGCAAAAGGATTCTACAAATCATGTTGAACTTCAAGATCTACCACTTAAAGCCGAAACATCCAACTTGATATCAAATGCAGCCATGAAATAACTTGGCACGCAAAGGAAACAACTTATGTGCAAATATGAACTACAATTCAGAAATGATCCAAGTTCGAATGCAACTGATTTCAATCACAACAATTCACTAAAAGGTAGGTTGAATCTTGATACAAAGCAGTGCTGAACTTATCTTGATACATCTTGCAGAGAATTTCAGCAAACTTGGCACGCAAAGGAAACTGAATTTGCCGAAATTGTTACTAAATTGCTGCACTATAAGCTAATGTAAAGCAAATGAAATTGGAGCAAACAAATCAAATGCAGAATTCAGCAACAAATGGATTCGGAAACAAATGAATGTGAAGCAGAAATTCGGAGGCAAAAATTGATATGCAGAAATGCTTCAAATGCAGAAGTGAAAAACAGAAATTAGATGCAGAGTTTTAGAAACCTCCTACCGAGAATCAGCAAATTGAATTCAGATTCAAACCAAACAACTGAGATCAAGTTCTCTAGTCTAGTGTTCAGATAAAATTCAAAAAAGCTACTGTTGACTTGATACAACATCAGAATTAATTAACTAAAACCTTGCAGCAGTGAAAACCAAACTGATGTGCAGCTAAATGAAGCTAACTACAGAATTCAGATTCGAAATTGAGCAGAAACAACATATGCGAACTTAAGTCGAGTGCACTAATCCAAAGTAGAAAAGGTTCACAAAAACTAGAACTAACTTGATACGGAAATCAAGACTGAAAAACCGAAACTAGCAAAATTTGGAAACTTAAGTTGCAGAAATGAAAGTAGGTATGCAAGAACCGGAACACCAACTGATACTTACGAATTAAATTGCAGAACACATGAAATTAAATGACAGGATAACTAAACAAGCTCTATAGCTAATGAAAGTACAGATTCGAACCACGAATGAAAACAAAAACAATCCAAAACCGAAACTAAAACAGCTGATAGAGAAATTCAGAAACAGAAATGAACTGCAGAAATGCAATTACAGCTAACAAATTGAAAAAAACTAAGTAAATGAAGACTCAATCCCTCCCTTAGCTCAAAACCTTCTTGCCGTCACAGAAGGACAAGCCAAGAACCCCTTCAGCTCCGCAAATCAGTTGGAAAACAGCTTCAATCTCGACTCGGCTCACAAACTGCACGCAGCTGGCAAATCCAGTCCGAACTCCTCGATCTCAATATAATGGATTGCGATGGTGATTTGAAGATCTTCTGAGCACTCCTGAGGACCCCTACAGATGGCTCAGATGGACGGAAATGGCACGCGGGTGAGATCCAAGCGCTCGGATCACAAAACTGCCAAAACCCTCAGACAACTCTGTTCCGGCGCAATTTTGAGCTGAAATCTCCACAGAAGCTTCCTCCAATTGATCCAGATCTTGTTCCAATGAAGAAATTGAGTGGTCGCGCCCACAGATTGAAGAAAACTGAAGAAAACTCGAAGAAAACACGAAGAAAAACGAAGACGAAGAAACACTGCGGTGAAGACGCGACGAGCTGCAGCTGAGAGGAATTTTTGATTAAATACTTAAGAATTAACGGCCCAGATTGTTTTGAGAAAATCCAACGGCTGATCTTTATCCGATCTGAACCAAACTTTGATGATGTTGATCAAGGGTCAGGATCTGCCTCGGGGTAGCTCGGATCTTCCAGATTTGCAATGGATGGCCCAAATTAACCTGATCTTTGGATGGGCAGTCTAGAGCCCTCTGAGCTTGATCCAACCGTTGAATGACCTCTGATTGGGATGAAAATCTCAGATCTTGACCTCAGTGCTTGATCAGCCCTAACCCTAGCTCGGATTGCCTCAGATGGTCCTAGATGGCTCAGATCTAGCCGCTTTTTAACCGGACGACCCAGATTTATCTGAAGCTTGATCACTCAATCCGGGTCCACTTCCGACTCAAATCTGACCCAGCATAACCTAGGTCCATGATCCTTTCATGCCTACAAAAATAGATCAAAAATTTAGTGGCCAAATAATTCAAATATGTAAAGATTTGCAATTAAGTCCAAAATAGCAATAATTTCTAGAACCTAGAATAAATTCACAGTTAAACAAGAAAAACATGGGTCAAACATGGATTTTGGCATTTGAAATAACCAATAAAATAGCACTTATCACCCGGCCTGATAAGAAAATCAGGCTTTCAAACAGACCTGAGTATTATTTTATTTTTAAACAGGCCAGGCCACAGGCCGCCTGGCCTATTTCCATCCCTAGTTGGCGATCACGGTAGTGATGACTAGGACATCGTCGTGGGGACCTCCAACCCTTGCAAATCCTATGACCCAAAACTGATATGAGGGTCTTGCGCATGGGCGACACTCGTCCTCACCTAGTGAATTTCCAACCGGTGTACCTGGGCTTTCCTGGCTCGGTTAGAGTCTCCTCCTGTTAGCCCACCTGAGATGATATGAACCCCTCCTTAGATGATGTTCTATTGATTGGCTCGGTCTTCAACCACATCCTCAGGTTCAGCCTGCCCGTCCAAGGGAAATAAGTGTCGGGCGGCAATTGTACCCCACCGGGGTTCTTCCACTACTGGGACAGTCGTGGGTCCTCCCCTGCCATGGCTGCCTCTCGGAGAGACTTGACGCCCTCGACCCCTAGCGGTCGAGGCTCGATCCCTCCCTGCTTGTCGGCAGTCCTCGGTGCTATGGTGTTGCTTTGGTGGAAAACGCAATAGGATCTCCACCGGACCGGCACGCATCCTTGCACCACTTGTTATACGTGTCTTCGCTCCATCCCTACTCAGTCAATTGCTCCTCTAGGGCTACGAATGGGCCCACCTGGCGAGCGACTATTTTGTGGGGGACTAGGCGTTGTGGCAACGTCTGCTTCCTTTTTCCGAGCGGCTTGGGCTTCCTTTACGTTGATGTATTTAACAATTTTCCCCAAGAGACTGTCGAAGTCCTTTGGGGGCTTCCTAATTAGCAAACGGAAGGAATCTCCTTCCTGTAACCCTTGGGAGAAAGCGTTGATGAGGACCTCAGGGGTTGCGGTCGATACGTCTATGGTCACACCATTGAACCTCTTGATATAAGCTCAAAACGATTCGTTCAGACCTTGTTTTAATGCAAACAATTTGAGGCTAGTCTTATGATGCCTCCGACTGCTCGCGAAGTGATGCATGAACAACCTCTTGAGCTCCACGAAACTTGACAGAGACCCACTCGGGAGCCGATCGAACCAACGCAGAGTTGATCCCGATAGGGTTGTCAAGAACGCTCGACACTTGACGCCCTCGGGATATTGTTGAAGCAGGGCGACGCTTTTGAACTTCATAATATGCTCTTCGGGATCGTTGACCCCCGCATACTCCGGGATGGTGAAGAATCGAAGTGAAAGACCCGAGTGAACTCTCTCCTCGAGTTCGGAAGAAAGCAAGGGGTAAGGGAATCGAGATGCCTTCTGGCCTGACGCCATTTCCCTGACCTGCCGAGTTACCCACGATCGATGGCTCGTCGAACCGGGCGACGGGGCTGCTAGCAGGCAAGGGCAACTGGGGGGACTTCTGGGCCCAAGCAGCCATTAAGAACTCATACTCCTCCGGCATGATAGTAACCGTCACTTTGTTGGAGTCTTCCATCTTCTACTCCCGATCAGGTGGCGTGCCCTCCTTCTTGCGCCAAATATGTGTTGGAGCAATCTAAGTACCTTAGGTTTTGATGTTTGGGCAAAAATTTAAGTTAGGATTATTGCTGTATTTAATATGCATTGTGAGTATGCAGGATATAGGTACAACAAAGGAGAAAAGTCCAAGTGGCATCTTGGCAATGGAAGACCCGACAACAAGGACCGAGGTCGAAGGCAATGCGTGAGAGATGGAGAGGCATCCAAGGGACGCAAGGTTGTTGGAGGAGGCAAGAAGGCTAGATCTAGGTTGGTCAGGCGAGGACAAGTGTTGAGTGACCGTACTTGGGGTTGAACCCCTAGATTTAGGGTTTGGGCAGTCGACTGCTGCATGTAGCAGTCGACTGGTGTTGAGTACAGAAAGATCAATCGACTGATCTTCTGTGCAGTCGACTAGTGTCGGCTGGAATTTGAACGTTGGATTGTAACGTTCGAATCCGAGTGGACCAGTCGACTGGTGTTGGCACCAGTCGACTGGTAACGGTAGGAACAATGTTGAGCTCTATTTAAGAGAGCTCGGTTTGGTTGGGCAAAGGTTGACGAAATAAGCTTGGTTAAAGCTTATTAGTAGTCTACAAGTGCTCAGGTGTTGTTACAAGATTGTGACGAGGTTTCTTCACCCACAAGGAACGACGCGAGCTAGCCGAAGGTCTTCTGAGGAATCATCCATCGACGGATATGGATCATCGACCTTACGGACAGCCGTGAAGTAGGAGCCTTATCTCCGAACCACGTAAACGGTTTGTGTTAGCGTTTGTTTATTTATGTTATTTATATTTCGCTTGCGCACGCTAACATTGTAGGAAGAACCGACGTGAAACGTGGGTGATCGTCTATTCACCCCCTCTAGCCGACGCACCGATCCCCAACAATATGATCCTGTCGGAGAGTGAGGTAGGCCCCAACTTGATGACGAGCACGGCTTGTCGACGGAGAAGGATAGTGGTCGCGCGCAGTGGTGCTGAAAACTTTTCCGGCTGAGGGGTGTCTGTCCTACGAAATAGACGACCGCCAGTAACCCACCGAGAGTTCCCCGACAAGGCACTCCGACGGTCAAGTTAGAATCCGGTGGAGAAGAGGGAGCTAATCAAGAAACTACTGTGCCTATCAAATATTACGCATGCATGTATGTGAGGGATGGAATATAGCTGTGGGAACCGACAACTTCTGTTCCCCTTTTTGTCCCATGTGGGGACATAATCAAGAGCCATTGTCAGTTAGGTGACCGACATCGCGCTATCTGACATTTACAGGGGTGTCGTGGTGCGGGTTGTCCTTTTTCCCAGAGCTTGTCAGGATCCGTACTGTGCTAGCGAGATCTCCGCGATTCGAACACAAATGGTGTCAGGTCTAAGCCGGCGCGAGCCGACTCCGTTACTACATTTATCTGCGAGGTGCCAAAGGGTTGGTACTGCCGTGGACAATGACAACTTCCGAACCGCAATGCCCTTAAGGGGTATGCCAATCGGCTAGCCCAGGGAACACCGAGCGGCAATGTAAGGGGCATGTTGATCGGCTCGTGTCGGGTTTCACACTCAGTGCTCCGACGGGATTTAGGGTTTGACTCTGGCTGGGCAATTATTCGACGGGACATCCGATCCGGGTGGAATTCAAGGTCACGACGTAGTTGCCTTTATGAACCTTCCTACGACCGACCGAGCTGCTGTTGCTTCCCCCCAGCCCCATGTTCCACCACGTCGGGCTACCGTGCTACATCCGTGGGGACCCCTCTTTTAGAATTGACCTATCTTCATAAAATGTCACGCTAGCCGACCTGATTATATGCCAGCTAGGGCGGGATCAAAGTTGAATGTTGATGTCTTACTAGGCTTTCCTTCCAAATCCACAGAACTAATTTGAGGTGCTGGATTGGAAGAAACCATTGAGGATGTAGCACTGCTTAACCTATGTAATATAGAAAGCAACACCATTAACAAACTAATAGTTGGAACAGAAACAATGAAGACTACAGAATGATGGAAACATTGGGAAAACACTAAACATCAAATGCCATTGGATGGATATTAATGTTTATCTTCACTTTCAACCCAAATAGCATTGTTGTAGTTGTGACTGGAGATGAAGAAACAACTAAGATAGTAGCCCCAACATGTAGAAGTTAACTAGTGGCAGAAGCTGCATGGTTATGCTGGATGTGAAGTCTGCTTTAATACCTCATCAACCAGAAAGTGACAAGAAGCCACAGTAGACAAACTATAACACATTATGGAATGAAAGTATCATAATATAAAGATAATGATATCAAATATAATTAAAAAATATATAAGAATAAATAATTCAAAATGAATTTGGAAAATGAAATTCATAAGTTGAAGTCAAAGCACAATCAAGGATAACATTACGACGCAACAATAACAATAAAAATCAAATCTTATCATATTAAGTGAAGTCAACTATATAGATCCTTTTATGCTTTTAAACTCTGTCCCTATTATATCATCATCTATATTTAAATAAATTTTATTCTATTTTATTATTGCTAAATAAGATTTTTATCTTTCTTTCCTTCGTTTGATGTATATATTTATCATAGCAAATAGGGATAACACTGAAAATTTAAATATACGACCAACCAGAGATGATAAACTCAGGTGTCTATCAATTTAATATGAATAAATAGTAAGAACCAAAACTGTCATTCTTAAACTCTTTGCAATTTAATTGTTGTCCATCAGATTCCTTCTAAGGCATGTAGGTCAATCAGGAATATATCATACATATTATCCTACGGTAATTAGTAGTATATTAACCAATAAAATGTTTTCAAATTCCTTATGTAGCACATTCGTTTTATTTATACATCAACACAAAAGTTAATTATATAGTTCATTATTTTAGATAATAACATGTCAGAAGCAACAAAAACATAATATATCAATTAGTTAAAGATACAATCAAACAGTACACAAAGGTAAAACATCTAAATACAATGCATAATAAAATGTTAAATTAAAATAAGAAATGGAAAGTAACTAAATAAAATAGTTTGAATTACAAAAGATAATATAAATGAAGTTATAACAGAGAAAGTATTTTTCAAGTACACATTAAATTAAAAGAATATGTGTAGAACGTCTTTAAGGTTAGCTAAATAAATTGCATATAGATTAGTGGCCTCACACACAGACTAAAACATAATTATCATTGAGCAAAATTTGTACTTACCGTAATCAAATGAATTAAATAATAAACGAATACATATGAGATTGTACACGTCTAAAAATCCTACTTCATGCTACCACATATCCTATTTGCAACCTGCAATAAGGATTTGATCCAGTTCCCCATTTTCTCCATACCCTTTTATTCTGTTTCTTACAAAACAAACAGGAGACCTTTTGAGACAAAACCTTCATATGGACTATAGCAGATACCACTATTGGTAATAACAAAACCAATCACGTCATAGTTTCATACCTCGTGACATTTTCTAAGTTAGAAGCATGAGAACTATATTTGTTTGTGGTTGACTGTGCTCTGCTAGCATCCAAGGAACCAGATGTTACTAAAGTAGTAGACCGTAGACTTCTCAATTGTTGGGAAGTAGCACTTACAGAAGGAAAAGTAAAACCCTTGCTAACAGAATCAATAGAAGGCTTCAGATCAATTGTACTGGAGAATAAAGAGCTCACAGGTAAGGATGTACAAACTGTTAGAGATCCCTCAGTTCTTATTGGTGAAGGCGGGTTAGCTTTATGCCGTGAAATCTTCACCTCATCTCTATGATTGAGTGGAGATGAAGGATCCATCAACCAATTTGTATCATCCACTCCTGTAACCTGAACAAAAAATGATGGGAGAATCCTTCAATATAGGATAACTCGTATTAAATAAATTATGGAGATACATCAAGCTCACAGCATTTTCAGCCACCACGCATTTAAAGGTTACATACCTACCTTAGTTTCTCCAATCTGAAAGCTGGCTCCTGATTCCTAGAAACAGCAATGTAACCTGAGATCCCAGCATCCACAGCATCATTGTCATGCAGGGAGGCAGTTTCAGGAACAACAAAATTCATTTTATCAACTGCATTTCTAGATTTGACTTCTCCAAGAGAAGTTGATGGGCCATTCTCCAAAAGCACTTCGAACCTTCCTTGTTTATGAGATAAAGGATCGATGACATCTGCAATTCGAACAAAAAAGATTTTTGTAATTTTTAAAACTTGTATGATAAAAATTATGAGAGCTTCACCTCTTGGGATTGTATATATCCAATTAGAAGGTGATTCTTCAACAGGACCATCGTATAGATTAGCTGATTTTCCCTTTGGCAAAGGCAATACTTTATCCAGTTGATGCCATATTTTGTTTTCCATCTCGGTCGATTTAACTGAACCAGAAACAATAGCACTTTTGAGAATTTTGTCACCCCCAGTTTCTTCCAATACATCCAAACGATGAGTCCGTTGATTACATGATGAATCATCTTGAACAACCTTCTTGTTAGTTGAACTACTAGCCTCCGGGCCAAGGTGCAGCGGTAGGACGACTAGTCACTATCCCAGGCATCCGCGGTTCGATCCCTAGCTATGACGTATTTGCAGGAATTTTTCCTCCAAATGGGGCGCGAACCCTGGGACGCTGGGCTTCAAGACCGCCCACTGCGAGCACTTCTCGATTTACCCTGGTGGTCGGTGGGAAATTTCCGTGAGACCGGGCTGGTCACCCGAGGTTGAAAAAACCTCGTTAATTATTTTTTTGTTAGTTGAACTACTAGGATCAACATTCCCAGGAAAAACTGAATGCATTGTTTTTGTTGAAGGATTTAAACCCAATTTTTGACGAACCCTACATATAGGGCCAGTAGATTGAAAATCAGTATACAATGCTAAACTACTTCGATCTCACACCTACATATATAATGAGACAATTTGAAATTTTGAATAATCACTCACAATATCTCAAAGAATTAATGCTGCATTAAACAACTTAAAACTTAGACATTAGCAAAGAATTAATGTTGCATCAAACAACTGAAGACTTGGTAAAAAGTAGAAAAATAAGGTCAGCAAATCACCTGTCCCTCAGTTTGCTCATTGTCTGAAGCCTTATGAAACAAGATTCCAACATATCCATCTTTCAAAGATTGGTCAGCCTCTCACAGAAAACATATTAGCAAAGAACAGCAATCCCCTGAATTATTTAGGAGAAGCTTACATACAACATATAAACTGAACCCTTATATGCAGCCACATGATGTGGTAATAACACTAACCTTACCACAAGGAGAGTCTTCCATTGTATACATTGCAGATCTAGGAGTAAAATAGTTACTTTTAAAAATCTCGGCAAAGAAAAAAAATGAACTGCAGATCTTGTAGTTTTATGGTTTAACTTTTTTACACCATATCGCACCTGTTTATTCTCGAAGGAAACATTTAGAGAGCGTTTGGTTTGCTTCATTTTCTAGAAAATCACATTTTTTCAGAAAATGAAAATAGAAAACGAGGATGAAAAATGGAAACCAAACGTTACCTTAAACATTTCACGATCTGGTGCAAAAAATTTAAATCATAAAACTACAAGATCCCTAATTCATTTTTCTTTGCCTGCTAAGATTACTGAAGTAATTATTAAGAAGAAGCTAGCACTCTTGCAAAATAAAAAATGGCCCTACCACCACCTATTGCCATTAACAACACTATTGCAGAAGCTAGACATCCAAGAAACTCATTGCAGTTACCAGATGTAGGAAATTGAGATGTGATTGATGGTGACAATGCACCTCATATCAAATAGCTGCATAAGTTAGGTACTTACCTTATAAAACTTTTTTCCTTAATTAGTCATTCGAACTCCAAGACTACATTATCCTCATGGTTATTTGCGATAATGGTTTGTTCTCAGCTTCATTTTTTGGTTAACTTGGGTGGCAGATCTTGCATGGCAAATAGCAACAATTGCTAGGCAGAGTAGAAGATCAAGATGCTATTGTTTAAAGCAAGCAAAGGAGTATTATCTAGTATATAGTTTCATTTCTCAGCGTCAATATCATTCAAAATAATTCATGGAAATTGGAAAACTAACTATTCTGTGACTAGGCTTCAAATCATAGAAACAATCTTTTCGTTTGGAGAAATAAAGCATTAGACACCAACTACATAGTCCTCCCTTGACATTTTATGGGAGTTTATTAGGTGTAATAGTTAGGAGTTGTAAAATAGTTAACAAAGTTATCAACAATAAGATCTAATTTAGTGGAACTTCTAATTTTATGCATTTTGTCCATTAAAGCATGCCATGTGTCGAACCATCACATTGGTCAAGTTAGTTATAGACTCATAGCAATGAAATTACTCATAGCAATAAAATTACATTTATTTATTTTCCCAAACAATGCCAGTGAAAATGTCAAGTTGAACAACTCAAGATAACTGAATGCAAAGAGTTTCTGATTCAAGACATTATTATCAATTTGTGTTCTTTGACACATCACAGGTTCACACGATCCTATGACTCGGATGTTATTAGATGATTCAGATTCGTCAAGGGTTGAATATCTAATCTGGCCTCACTCTTCAGGATACAACTCAATGGAAGGGTTTGAAACAAATGAGCTCTTGTAAGCTATCCCTGACACAATGGTCCATTGTAGGTAGGAAACCCAAAAATAGAAAATTCATGTATACAATTGCAGGTTTGATGTAAGCTATCCCTGACAGAAGCCTTTGCATGAGGCAAATCTCATAACGGTTTTATTGTAAAAGAAACCTCGCTTAGCCTACATGTAATTTGTTACTTTCCATGATCAACTCAGTGTCAGAAAGTAGTGTTTATTTTGTTCTCGTACGCTATTTCAGGAAAGAGTGAAATAAGTTGGTAACGAGCATGGAAAATGAACACTAGTAAAGTTATGTTTTCAATTACTAACATGGGAAACTACTTCATTAACTTGTGCAACTTGAGACTGAGAGGATTCACCTGCATATACAATTTCCAAGCCACATGTGAACATTACATTAGTTCAAACATTGAAATTTTAGTATAAAAAATAATAAGAAGAAGAAAAGACATCTTTTTATGTCTTATTTAATCATGTGTATAACTTTTATTTTTTTTTTATGCTTACGTAATCATTAGTATTTCACTATTAGTTCCATCCACACATAGAATCAATCTATTTAATAATAATCAAGTTTCATCCACACTTAGGTCAATCTATCTTATAATAATCAAGTACCATCCACAGATTCAATCTATCTAATATCAATCAACTGCTAATGCAATTTAAAAAGAAGTAGCATTAGTAAAAATGACTATAGCTAAAAGTAAGTCTACCTATCAAGTTATTTTTTTAAGTAAATAAAATTAAAATGTGTTATTCTTTATGAATTCTTAGGATATTGAAAAATGATAAACTGTCAATATGGTTCACAAGGCGGGCTTTAAAATCTAAAATAAATAAATTGCTTCATACATATAGAAAAACTGGTATCTCCATCAGATTTGTGCTTACTAACATGGTATATTAATAATACCACATAATGCTTTTTTACTTTAATATTACTGTATGCAAAACATTAGTAATTAGGAAAAAATTTTGGTAGAGATCAGATAAATAATATCTTTTTCCATTATTCTCAATGGTAGTATACAAATCATATATGTATACTTTTATTGCAACATAGTAGCAGCCCCAATTAATGTTGTTTGATACCCTTCTCTATCTTGTCAAGAACTAATGGTTGTTATGAAGGAGACGTATCACTCTCAACTAGGGTTTAGGGTTTAGGGTAAGATAATGTGACACAGAGCAGGAGGAAATTGGAAAAATAATGGTGTGCATTTGCTCGGACAAAATTGCCTAATGTGGAGAATGTGGCATATGTAAAATAATGGTGGAGATCACAGAAACTGGTAAAATAAATAAATAAATAAATAAATAAATCACCACGGTACTTATGTTTCCAAGGCTTTATGCATGAACGCCATCTCTCAAAGACGGCCAACGAGCTTCCTGTTCAAAATCCAGAACAACGAGAGATCTTAACAGAGACAGATCTAGATCTAGAGTTCTCATGAAGTTCACCTTCTTGGCTAGAACCAAGATCTCGAAGTTCACCTTCTTGGCGAGAAGCGAGATCTGATCTTTGGGCGGGGGTCGATTGGGTTTTACTTTTACCGTGTTTTAGTGTTTTAACTTTCAGAAATGATAGGGAACGTGAATTGCTCGGCATGAACGGAGCGTGCCACGTCGTTCACGCCGCGTGGGCATTGAGCAATTCAAGTGTTTTAAATTTTTTTCCAACGCCCAAAAGGTTTCCCCCCTCCCCCCGACGCCGAAACCTCTTCCCCAACCCTAAATCTTTCGACTTCTTCTTCCTCCCTCCCTCCTCCGCCCCGACTTCTTCTTCCTCCCTCCCTCCGACGTGTCGCTCCTGAACCTAAACCTTTTCCCGAGCTCTGTTCATCCTCTTCTTCCTCCCTCACTCATGCATCGTGCGGCTCCCGAACCCTAAAGCCATTCGACTTCTTCTTCCTCCCTCCCTCCGACGTGCGGCTCTCGAACCCTAAACCTTTTCCTGAGCTCCGTTCATTCCCTGCTTCCTCCCTCCCTCACACGATTTGCTGCGAGGCCGCGGTTTTGTCAGAGTCAAACGCCGACCTTCGTCCGCCTTGGAGAAACAACCTCGACGGGTGCTCTCGTCGACGCCTCACCGGAGCTCCTAGGAGGCCTTGCTTTGACCGAAGGTTTGTCTCACTACACCTCAATTCTACTTTTGTTATTTTGCCCTTTCTTCCTGTCTTCCATAAACCCCTAATTTGGTTGTTTCTCTGCGACTCCGACAAACGGGCGATCTCGTCGACGTTTTACCAGAGCTTCCAATGCTTCCCAGCCCCGTCTGAGCTTTGAGTCGTCGACCCAGCTTGGAAGCAGTAATTTGGACCCAGGTCTGATACTACAACGCTTCAACAGTTTATGCGGTAAGTCCCAGTTCATTTTAAGCCTCCAGTTGAGTCTGTTACAATTTCTATTACCATTATATGATATTGTTTTTAATTGTTAGAACTGTTCAAATGGTCATGGAGGAAGAAATTATTGAATCGTGTGTGCCACTAAATGATATTGATTGAACTGCAAGTGTTGGGTGATTCATCAAGCTTGCAGCAACTGGAGGCTCCACAAGTTGGGATGCAATTTTTATCTGAGGAGGAAGCTCATGTTTTTTACAAAACGTATGCCCAAGGTCTTGGTTTTGGTATTTCAAAAATGCGTTCCAAAAAGGAGACAATGGTGAACAAAAGTATATTTCATTTGGATGTTCTAAAAATGGTAAGAATGTTCTTAAAGTTAAAAAATTCCTTTTATTCTAGACCTTGTAGCAAAACGAATTGTAAAGCACGGATAAATATTACAGTTCAAAATGATGGGTTATTCCTCATTACTAGTATTCACCTTGAACACAATCATGAGTTAAGTCCAAGGAAGTCAAGACATTTTAGATGCAATAAAGTGTTAGATTCCCAAACTAAGAGGAAATTAGAATTGAATGATCAAGCTGGAATTCTATTGAGTAAAAGTTTTCAATCATTTGTTGTTGAAGCTGGTGGATATGAAAATTTATTGTTTGATGAGAGAAAGTGCAGAAATTATGTGGTTGAAGCACGTAGATTAAGACTTGGGCATGGTGATGCAGAAGCATTGAATAATTACTTTTGTCGTATGCAAACTAGAAATTCGAATTTCTTTTATACCATTGATGTAGATGAAGATTGTCGCATAAGAAATATATTTTGGGCTGATGCAAGATGTAGGGCTTCATATGAGTATTTTTCTGATGTCATTACATTTGATACTACATATTTGACCAATAGTTATGATATGTCGTTTGCTCCATTTGTTGGAGTAAATCATCATGGTGAATCAGTATTACTTGGTTGTGGCTTGATATCCAGAGAAGATTCTGAAACATTCATTTGGTTATTCAAATCATGGTTGGCATGCATGAGAGGACGAGCTCCACGAGGTATTATTACGGATCAGTGCAAAGCTATGGAAATTGCAATTCTTAAGGTATTTTCAGACTCTCATCATCGCTTATGTCTTTGGCATATTATGAAAAAAATTCCAGCTAAGTTTGGTAGTCATGCCAACTATAAGTTGATAAAGAAAAATTTGAAGAATATTGTTTATAATTCTTTATCTTCTGAAGAATGTGATAGCAATTGGAAAAAATTGATTGAAGATTTTAATTTGGAGAATAATGAATAGTTGAGTTCTTTATGGGATTGTCGTCATAAGTGGATGCCTGTGTATGTGAAAGATAAATTTTGGGCATGGATGTCTACAAGTCAAAGAAGTGAGAGTATGAATGCCTTTTTTGATGATTATGTTCATTCAAAAACAACATTGAAACAGTTTGTTGAACAATATGACAGTGCTTTGAAAAGTAAGATTGAAAAGGATAATAATTCTAATTTTGCATCTTTCAATTCAATTATTCCAGTCATTAGTGGTCATCCCATTGAAAAGCAATTTCAAAATGTCTATACTAATAAGATATTCAAGTTATTTCAGGATGAAATCAGGGGTTTGATGTTTTGTAACACTTCGTTTGTAAAGCAAGAAGGGTCAACTATCTTATATGAAGTGGTGGAAACTGTATTGGGAAAAGAGGGAGCAACTCCAAAAGATGTGCATTTTTAGTACTATATAATGAGGTAGACTGTGAGATGAAGTGTTTGTGTCGTCTCTTTGAGTTCGAGGCATTTTGTGTAGACATTTGGTTTCTTTCTTTTCAAAAGAAATGTCACTAGAGTTCTTGAAAAGTATATTTTGAACGATGGCGCAAAGACATTAAACGTCGGTATCAAGGCGTCACCAATATTTATGATGATTTTTGTTATCATGAGGAAGAAAGACAAAGATATAATAATCTTCAACCCTTGTTACAAGAAGTGCATCAGCTTGGGTCTAAAAATCATGAGAGGTTTCTGTTTTAATGGGGATTTTGAATGAAGCAAAACAAAAGCTTTGGATATTAATTATTGATTCGTTAGATGGTGATCATGATAGCAACACGATACATGGGGAATCAAAATTGAGATCAAGAAGTTTCACTCTCCACTAAGGTAAGATCTCGTGGACGTCCACCAACCAAAAGAAAGCAATCCAAACTTGAGCAAATTGTGAAAAAGGTGGCGGCAAAGAATAGAAACCAAGCTAAGGTTGTATGTGATTATATTTTTGGTTATAATTGATTTTAATTTTTGTTATTTGTTAATATCGAACGTAAATTCTTTGTCGACAGGTTATGAGAGGTAGCGGTAAAGAGCAAGANGGTCTGATACAATATCAAAGATGACAATCATACGTACATTACTATTTGTATTTGTTACCAATCTGTTGCTTGCTTTTTCTCCTTCAACACCTATCTTCCTCAGCTGCCTTGATCAATTGAGTTGTGCAAAGTCGGAATATATACGTACCCTCGTGATGATTCGACTTTTGCAAGTTAGTATTATATATATAGGCTGAGAATATTTCCACTACCTTGCCATCCGAACCACAAATTCTTATTTTACTGCAAAAGTGGTTCGGATGTCTCGAAAATGGTAATGGAAAAGGTGTATTGTGGCGCCAAGGGTAGAATAGGAAGTTCACTTAAAGGGCTGCGCCCTTTGGTAAAATAGAAACCATGGGACGCCCTTTGATAATTACGTATTGTTAGGGACGCCCTTTGGTAAATTGCCCAATAAATTTAATATTAACACATTGCAAGAAAATACATAACTATATAACCAATCAATCAATCAAGTTCATAACTAGTGTTATGCAAGCAATCAAGCACTAATCCAGAGTTTCCTTAACAAATTAGAATCTATAGTCCCCCAATACTCACGTCATTGCTTTTGTGAATAAACAATTTTCACTAAGGAGAGGTCAATAAACAATCACACTCCAACAAATCAAAGAGAAAGAGAGGGCATTCTGTATTTCATTAACAGAATGAAATACACATAATTGACAGCGTACTTTCAGTAATATTAACAGTGCGTGCGCGTGCGTGTGTGTGTGAGAGAGAGAGATAAATTTTAATAGTGCATTCTGTATTTCATTAATATTCAATTTTATCCGCATACTTTGCATGTCATAACAAAATTTATTGACAACATACTTTTTATGTATGCCGTCATTTTTATAAATATTATACGTAATAATTATTATTAACGGCGCACTTTAACCACGCGTCGTTGATGATACGCTGCGAAAAGTCATATTTGTTATAGTGTTTTTACAATTATAACAGTAAACAAGAAACCTAAGTTATTTTTGATCAATGGCATTGTTCTCTTGTTTATCATTGATTTTTTTAATATGCCTTTTCGAATAATTTATTTTCCGAGTACAAACAGAATGTATATACGTAGCATCGTTTCCACATGCAATTGGCCAAATAATATATATCTTGATCTGAAGATAAAGGCTTAAACAATCAGACAACTGAAGGTGATCTGATGGCTCATACTATTGCAGATAATATGGAATTAATACAGGTGAAATGGAATCACACTGGATCATCTCATTATTAAGCCACCTAAACTTGCACTTATTTATCATTAAGCTTCTTATTATTTTAGCACCTCCTCCCTGCAGCCACCTTAGTTCAGTTCTTTGAGTTCATGGTGCCATTGCCATGTAGGTGGTGAAGCACCTGCCGAAGCAGTATCAATCGATGTAGGTAGTGAAGCACCTGCCAAAGCAGTAGGAGCTGCAGAGCAATCAGAAATTGAAGTGAAAGTTAATTAAGAGAAATTAAACATCAAACATTAGTTCAGACAACGTCAAACTTGAGGCGACTAGCGTCAACCATAAGCGAAGAAGACTTACCTGGAGCTGGAAGTGGAGTTACCATGCGAGGAATGTCGTCGCAGTCCCCGCAGTAGTAGCAGTTGCCAAACCAGCGTGGTGAGTCGCAGATGACGCAGCATTTTCTGGCGCCGAACGGATCGAGACGTGCTTGAGCCGTGTTGGCTGCGGCTGTGAGCAGCAGCAGGCAGAGCGCCAGCCAGATTCCGCCATTGACAGCCGCCATGTCCGCCGTACGTGTGAAGGTCTGCGTATTGGCTAGGAGAGTAGTGTTTGGCGCAGGTGAGCTGAGAAGGCTGAGGGAGGTATTTATACAGAGCGTGAATGATACAACGTGAATGCAGCGTGAACGACGTGGCGTGCCACGTCGTTCACGCCGCGTGGGCGCTGTGCGGTGACCGAGCATTCGGCTCACGCGAAAATCGCTTTCCCCCTCAATACATCTCCCCTGCGAAAACATTTCCCCCTCATTCCCAACATCGGCGAAAATTCTTCCCGAACCCTAGATCCCCATCGTCTTCTTCTTCCTTCCCTCCTCCTCCGGCCAACCCTAAATCCCGAGCTTCATCTTCCTCCCTCCCTCCTCCGGCCCGGCTACGTCGTTCACGCCGCGTGGGAAGGAGCCGTTCAACGCGGTTGCCAGATTTCGCGTGGTTAACAAATTTTCACGCTGCGAAATTTTTCCCCCCTCCCACCCCGACGCCGAAATCCCTAAATCCTTCGAGCTTCCTCCCTCACACACGCTGCGAAATCTCTTCCCCAACCCTAAATCCTTCGAGCTTCTTCTTCCTCCCTCCCTCATTCAGCCCGACATCTTCTTCCTCCCTCACTCCCTCCTTCGAGCTTCTTCTTCCTCCGTCATTCGGCCCTAAATCCTCTGCTTCGTCCCTCCCTCACACGACTTGCTACGAGACTGCGGTTCGTCGGAGTCGAACGCCAACCTTCGTCCGCCTTGGAGAAACAGCCCCGACGCGTGCTCTCGTCGACGCCTCACCGGAGCTCCTGGGAGGAAGAAGCTGTGTGCACCGAAGGTTTGATTTTTGTACTCGAGCATTTTGATGCCTTGTACAAAATCTTAAGTTTTCCATTCTCCATAGGTTTTGTGTACTCGAGCATTTTGATTTCTGTACTCGAATAGAGATATCAAATGGCCATATAGTGTAGAAGAGGTCCACCAAGTGTCTTCGAGGTTTCAATTTTGACGGCAATTGATCAAAAATAACTCAGCTGGCTTTGCTGGTTGAGCTCATTTGATTGTCCTTGGCATCACTTGGTAATTGGCTGAGCATTTTGATTACAAAAACTTAAGTTTTGTTGCAATATCTCCATTTCGAAATTAATTCCTTTCTCCTTAAGTTTTGTTGCATTATCTCGATTTCGAAATTTACTTCCATTCTCCTTAATCCACATTATCTCCATTTCGAAATTTACTTGCATTCTCCTTAAGTTGCATTCTCCTTAAGTTTCTTTTTGATGCCTTGTACACTTCATATGTCACTGATGTCACTGATCTATTACTTTGAGCTCAACTACTCCCATACATCTGAAGTTTTCGCCTTTATACAGATTCTGCATCTTGGAAGCAGTAATTTGGACAGCAGTAATTTGGACCCAGGTTTGATACTACAACGCTTCAACAGTAAAATTCGGTAAGTCCCAGTTCGTTTTAAGCCTCCAATTGAGTATGCTATTGCTTCCATTACCATTATATGATATTGTTTTTAATTGTTAGAACTGTTCAAACGGTCATGGAGGAAGAAATCATTGAATCATGTGCCCCACTGAATGATATTGATGAACTGCAAGTGTTGGGTGATTCATCAAGCTTGTAGCAACTGGAGGCTCCACAAGTTGGGATGCAATTTTTATCTGAGGAGGAAGCTCGTGTTTTTTACAAAACGTATGCCCAAGGTCTTGGTTTTGGTATTTCAAAAATGCGTTCCAAAAAAGGAGACAATGGTGAACAAAAGTATATTTCATTTGGATGTTCTAAAAATGGTAAGAATGTTCCTAAAGGTAAAAATTCCTTTTATCCTAGACCTTGTAGCAAAACCAATTGCAATGCACGGATAAATATTACAGTTCAGAATGATGGATTATTTCTCATTACTAGTATTCACCTTGAACACAATCATGAGTTAAGTCCAAGGAAATCAAGACATTTTAGATGCAATAAAGTGTTAGATTCTCAAACTAAGAGGAAATTAGAGTTGAATGATCAAGCTGGAATTACTTTGAGTAAAAGTTTTCAATCATTTGTTGTTGAAGCTGGTGGATATGAAAATTTATTATTTGATGAGAGAAAGTGCAGAAATTATGTGGTTGAAGCACGTAGATTAAGACTTGGGCATGGTGATGCAGAAGCATTGAATAATTACTTTTGTCGTATGCAAACAAGAAATTCGAATTTCTTTTATACCATTGATGTAGATGAAGATTGTCGCATAAGAAATATATTTTGGGCTGATGCAAGATGTAGGGCTTCATATGAGTATTTTTCTGATGTTATAACATTTGATACTACATATTTAACCAATAGTTATGATATGTCGTTTGCTCCATTTGTTGGAGTAAATCATCATGGTGAATCAGTATTACTTGGTTGTGGCTTGATATCCAGAGAAGATTCTGAAACATTCATTTGGTTATTCAAATCATGGTTGGCATGCATGAGAGGTCGAGCTCCACGAGGTATTATTACGGATCAGTGCAAAGCTATGGAAATTGCAATTCTTGAGGTATTTCCAGACTCTCATCATCGCTTATGTCTTTGGCATATTATGAAAAAAATTCCAGCTAAGTTTGGTAGTCATGTCAACTATAAGTTGATAAAGAAAAATTTAAAGAATATTGTTTATAATTCTTTATCTTCTGAAGAATGTGATAGCAATTGGAAAAAAATGATTGAAGATTTTACTTTGGAGAATAATGAATGGTTGAGTTCTTTATGGGATTGTTGTCATAAGTGGATGCCTGTGTATGTGAAAGATAAATTTTGGGCAGGAATGTCTACAAGTCAAAGAAGTGAGAGTATGAATGCCTTTTTTGATGATTATGTTCATTCAAAAACAACATTGAAACAGTTTGTTGAACAATATGACAGTGCTTTGAAAAGTAAGATTGAAAAAGAAAATAATTCTGATTTTGCATCTTTCAATTCAATTATTCCAGTCATTAGTGGTCATCCCATTGAAAAGCAATTTCAAAGTGTCTATACTAATAAGATATTCAAGTTATTTCAGGATGAAATCAGGGGTTTGATGTTTTGTAACACTTCGTTTGTAAAGCAAGAAGGGTCAACTATCTTATATGAAGTGGTGGAAACTGTATTAGGAAAAGAGGGAGCAACTCCAATAGATGTGCCATTTTTAGTACTATATAATGAGGTAGACTGTGAGATGAAGTGTTTGTGTCGTCTCTTTGAATTCCGAGGCATTTTGTGTAGACATTTGGTTTCAATTCTTTTCAAAAGAAATGTCACTAGAGTTCTAGAAAAGTATATTTTAGAACGATGGCGCAAAAACATTAAACGTCAGTATCAAGGCGTCACCAACATTTATGATGATTTTTGTTATCATGAGGAAGAAAGACAAAGATATAATAATCTTCAACCTGTGTTACAAGAAGTGCATCAGCTGGGGTCTAAAAATCATGAGAGGTTTTCTGTTTTAATGGGGATTTTAAATGAAGCAAAACAAAAGCTTATGGATATTAATATTATTGATTCGTTAGATGGTGATCATGATAGCAACACAATACATGGGGAATCAAGAATTGAGATCACGAAGTTTCACTCTCCACTCAAGGTAAGATCTCGTGGACGTCCACCAACCAAAAGAAAGCAATCCAAAATTGAGCAAATTGTGAAAAAGGTGGCGACAAAGAATAGAAAGGTTGAATTGATTATATTTTGGATTTATGTTTTGGTTATAATTGATTTTAATTATTGTACTTGTTAATATTGAATGTAAGTTCTTTGTCGATAGGTTGTGAGAGGTGGCGGTAAAGAACAACAAGAATTATCAAATTTAAATCATACAAATATGATCACTGGCCCGAGTAGTCAGAGTAGCCATAATGTAAGTTCCAATTTTTATGATTTCTTTTGGAAATAGCTATGATTTTGTAATACAATCACAGATTTTGCTTTTGGAAGTTGCTATAACTTTTTGGAAGTTGCTATCACTGATTTAAATCGTATTTTCTTCTTTTTTTTGTAGTTAGGTTGTAGCTGATGTTTCAGTGAACTGTGGCGCAAAGACA
The DNA here is from genome assembly GCA_024364735.1 of Boesenbergia rotunda. Taxonomy (NCBI): domain Eukaryota; kingdom Viridiplantae; phylum Streptophyta; class Magnoliopsida; order Zingiberales; family Zingiberaceae; genus Boesenbergia; species Boesenbergia rotunda. The sequence continues at coordinate 107,823 of JAGFNQ010005435.1, read as the reverse complement.
TATTGCAGTACTCTTTCACCTCAATTTGGAAGTAGTGATTAAAATTCAGAAATAGTAGCTTGGTCTTCAGAAATAGGTAAGCAGTGTTATTGATTTTGGAAGTAAAATAGTATTTTATTACATGCAATATGATCAGTGAGATATTCTTAGTGGTAGGCTAAATCAAGATGTTTCAGTGGCATTTCTGATCATATGTTATTTAGAACTCATGATCATACGTTATCTAACTCAGCTAGTTGATCATATGTTGTTTCAGTGTTATTTCTAACTCAACTTGCTGCTTTTCAGTGTCCAACTTGCTGTGTTCACTGCCATATATCTGTTGCTGTTTCGCCCCAAAGCCGAAAAGAAATCTGCCGAAAGGAAATCTGCCGAAAGTGAACTTGATATTGTGAACTGTGACTGAGCATGTTGTAAACTTGTGAACTTGAGCATGTTGTGAATTTGTGAACTTGTGAACTTGATATTGTGAACTTGTAACTTGAGCATGTTGTGAACTTGAGCAGAATTTAGTTTGATCCAAAAATTTTGGTTTCTTTGCTGTGGAACTTTCTTTGCTATGAAATCAATTTGATAAACTGATGTCTGATCCAAAAATTTAGTTAGTCAAAGCTGTGAGTTTGATGAACTGCTGTCCTATTCCTCCATATATAACATCTTAACATGAGGTTTAATATATTTATTCAAAATATCTCAGCTTGTTAATATATATATATATTTATTAATATATATATATATATATTAATAAATTTCGGTTAAAAAACTTGAGTTTTAATATATTTATTAAACTTGAGTTTTAATATATTTATTAAAATTATATTAATATATAAAAAACCTATCAAATGTGTAATTTTATATTAAAACACAGGGTCTGAAGTCACGCTTGGAGTGCCTGAACACAATCTTCAAATGATATTGGGTTTTGATAAGTGAGCAGTTTAGTCCCTCCTAGCGTGACTTCAGACCCTAGCGTTTTAATATAAAATTACGCGTTTTGATAGGATTTTTTATATATTAATATAATTTTAAACAGAAAAAAAATTGGAATCCACATCGGGGCCTGAATACAAATTGTATTCAGGCCCAAGGCGGGCCTGAATACTTTTGTATTCAGGCCTAAGGTGGGCCTGAATACAATTTGTATTCAGGCCCGATGTGGACTCCAATTTTTTTTCTGTTTTAAAATTATATTAATATATAAAAACCCCTATCAAAACGCGTAATTTTATATTAAACGCAGGGTCTGAAGTCACGCTTGGAGTGCTGAACACAATCTTCAAATGATATTGGGTTTTGATAAGTGAGCAGTTTAGTCCCTCCTAGCGTGACTTCAGACCCTGCGTTTTAATATAAAATTACGCGTTTTGATAGGGTTTTTTATATATAATTTTAAACGAAAATATTTCAACTAGGCTGATACATTTGTTTCAGCCAAGTGGCTAATCTTTTGTATTCAGGCCATAGCCTGAATAAAAAGTATCAGGCCCATTAGGCTGATACAAAGTCAGGGCCGGCCTGAATACAAATGTATTCAGGCCTAAGGTGGGCCTGAATACAATGTATTCAGGCCCGATGTGGACTCCAATTTTTTTTTCTGTTTTAAATTATATTAATATATAAAAACCCTATCAAAACGCGTAATTTTATATTAAAACGTAGGGTCTGAAGTCACGCTAGGAGTGCCCAAGCTAATGATTGAGTACTCATAACTGAATTCATTTTGAATAAAATATTCTTTTGAAAAATTATAGTTGAATTATGAATTTTGAAAATTTATAGTTGAATTATGAAATTTATAGTTGAATGATTGAAGCATGCCTAGTAGCTTCTTTTTATTGCATGAGAAAGTAGGGCCTGTAATCAATTGATTTCAGGCCCTGAGCAGGACAGAAACCCTTAGCTGATAGAAACCATTTGTATCCAACACTTTCAAATCATTATTTTTATTTTTATTGAAAAGGCTAATGAAACCTAATATGAATCTGTGTCCTATCAATGATAATATGAATTATTAATCAGTAGAAGGATGTCGTAGAATAAACATGCTTGCTTTCTTCTTATTCTATGTGAGATTAACGTGCTTGCTATCTTCTTATTCCATGTGAGACTGTTAACTCAACTCTTGGAAGTCATTCAAGAACACGGGAGGTTACATGATAGATGATGCAAACACCAGAAAATAAATGTAGAATTACACGAGAGCTAGAACAAACGACAACTGTCCGATAAAACATGATGAATTTTAACAACTGAAGACATACTAACCAACTCGAAGTTTAAATAAAAACTTGTAACTCAAACAACAACATATTAAATAAACAATAACATATTAAATAATACTATTGTCTTAACTTGAACTTAGATAAAAAAACAAGTGTTTAAATTTTAACTCAAACTACTTGAAACAACTTAACATAACTAATCACTATCACTATCACTATCACTAATTTCTAAAGACTCCAAAAGCTGCTTTATCTTTTTCAACGTATCCTTCATCTTAACTTTTTTTTCAGACTTCGAAAGTTTTTTGTTGGGATTTGAATTTGATCTCGAAGTTGAAGTTGCACATGATGACATGGAATTTGATGCAAATTTTTTATCTGAGTGGGCTTGAAACTCTTTTTGTGCCTCCTCTCTACTTTTGTAAGATTTATATACGACGCCTTTAAATCCAACAACTTCACTTGATGCTTCCATCCATGTTTCATAAATACCCGGATTATGTCCAACAAACACAACATATGTTTTTTCCTACATTAAAAACAACATTTAAAATTTTGTAAGACGAAATATTAGAACATAAAATGAAAAGGACTTACCATTCTTTGGTAAAAAAAATTTTGTGTTGCAAATTTCCTGAAAAAAAACCACAAACAAATAAGGTTATGGTATTAACACAACAACATCTTGTTTTGGTTGAACAAAGTGTTTTAACTATAAACATCATATTGGCCATTTAATACCTGATATATGTTTCAGGGAGTAACGGAAGCTCAAATTTCATCTTAGTTCGTGATATGCACGTCTGATATGCCTATCAGACGTGCATATCAGCAACTAAAAATGAGTCATGAGAACTTCATATTTATGGATGTTCAACTGATTGAGGCAATTTAACAAACACAAAGCCAGCGAGAGTTCCGGATCGATGAATGAACAGAGGAGATGATCTCGAGGTGGTTTTGATGGGAAGATTGTTTTTCCACTTACGTAAGTGTTGAGCTCGCCTTGCTGGCGCTCCAGGAGACTACGAAGGCAAACAATCTTCCAGACGACGAAGCTCCGGGAGAACTCGCGTTGCTGGCGCTCCAGGAGACGACGGAGTTCGTCGCCGTGAGCAAGGCTGTCGGGTGTGGAAGAGAGGAAGTAGAGGATGGACAAGGCGTCGCAGCAACTCGCGTGAGCTAGGGCGTCGGGGCTGTTTCTCCAAGGCGGACGTGACTCCGACCAAACCGCGCCGTCGCAGCAAGTCGCATGAGTGAGACGGATTTAGGGTACACGCGGCATCGCAGCAAGTCCTCGCAGCACGTCGGAGGGAGGGAGGGAGGAAGAAGAAGCTCGAGATTTAGGGTTGGCCGGAGGAGGAAGGGAGGACGAACTGACGAAGAGGGCGGTCGGGATTTAGGGTTGGGGAAGAGGGCGCTGGCGCTCGAGATTTAGGGTTGGGGAAGATTTAGCGCTCGGCGTCGGGGCAAAATTTTGAGATCACGCGCTAAATCTCAAAACCACGTACGCTGCGTGAAATTGTGCGGCGTCCACGCGGCGTGAACGACTCAGCGTGCCACGTCGTTCACGCTCAATTCACGCCGCGCAATTCACGTAGCGTATCATTTCTCATAATTATATTAATTTTTTAAAAAAATTATAAATTAATTGTCGTATTACTGTTGAACTTATTGAAACTACTAATTAATTATAAAAATATTTAAAGATAAATAATTAAAAATTAATTAAAAACCATCTTGTTTTTTAATTAATAATATAATAAAAAATAGTTATTAAAAAATTAACTAATAAATAAAATAATTAATAATAATTGTAGTGTTGTTTGTTAAGATGTTTAAGTTTGAATACGAAATTTATTATTCGAATGTGTAACCAAGCCCCCTCTCTCTCTCTCTCTCTCTCTCTATTATATATATATATATATATATAATATATATATATAATACTGAATCAACATGGACACTTATGGGGCAGAGACCAGAGGGCCGCTAGGTTGGCGGTTCCAACCTTTCTTGAAATAATACTGAACCAACAGATCTAACCACCGATTCAACTGTGCCTCGAACCGCAACAAGTCTAACTAGATACCGTGTCAATTCCAGTTTGGCCCAGCTAACTAGGTCAACAGGCTTACCATCCCGGGCTGGACCTGGGTCGGGTCGACGTGCCACTATCAAGGAATACGTTGGAAGTGTGGGGGGAGATCCACAAGGGCACACTGCTGCATGCTCAACCAGGGGCAAGCTGCAACGGCGCTGGAGTTGAGTCAACTAGGTTATCCAGGACATTATAATTTCCAGAACAAACAGCCGGTGAGGTCAAAACAATCAAACAAATTCCAGTGACCAGAGATCGATGTACAAATCCTACAATTGAAACAAAAAATAATCACTCATCTCAAACAATACAGTATCACCGGCACAAATCCTACTATTGAAACAAAAAAGTCACTCATCTCAACCAATACAGTTTCACCGGCACAAAGCCTACTATTGAAACAAAAAATAATCACTCATCTCAAACAATACAGTATCACTGACACATCTACTCTTTACATGGAGAAAATCATACACCCAACCAAATATTTTACACCCACTAAAAATTAACCTTAATATTTATTGAAACAAAGACCCGTATAATTACCCATTGCATCAACCCATGGGGCAAGTACAAACCCTACAAGATACATACCTCAAACGACCACAATGTAACCAGGTACATCCGTCAAAAACATATATCTACACACATCCGCAAGTCATAAAGAATAGAGACCTTACACCAAGATACATCCCCAATTACGTCTGTCGTTGTGCCCCCACATGCAGACCACAAATTCAGTGTACCCTAAAAATAATTTATGGTACAATAAATGGAATTACCATTGACATAAAATCTTCATAGGAAAAAGTTGCAGATCCTGTGTATCGAGGATCTTTCGACTTGAACTTTTCAGTTAACCCCTGAAATTTGTTTCGAGGAAGAAAATCTTTAGTTGTTGGAGGCTAAAATGTGTATATATGATCAAAAGCATGTCAGACAAGCGAATGCAAAGGGTTACAATACATATGAAGAGGCTATTGACCGAGCACATACAAGCAAATGCAAAACAAATGGGCATCTTCGTTCTATTGTTGCTGAAACCTGTTCTCAGCTGATGCTCTTGGTAAATTAGAGATAAATAAAAAATTAGGATATGGGCACAAATTCCAATTACAGGGAGGGAACACGACGATGGGCAAGTTACTCAGGCATGGCACAGAAACTTTGAAAGTTCGATTTGGTAGAGTCATAGTTTGGATGCATCTATTGCATGAACACCGGTGCTCCCTTAGGTCAGAGGTTTGATCCTCACAAAGTAAGCCTATGTGTGCCTTGTGGTCTAGTAACATAGTAGCGTGGTTTCATTAAAAAAAAAAATAACATGTGCCCATCAAAAATTGATCTTTGTCCCATTCTGGTAAATCTGTCACCCTTTAATCAACTGAACACCCTATGGAAACTCCCATTATTAATCTCTAGCTGGTATGACAGAACAAGAAAAATGGCAGTTTATAAGCAAGTAAGCAAGTCTATGTGGTCAGAGATCCTAGACTACGACAGAATGTGGAAGCCAAGAGGCAAAGGTTGATAATGCTTTCTGGCAAGTTCCCAAAGCAACAAAAATTTCCAATCAAAACTGGTTACATACCTTCACAATCATTCCACACCTGTCAATGAGAAGATGATTTCCATGGATTAGATGAAAAATTGCCAAAACTTTTGTCGAAACATTACAGCAGAACCTGAAATACTCACTCTACAAAATTGTCGAAGTTAAGCTCACCCCTGGCACTTGCTCCTGCGTAATTGGATACCAGAAGCTGAATGACAGAAGATGGAACTGCATATCCAAGGCTAATTAGAGCATCCCTTAATTCAATGGAGTTTATTTTGCCGCTACGATCTCTATCAAACATGTAGAAGATAGCCTAAAAGATAATTGCATAATATTAGTATATTCTTTTTGGATTCCAGTGTATTCAATAATTTAATCTAGGTGTTTGTAGAAATGTGCAAAAAAGACGACATAACACCTTACATGATAGTCATAGTATTAGAGATGGTTAATCATCTACTTGATCACTTGAAGAGAAAAAATATTACACTTATTTTGCATCTTATTGTAGAAGGCACAACTTAAGTTTAATCAAGAACATACTCGAGAACAGCATTTTTTGTGATAAAATCTTCATATAAATAACTAAAGGAGACTTCTGTAACAAGAAAACTTGATCTGCACCTAAAAGCAACCCATCCATGAGTTACAAACCCACGTAATCAACCTTTGACTTAGTATTTAATGGAAGCACGCTATAATTTGCTATCCACCAGTCTCATTTTCATCCACTTTCATTCTAATCACACCTATATTCAACCTGATGAATCATTCTAGATACTAAATCAACGAAATCTGTTTCCTCTTGTTCATCTTAACAGAAACCAGACTACCAGAGTCTATATGCCAAGTAGAAAAACAAATAATATGTTTCTTAAAAAGCATTGCGATGCATACAAAATGTTTTTATAATTTTTCCTAGTTAGTACAACTTTCAACATTTAAGCACTAAAAAAAAAGCAAGTGATGATAAGCTTCTCGCTTCTGCAACTGCAAAGCATATCGATTGTTTAATTACCTCTAAATTAAAATGAAATCTAAATTATCATGAGAAAGGAGCACAATCTAACCCACAAAAATTCACTCCCAAAATTTCCTTTGGACTATTGCAAGGTGACGGGGGCAAAAAAAAAAAAAAAAAAGTCCAAACGACGTACCTGCCATTGCCCGAGACAAGCCCAAAGGGAAGCAAATTCAATAGGCCCTGCACGGAAACAATGGAGGTAATATAGCCAAAATCTTTCCGGTCTCATAAGATGATTTATAAGAAAAACGAAGAGGATCTAACCCATCTTGGTAGTGTTGCTGGGATTCTTGAAGAGGAACATAAGCCACCGGATCGTTCGTATACTAAATCTATGGTACGAACTTGAGAGTGCCGCCTGGAGTTCCGATTCGTCAATGAAGCCACTCCTGTCGCGATCGACGGCCTGAAAGCTCCGTATGACCTCGGGAGGAGTGCCTGGTGGGAAGTAGCCACCACCGGCGCCGCTGTCCCAGGGAGAAGCGGAGGGGGAAGGGTAGGGGTAGCTGTAGGATGGCGGTGGTGTAGGGTGGCCGCGTTCCCCCGAAGGGAGGGTGGCGGAAAACGAGTCCGGCATCGGAGGCGCCGAGGGCGCGTAGCTGTCCGGCTTCTGTCGCCCGAATTCCGCCATGGATTTTGGCTGAGCAATGAAGCAGCTGGAAGCGAGGCGCAGATAAGATTGATGGAAGGGTGGAGAAAGCAGGTGAAGGCCGGGAACGCCGATTAGGGATCGTTGTCGACTTGGCTTGAATCAAAAAGACGGCCGGATCTTTTACAGCCCAATTGGAAACGGAAACCGTCCAATTCCACGATGAATCCTCTTGTCGTGACGTGGCAATCATCGTAACTTTTGGAATTGGGTCCAACGGGAAGTAATTGCAGGGGGACCAGTTGAATAGAACGCGTGTTGAAGGCGAGGGGTCGCGTGACGTGATCGAGTTTGGCAGTGAAGCGGTTCCGCTTCCAGCCTGAGATGATGTCACGTGTCAAGTAATTTAAACTTTAGATTCGGAGGGTTTCGTTTGGCCGTGAATTTGTTAGTTTTTCATTCCGCTCCTCTTAGTTTGAGAAATTATATTTTTTTCCAACCAAGGTCATTTGGTCTTTTATGACTTCTAATGAATAATTTTAAAATGAGATAAACTATAGAGCAAAGTGAAAGTTTCTCGATGACGGTGGAGAAAAGAGTAAATGAACTTCCTCTAATATAAATGTAAGCTTTTTGAATTTGTTTTAGCTAGATTTTTTTAAAAAAAAGTTTTGTAATTTGGGTTGAATATGCTTAGTTGTGTGTTTTGATCCAGTAGTCTTTTAATTTGAATGAATAATAGTTAAGCTACATTATTAATAATCTAGATATTTAATTTTTTACTTCTAAGGTTATGGTGTAGCGGTAGGACGATTAGTCACTATCCTAAACATCCGCAGGATCCCTAACTATAACGTATTTTAGAAATTTTTCCTCCAAATAGGACGCGTATATACTCGAATAATTTTACAAATAGACTATTTTCTTTTTTATTCGTCCATTATGTAAATCTAAAAATATTAATAATAATTCACTCAAAATCTATCTCTACCGTTATACATATGATCCCCGAGATTTTGATATAGTAGAAGGATGATTAATTATTATCTTAAATATTCGTAATTCGATCCTTAATTAAGATATATTTTATAGAAATTTTTCTTTCAAATAAGGTGTGAATCCTGATATATTGGACTTCTAAATCATCCATTGCGAATGTTTCCTGCTCTATTTTAACCGTCGATAAAAAATTTTCATTAATCATCTAAGATTCGATATTATTCAATCTAATTAAATCAATCATCTAAGATTCGATATTATCCAATCGAATTAAGTATTTTTTTTCCATCCTTATACATGTGTCTACGTGGAAATTGAATCATGATGGTTTATTTCTTACGTTTATGTATATCATTTCAGAAAGTGATTACTTTCAATGGATATATAGGAGAAATTTTAGTTATGAGGTCTTTAGTAATTAGTAGCAAAGGTTTGATTGCGTTGATAAGCTGTAACTTTAAACCATGAAATAACTTAGTGCGAAGTGTGTGGGGTTTATTTATTCCCTTTCATTGTGTGATCGTGATGCTTAAATATTCACGTCGGAAATAGTAGAGCTGATTATTATGGAATAAATATTAATGGATAAAAAAATTTAAATATCGATAAAATTAAGAAATATATCTTTGACTGTAGTGATGAATTATAATTTTTTAATTTACTTACCAATGTAAAAAAAATAATGGATAAAATAATTGTTGAACTTGGAATGATTAACTTGATCTTATAGAATTTTTTTTTATCATTCGTCAAAATAAATTGAAAAGTATTTATGACGGACGATCTAAAAATTTGACATTTAATAATTAGATGTCTCATTTAAAAATTATTTTTTTAATTATTATCGATCGTCGAGGTAAATTAGAAAGTATTTACAACGGATAATCTAGGTAGCAAAAAAGGTATTTCGCTCGTCTTTGTGCCCCATTAATCCATCTCAAAATTAATGTTGAGGACGTAAATGATAGAGACTATTAATTCGAATATTATGACTTACGTATTATGGTGGACGATTTAAAAATTTAACATCAGAAATTAATTTTTTTATAAAATATAGTTAGGGATGTCTCATTTAGAAATCATTTTTAATAAAATATAGTGAGGGATTGAATTCAGATAACTGTATGATAATTTAACGTCGTTCCAGTGTAATCCGGGACGTGGATCGACCCTGTTGAAGTACTCTATTTTTTTCGACTTTTTACTAAACGGCGCACGTGAGAATTCGTAATTATCAAAAAAATATCCTAAGATTTCGTTTTTACCAAAGGACGCATCAAAAAATATATTCTTCCTCTTATACCCCTCCTGCCAACAATTCCCTTTCTCAGTTAACTTTTCGAGACATCCGAACTACTTTTTCAGAGTTTTAAATTTAAAAAAAAAATATTATGGTTCGGTTGCCCTAGGGAGTCGACTTTTTCTCCTTTCTCTCTCAGCGAAACAACCTAATTGTCATTGTCGAAGTTGGAGAACATTGTGAGCGCCTAGCTGTGTTATAGTCCCGAGCTCATCCCCCAAATAAATAATTAGCCTATAAAACATTAGCATATAAATAATTAATTTAATAAATTATGATTAAATATTATAAAAAATATTTTTAAAATAGAAAAAATATGAGTCCACCTCGGGCCTGAAGTCTTCTGTTTTTAGGCCCTCTACAAACGAAAATACGAATATTCTTTTCTAAATTATAAATAAATATGTATAATATAAACGTATAGAAATAAAAATGGGTGGTTATGGATGTTATATCTAAGAAAAAAAAGATATTAAAATAAAATTATAAATGTAGGAAAAAAATAAATTAAGATAGATAATAAAATATATTTTTAAAATTGAAAAAACATGAGTCCACGTTGGGCCTAAAGTCCTCTGATTTCAGGCCCGCGTTGGGTCTGAAATGTTTTGATTTCAGGCCCACATTGAGCCTGAAATTAGAGAATTTCAGAGCCAATGTGGGCTTGAAATCATAGGATTTCAGGTCCTTTGCAAACCAAACTAGGATTATTCTTTTCCAAATTATAAATATATATGCATAATATGAACATATAGAATTAAAAATTAGTGGTTATAAATGTTATATCTATGAAATCAAAATAAATGATATTAAAATAAAATTATAAAAAGTGGAAAACAAAAAAATATGAGTCCACGTTGGGCCTAAAGTCCTCTGATTTCAGGCCCACGTTGGGCCTGAAATCAGAGGATACCAGGCCCAATGTGGGCTTGAAATCATAGGATTTCAAACCCGTTGCTAACCAAATTAGGATTATTATTATCCAAATTATAAATAAATATATATAATATAAACATATAGATAAAGATTAAGTAAAAACATAAAGATATAAATAATGTTAGACACCACATATATTTAATTTCAGACCCTCTGCTAATTAAGATAGATAGTAAAATATATTTTTAAGATGGGCCTAAAATCAGATGATTTCATGTCCTCTGCTAACCTATAATTGAAAAATAAGGATATAAACAAAGAAATGCAAAATATAAGTTTAAACACCAAAAAAACCTATAATTCAAATATATATAAATTTTAAATGTAAAAAGTAATTAAGATAGATAATAAAATATTTTTTTTAATTGGAAAAATATATGAATCCTCATTGGGTCTGAAGTTCTTTGATTTCAGACCCTCTGCTATCCTATAATTGAAAATTAAAGATATAAACAAAGAAATGCAAAATATAAGTTTGGACACCACAAAAACCTATAATTCAAATATAAAGATGATCAAAATTAAAGAGATAAGGATGATTTACTAAAACAAGCTCTGATTTTGCATTGTTGTTGTATCGTTCTGCGCCAACTGATACATTATGAGAGCATAATTGATATTCATTAGGACTACGTTTGGACACGACAAATATCATCTCTTAGCTCAACTCTAACTAGTGATATCGAATATTGAGAAATCCAAGTACCCTAGGTCCATCTGTGGGTTTCCACCGAAACCCACTGATGGACCTACAAAAGTCCTATTGCAACAAATTCTGAAAATATGAGTTGATGATCTGCAAGGAATTCAATTTTATTATGCATTATGTATTTAGTTAGTATCCAGATGTTGTCTGATAATACTGTACATTTAAACTTGTTTTAAGTTTAAACAAATGTAAGCATGTTTTGATCATATATGAGTTTTTCAATAAAATAAGTAGATTTTATCATAACTTATAGAATTATATAAAAGATTAGCCTATAAATAATTAATTTAATAAATCATAATTAAATATTATAAAAAATATTTTTTAAATGGAAAAAAATTTGAGTCCACGTTGAGCCTGAATTCATCTGATTTTAGGTCCAACTTGGGTCTGAATATCTCTAATTTCAGGGCCAACGTGGGCCTGAAATAAGACGATTTCAGGCCTAACATGGGCTTGAAATCAGAGATATTTAGACCCAAGTTGGACTTGAAATCGGATGACTTCAGACTCAATGTGGACTCAAATTTTTTTCCATTTTAATTTTTTTTATAATATTTAATCCTGATTTATTTATTTATAGGCTAATCTTTTATCTAATTCTACAAGTTATGATAAAATCCTCTTATTTTATTGAAATACTCAGGTATGATCGAAACATGCTTATATTTGTTTAAACTTAAAACAAGTTTAAATGTATCGTATTATCGGACAACATCTGGATACTACCTAAATACACAATGCATAGTAAAATTCGATTCCTTGTAAACCATCAACTCATATTTTCAGAATTTGTTGCAATAGGACTTTTGTAGGTCCATCAGTGAGTTTCGGTGGAAACCCATTGATGGACCTAGGGGATTTGGATTTTTTAATACTCGATATCACTAGTTAAAGTTGAGCTAGGAGATGATATTTGTTGTGTCCAAACTTAGTCTTAATGAACATCAATTATGTTCTCATAATGTATCAGTTGACACAGAACGATACAGCAACAATGCAGAATCAAAGCTTGTTTTAGTAAATCATCCTTATCTCTTTAATTTTGCTCATCTTTATATTTTAAAATTTATTTATATTTGAATTATAGGGATTTGTGGTGTCTAAACTTATATTTTGCATTTCCTTGTTTATATCTTTAATTATCAATTATAGGATAGCAGAGGGCCTGAAATCAGATAACTTCAGGCCAATGGGGATTCATATATTTTTTCAATTTAAAAATATATTTTATTATCTATCTTAATTACTTTTTACATTTAAAATTTATTTATATTTGAATTATAGGTTTTTTTGGTGTCCAAACTTATATTTTGCATTTCTTTGTTTATATATTTAATTTTCAATTATAGGATAGCAGAGGGTCTAAAATCAGAGAACTTCAGACCCAATGGGGATTCATATATTTTTTCAATTAAAAAATATATTTTATTATCTATCTTAATTACTTTTTACATTTAAAATTTATTTATATTTGAATTATAGGTTTTTTGGTGTCCAAACTCATATTTTGCATTTCTTTGTTTATATCCTTATTTTTCAATTATAAGTTAGCAGAGTGTTAGAACCTTGGCGTCAAGCTAGAGGGGGGTGAATAGTAACTTTTTGATTTTGTCTACAAGAATGCTAGATAAAACACAAGACAAAAATAATAAACAATAAAAACCAATGCTAACTTCCTGATTTACTTGGTATCCACCTCCAAGAGGTGACTAATCCAAGGATCCATACTGCACGCACAAGCTCCACTATGAAATCCTCCTTCAAGGTGGAGAAACCTTCACAAGATCTTCCCTTCCTCTTGTACAAGATGAAAATTAAAGTAGGAGGAAGAGAATGAATTTTGAGCACTTAGAATAGGATATTACACTCCAGAACCGTAACCCTATTCTGCTCCAAAATCTCCCTTTAAATAGGGGACAGAACTGTTCCTCAAACAGTCCAGTCTCAACGCCAGTCGAGGGCAGTCGACTGCTGCCCAGCCAGTTGCTAGCCAACAGCTAGTTTTTTTGAACTAATCAGTCGATTGGTACCTGGACCAGTCGACTGATCTTTCTGTGAGTTCTGGCAGTCGACTGGCCCAAGGGCATTAAACTGCCCATCTTACACTTTCACTCACACTCACTCTGAAGACCACCCTTCGCGTATACCTTGAGTTCACTCCCTTGGCTCGCCGCTTGAAGTTCTCATCCTTAGCTTTCGTCCCTCGGATACGTACACAAGCTCACGGCTTGCCTCCATGCCATCCTTCGTGTATGCCCTTGAAGTCTACTTCCCCGGCTTTCCCTTGGAGTCCTCTTCCTTCGGTTCTCGCCCCTTGGATGCGTACTTCATGTGTGATTCACCAAGTCCTGCATGACTCAAACACATATATCAAGTCAACATGACAACCTAACTTATGTTAGTGATATGAGAGAAGTGTCCTAAGGCAATCGCCTTATGATTGTAATCATTTATTTTAATAAATGAATATTCACTATTTGAGTATACATGTTTATGTATTTGATTGAGATCTTAAACTCATTTACTGAATGTCCGCAATACAATTCACAGTATGAGAGAATTTGTGATAAATTCACAACTAGTGATTATCTCTACATGTGCAATTGTGAAGTATTGAAATTGTCCCTAGTCGATGAATTATTAAAAACGAACACTATCAATTCTGTTGAGACTAGCATGAGTTATTCTCAAATCAGCTGATTCTCACTGGCTGGTGACATTGGGAAGTCCGGAGATAAACATGAATGCTAGTTAAGGGAACTAGTTCATTGGAGTGACTGGCTGTAAAACTTCATATGGTAATCTACATATAAATATGTCAATGAAGTTCTTACTGCAGCTTAAGTGCGATGTTCCTTTGACTTACGGTGTTCAAGTCATCTTGGTCATGGAGACTTATACTTTGACATCTTAAGCAAGCATTTCCAAGGAGGTGTGGACCCAGGATGATTGGGTATAAGTCGAAGTGCCCGAAGATGTTTGAACAGCCTACAAAGGATTCACCACTCCTTGCGAGGAGATGTATACCCAAGACCTATCGTCGGATTATTACTCGAAGCCTCTGGCCAGAGCATGACATGTTCAGAGTATGAATCTCTTAGATACATGAGAGTAATTAGAATCCGTAGGACGAGATAACATTGCTTGGGCTAGGTGTGACGTAGTCAGCCTAGTGGGGACTGACACACATAGACCGTGTCCTGAACCAAGTGGGTATAAGATGGTGAAGGGAATGAGGCACGATTCATCATAGCTGCTGAAGGGTTTCAGAATCATTTCTGAGGTCAACCGTTGATCTTTCGATTAATTGGGGATCATGATGTACTACTAGGTGTCACTCATGATCGTTCTATAATTGGTTAATTATAGACGGCCAACATAAATCGAAAGCCTATTTAGTCACACGCACTACGAGTAATCCGAGGGATTTGAAACGAGTTGAAAATTGGATTTTCTGATCAAGAGAGATAAATCGAATCTGAATTTTTCAGAGACGCATCGGAAGCGTAAAATGGCTAAGTCTTTTGAAGACTTATTGGACGAATTAAATGAGTTTAATTCATAAGGTCTTGGCTTGGGTTTGGCCGGCCAAAGAGGGTCCCCACCCTCTTTGCTTGGCCGGCCACAACAAAAGGGAAAACCAAATTGTTTGGTTCAAGTTATAAAATAAACCAAGTGTAGTTTGTTTTATAAAATTATGGATAATATAAATTTTATAAACCGAGGTTTGGTTTATTATTTTCATGGAAATTAAAATAAACTTTGAATAGTTTATTTTATTTTATAAAATCAATTATAAATTGATTTTTCATGATAAGAAAAATTTATATGATAAATTTCTTATGAAAATTTATTCCATAAGAAAAGGGAGACATGACTGTTTTTATCATAAATTAAATTATGATAAAAACTTGGCATGATGAAATAAATCATAGAAAAATTTATATGATAAATTTCTTATGAAAATTTATTCCATAAAAAGGAGACTTGGCGGTTGAGAGACCACTATATAAAGGAACCAAGGCAAGGCTTGGAAATTAATCCAAGAGATCTAGAAATAAGCCCTCTCTCTCTCTCCTTCTCTCCTTCTCCCTCTTCTAGTGCCGCCGGCCCTAGAGGCCCTCCCCTTTGCCGTGAGCTTCCACCACCAAGAAGCTGCCGAAGAAGAAGAAGAAGCGGGCGCAACTCCTTCCTTCCTCCCGGAATCTTGATTCCGTTCTTCGTTTGGTGGTTAGTCTTTCCATCTCTCTCTTGGTATTCTTGTCGTGCCTTTGGAGAATCTAGTAGTTCTTGTTGGCACGAAACTCGTGGCTTTGCGAAGTCATCCCGAAGAAAACTCGGCGTGGACGCGAATAGAGGCGGAGCTTCCAAGGGACGCTACGGTTGGATCTCGTCCCTTCCTTCGAGTTACGCGAGGTATTAAGTAAATTAGTTTACTTTCTGTAAAATTTTAATATATGATCATGTCTACATAATATAAGGTTGCATGCTTAGATGTACGGTTAAATAATTTGAGAAATTATTTATGTTAAATCTTCCGCTGTACGTAATTAAATTTTAAAATTACGAACCCGCATCCATGTCAACATGCACCCGGTCCCAATAACTTAATCATATTAACACACACACATCAAAACCCATTATCTACTTGATCATACTTGGGTCGATTGCCCCAACAATCTCCCCCTTTTTGATGTGTGACAATATGTTTAAGTTAGATATAATAATAACAATTGAAAATTAAAGACATAGTAATAAGCATAAACATACATCCTTCCCCTTAACCTATGCCCTCCACATAATTTTCAATTTTCCGCAAGTTAAGTTACAAAACTAACTTAAACCTCCTAATTCTCCCTCTTTGACATCATCAAAATGATTGCTCCAAGCAATATTAACCATTGGCAACAGATATGAATATCTTTCTTTTTTTGAAAAACCCTCAGAAACCAAAAATCAGAAGGACTAGTCGACTGAGACAGTTATCAGTCGACTGGTGCCTTTGTATTGCCAACTTACAGAAGGCTACGTCGACTGCCCCCAGGGGCAGTTGACTGATACATTTCAGTCTGAACATTACAGTTCTTGAGCTGAATTTCAGAAATACAATATAAATTCCACATAATTCTAAAAATCATGAAACTTTACAAACATGTTTCTTATGATGTATTTTAATAGAGAAAAATATATTTTTATGAAAAATCCAAACATGTTTGACTTTTCGACCAAAACTCAAATTCTTTGAAAACATCCAATTTTGTACCAAACTTGCATCCTAGTTTTGAAATCATGTGTTTCATAAACTTATGTCATAACAAATAAACACAGAAATATTTTCAAACTATTTGAAATGTCCAACTATGGTCTATGGGCAAGATGCCCATTAATTAAACATTTGTTTTCCCCAAAGTTGGTATATTTTCAACAATGTGATGCCTCTAACAACCCATCAATATGTCATAAGCATAAGTGAGTTATTTGTATCATCCTATCTCATGCACTACCTTATTTTGCATTACCCCAAGGCCAACTTTATATTTCTACAAAACCTATACCAAGTCCTCTTCTTAGAGATGTGAACTCTGCTTCGGGTAGAGACTTGGTAAATATGTCGGCAATGTTGGACTTTGATTTAACATAATGTAATTCAATGTTACCCCTTGCCACATGATCCCTAATGAAGTGATGCTTCACTTCAATGTGTTTTATCTTAGAGTGATGCACCGAATTTTTGGTCAAATTAATGGTGCTTACATTATCACATAAGACTTTGACCTTGGAGTAATGAAACTCATAATCCTCTAAGGTGTGCATGATCCAAAGTAATTGAGCTACACAACCACCCATTGCTACATATTCGACCTTGGTTGTTGAATGCAACACATGGTTGTTTTCTACTACTCCAACTAACTAAGGATGATCCAAGAAATGGACACCCGCCACTAATACTCTTTCTATCCAATTTGCAACCCGCATAATCGGAATCGGTGTACCCAAATAAATTAATATTTGAAGTTCTAGGGTACCAAAGATCGACATTAAGAGTCCCCTTAATATACCTTAAAATCCTTTTTACTACTACTAAGTGAGACTTTTTGGCACAAGATTGATATGTTGCATACATTCCTACCGCAAATAATATATCCGGTCTACTAACGGTGAGGTACAACAAACTACCAATCATACTTCTATATTGTTTTTGATCAACTACCTTCCCCCCATGATCACTATCCATTTTGACATTTGTTCCAATGGGAGTAGATGCTACATTAGCATTTTCTAATCCAAATTTCTTAATAATTTCCCTAGCATATTTTGTTTGATATACATGAGTTTCTTCATTTATTTGTTTGACTTGCAATCCTAAAAAAAAGGTCAACTCCCCAACAAGACTCATTTCAAACTCATTTTCCATATGCTTGATAAATTCATGAAGAAATTCATTATTTGTTGACCCAAAATGATGCCATCAACATAAACTTGGGCTAAAAAATGTCCTTATCCTTAGACTTAAGAAATAGAGTTGGATCAATTGTTCCCCTTCTAAACCCTTTGGAAACTAAGAAAGATGAAAGTCTTTCATATCAAGCTCGGGGATCTTGTTTCAATCCATATAAGGCTTTCCTCAATTTATAAACATGATTAGGGTAGTCTATGTTTTCAAAACCGGGTGCTTGTTCTACATATACTTCTTCCTTAATAAACTCATTAAGAAATGTCGATTTCACATCCGTTTGATGAAGTTTAAAACCCATGTGTGCGACATATCCTAACAAAATCCGGATGGACTCTAATCTAGCTACGGGAGCATAAGTTTCATCATAGTCAAGTCCCTAAACTTGGTTGAAACTCCTAGCTACCAATCTAGTATTGTTCCAGTAACTCTCCCTTGATCATCCAATTCATCTTGTTGTGACAATTGTACTATCATTGGGCCTTGGAACTAATTCCCATACTTCACTTCTTTCAAATTGGTTTAGCTCTTCTTGCATTGCTAGAATCCAATCCACATCAACTAAGACTTCATCAATTGACTTTGGCTCTAGTTGTGATATTAAAGCAATTTGACTAGCATATTCTCTAAAATAGGATCTAGTTCTTATACCTTGTTCAACATCTCCAACTATTTGGTTGATAGGATGATCTTGATGGTGCCATAAGGTCTTAGGGATTGTGGGCTCATCTACTTCATGATCATTATTGTCTTTTTCATCATCCGATGCATTTCTTCCTCCCCTTGATCAATACCCCCCTAAATGTAAGTCTTGGATGGCTTGGGTAAGGTCTTGATTTACTCATATATCCTTGTCAATGGAGGATTTCCTAGGGTAAGTACTAATAGATTCATGAAAATCCACATTGGAAGACTCCTTAATCAATTTAGTCCTCTTGTTATATACTCTATACCCTCTACTAGTAGATGAGTACCCAACTAAAATCCCCTCATCCGTCTTGGACTCAAACTTCCTTAAATCATCCTTAGTATTTAAAATATAAACCTTGCAACCAAAGACTCTAAAATAGTGAATTTGGGAATTTTCCCATTCCACAATTCAATAGGTGTCTTTTCTAAAAATCTATGGATTAAAACTCGATTATGGATGTAACAAGCGGTATTTACCACTTCCGCCCAAAAATAGCTAGGTAAAGAATAAGCATTAAGCATAGTCGTAGCCACTTCTTGCAAAGCTCGATTCCTTCTCTCTACAATCCCATTTTTTTGTGGTGTTCTTGGACATGAAAATTCATGTTTGTACCTATGTTCTAGACAAAAACTAGAGAAGTTCGAATTTTCAAACTCTCCACTATGATCACTCCTAATTCAGTTGATTTTGAGATGTTTCTCATTTTCAACCCTTTTGCTAAATCCTACAAATATCTCTAGAGTTTCATCCTTATGTCTCATGAAATAAACCCAAGTATATCTAGAAAAATCATCAACAATTATTAAGCAATATTTATTTCCTACTAATGAAGGAGTACTATGACAATCAAATAAATCTAAATGCAATAATTCTAATGGTAGAGAAGTACTAGTTAGAGTTTTATCTTTACGTGATGTCTTGGATTGCTTACCCTCTTGACATGCATCACACATTTATTCTTGGCATACTTGATCATTGGTAGTCCTTTTACCAACTCCATCTTGGCCACTCTTGCTATGTTCTTCATGTTGATGTGTCCAAGCCTTCTATGTCATAGCCATCATTCTTCTTCTTTTGATATGAGACACTTAGTAGAAATGTTAGAAGCATAGGAGAAATTAAAATAATAAAGATTTGTTTCCCTATATCCTTCCAACATAATATTTTTCGAGCTAATGTGCATAACCAAACATTTATTAGCATGAAACTCAACTATATACCCGACATCACATAATTGACTAATACTAAGCAAGTTGAATTTCATGTCCTTAATTAGAAGCACTTTATGGATGATGATTATAGGTGATATCTCAATTGTGCCTCTACCTATAATCTTGAGCCTTCCACTATTCCCAAAAGACACCGTTCCTTCTTTCAAGTAGCTAATTGTAGTGAACTTGCTCACATCACCGGTCATGTGTCTTGAGCAACCGCTATCCACAATCCACTTGTTTGAATCCTTCTTCTCTTCTACCTAAGCAACACGAAAAACATAATCTTTTGGTACCCATACACTTGATCCACAAACATCATTCAAATATTCCTTAGGAACCCATGCTTGCTTTACATTGCCTTAATGATTTGCTTTCTAAGTGCACCCTTCCTTCCTATAAGAGAAATAAAAGCAACCTCCTTGGTCTTGAGTTTATATCCTATTCCGGCCTTATTGTATACGGCTCTTTAACTACTAATAATCATATCAAGGTTCTTTGAGCCAACTTGAAATTTGCTACGGGCCTTGGTGAGACTCTCTACCTTTTCCCTTAATTCCTTATTTTCTTCTTCTAAAGATGACTCATTTAAGCTACAAGAAGAATCATGCATATTATCCTTGATTGTCATGGATTCTAATTTTTCCTTTAACATGCAAATCTCATTTTTCAAACTCTTAATTTTCCTTTTGGCATTAAATAAATCATCATTAGTACTAGAAATAATTTTCACAAGTGTAATAGAGGGTAACTTGTATACCTCACTTACCGAGATCCGAATCCGAGGATTGACCTCCCCCTTCACTTGAGCTCCCTTCTTCATCATCACTTGAGCACTTTTCATCTTCGGATGATGCGCATGCTATGTTGTCAACTCCCATTAGCGCAAAATGAGACACGTGGTTTTCTTCTTCTTCCGATGATGAAGGATCATCCCATGTTGCCTTTAGACTTGTAGCCTCCTTGCCTTTTTCTTTTGTTTTCTTCTTTTTCATCCTTCTTCTTTTCCTCCTCCTTCTTTTCTTCCTTTTTCTTCAAAAGTGGATATTCATCCCTCATGTGTCATTCTTCATGGCAATTGTAGCATATGATGACCTTCTTTGCCTTACTTTTACTTCTTGAGTTTTTCCTACCATAAGATTTGTTAGAAAAACTTTTAAAAGTTTTCCTCATCTTTCTTACCATGTACGACTCTTGATCGCTATCCATTGAGGCGTTAAATTTTTTCGAATCGGATGATGAGTATGAGACCTTCTTCTTGCCCTTCTTCTTTCTTCTTTCTTTCTCTACAACAAGAGCTACACTCTTTTCTTTAGTAGACACATTAGCTTGTTAATGAAGTTCAAATTCACAAAATAAATCATCAAGCTTTACTAAAGAAAGATCCCTAGAGACTTTATAGGCATCAACCATTGAGACCCATAAAGTGGTTCTAGGAAAAGATTGAAGCACATACCTTACTAAATCCCTATTCTCCAATTTCTCACCTATCACATGAAGTTCATTGATGATTTCTTTTACTCTACCGTGCAATTGACTTACGGTTTCATTTGTCTTCATGGTGAGGGATTGAAGTTGTGCCACCAAGAGATCCTTCTTGGCTCTTCTTGATTCATTTGATCCCTCATTTAGCTCAATGAGCTTTTCCCAAAGCTCTTTTGCGGTCTTGAATGGTCCTACTTTATTCAATTGCTCCTTTGAGAGACCATATTGTAGAGTTGTTGTAGCCTTTGCATTTGCTTGTGCCTTCTTCATGATTTCTTTTGACCAATTCTTCATAGGAAGAGGTTCTCCCCTCTCATTCATTGGCACTTCAAAACCATCTACAACACTAAACCAATTCTCAATATCATTCATTAAGTAATATTCCATCCTGTTAGGACCTTGTCGTTTAGCTAGAGGGGGGGGTGAATAACTACTTTTCGATTTTTCTTCCTACAAGTTGTTAGTGTACAAGCGGAATAACAAAAACTAAAACTAACAACTAAGAAAGACACACCGATTTACGTGGTTCAGAGATGAAACTCCTACTCCACGGATGTCCATATGGTGGACGATCCCGATCCTTCGGTGGATGATTTCCCGGAACACCTTCGGCTAGCTCTTGTCGCTCCTTGTGGGTGGAGAAACCTCGTCACAACCCTTTGACACGAATTGAGCACTTATAGACTACTAACAGGCTCTAACCAAACTTGTTTCGCCAAGAATAAGTAATCAAACACGAGCTCTCTTAAATAGAGCTCGATACTGTTTTGACTGTTACCAGTTGACTGGTGCAATATCAGTCGACTGGTCTTCGCGAATTCGAATGTCACCGCTTGACGATTCGCATTCTGGTCGACACCAGTCGATTGATCAAGCATCAATCGACTGATCTTTCTGTGCACTATCTCAGTCGACTGATCAAGCATCAGTCGACTGCTACCTAAGGTTTCCCTTCCCGAGTACAATTCTCTCAGCACTCGAACCTTAGGATTTCCCTTCCCAAGTACAGTTCTCTCAGTACTCAAATCCTCACGACCTAGCTGACACTTCATCCAGCAGCCTCGATCTGTTGCCTTCAAGCCCTCTTTGACTTTGGCTCTCGTCTCTCGGATGCACGCAAGCTCACGGTTCATCCCCCCGTGCCATCCTTCACGTATTCCTTGAAGTCCGCTCCTCTCGGCTCATCGTCCATGCTCCAGCAGCCTCGATTTGTCGCCTTCAAGCCCTCTTCGACTTTGGCTCTCGTCCCTCGGATGTACGCAAACCCACGGTTCATCCCCCCGTGCCATCCTTCACGTATTCCTCGAAGTCCGCTCCTCTCGGCTCATCATCCCTGCTCCAGCAGCCTCGATCTGTCGCCTTCAAGCCCTCTCGACTTTGGCTTTCGTCCCTCGGATGCATGCAAGCCCGCGACTCGTCTCCCATGCCGCCCTTCGTGTATGCCTCGAAGTCCGCTTCCCTCGGCTCATCGTCCCTGCTTTGTTCACGATCCCTCGGATGCATGCAAGTCCACGACTTGTCTCCCATGCCATCCTTCACTGGTCCCGAAGACGTCCAACTAAGTCAATATGTATCCTGCAAACCTGCACACTCACATACACATATTAGATCAACATGAAATACTAACTTTATCATATTGACACACACATCAAAACCCATGATCTACCCGATCAAAGTTGGGTCGATTGCACCAACAATCTCCTTCTTTTTGATGTGTGACAATATGTTTAAGTTAGGTACAAAAACAACAATAACAATTGAGAATTACAGACATAGTAAGCATCATAAACATGCCTCCTCCCCTTTAACCTATGCCCTCCATATAATTTTCAATTTTTCATAACCACAAGTTAAGTTAACACCTAACTTAAAACCACAAGTTCTCCCCCTTTGACACCATCAAAAAGATTGCCCCAAGCAATCCAACCCTAGTATCAATGAGAACACCTTTCTATTTTCGAAACCCCCAGAAATCAGAAAACAGCAGCACCAGTCGACTGTGTCAGTTACCAGTCGACTGGTGCCTGCAAACCACAAACCCATAGAAAGATCAGTCGACTGTCCCAAGGGTAGTTGACTGATACACATCAATCTAAATTTTCAGCCGAAATTCAGAAACCCCTAAAAAAATTCTACAAAATTCGAAAAATTCTGAAATTTTGTAAGCATATTTCTTATGATGTATTCTAACAAGGAAAAATATGGTTTCGTGAAAATACCAAATATGCTTGACTTTTTGACAAAAATTTCAATTCTTTGAAAAATATTCTATTTTGTATCGATCTTTCTATCCTAGATTTGAAACCATGTGTTTTCCAAGCCTATCCTATACCATTTAAAACACAGAAATATTTTCAAATCTCCCCCTTTTCCTTATATAAATACTCAAGACAAAACCAATGATGAAAGTTCCCCCTTTTTTACCATAATCTCTAGATAGAAGACATATATTGAAATTTTCTTATAACCATAATAGCAAGATAAACATTTCATATAAATAATATCAAGGCATGAATTAAAAGTTCATATGCGCAATGCCAAAGCATAAATAAGTGCTACAAGGGTCATAACCCTGAAATATTACAATGTCAAATATAGTGTTTGAGAGATAATAAAAATATCTAAGCTAAATACACTCTCAACACCATCATCACCAAATCATGCTAAGACTACATATCATCGCCTGGAGGAGGAGGAGGGGCCTGATACATAAGGTTCCAGTGCTACATCATCTCATACATGTCATCCTGTCGCTGCTGGAACCTCTGAAAGTGCTCCGTGAGACCGTGAACCTCCTCCTGAATAGCAACCTACAGCTGTTGGACACTCTGAAAGTCCTCCTTAAGTCCATGCATCTCTGTCTCTAGTTGGGAGAGCCACTCCTCTGTCATCCCAGTAGGAGCAGCAGCAGGAGCAGCCTCCTCCTCCTCATCAGCATCAGAGCTGGAGGAATCATGACGACATCGCCAGACCAGCACTCCCTGCCATCTTTGATCCCAGCCAAGGAGAGTTGTCGAGAACCTATCTGATCGTAGTCCTTAGACAGCTGATGTACCTGACCTCTAGTGGTTCTAATACCTCTAGATAAAAAGAATTCGGTCAAAATATGACCGAATGACATGTAGATTTTTCTATTGACGTCATGCGAAAAATGGATAACGGAGGCAAATATATGGTGGGTGAGTCTATGTCAAGTCTCCTCTCTAATGCATACATCATCACTAAGTGAGGTAGCCGGATCTTTGACCTCCCTTTGGTGACAATAGGTAGAATGCAGTCTAGGATGATTTTATACAAGACGTTGCTAACTGGACTCATGCACCTGGCTATAAAAATGCACTGTAGAGGGGGTCGAGGATTATCAAAATAATGATGATAGATTTGATCAATGGTGACATTGGGCAAGGTCAATGGCTCAGTGACAGTGGGGAAACATGTAAACTTGTTATCCGAAACCCTACACCCTAAAAATGATTCTAATAATGCAGGTGTAAAAGGAATGGTAACTCCCTGTACCATAGACTCATACGTCCTGTCATCGGGACTACTACATGTGAGGTTTGCGTAAAACTCCTTGCATAGGTCAAAATTGACATAACACTGACAGTATACTAGCTTTTCTAACCCAAAATGCGTAATGATCTCAATTATGTGAGGAGTAATTTCCTGGAAGTATGTTTGATTGAGATATCTACAGTTCATCAAAATGAAGTCAACATTGTTAAATACCTGTCGGCAAGCCTCGGAACGGAACTGAGGTGCCGCAGGATCTAAGGATTGCTGTTGGGATGATCCCTCACCAACCCTTTTCTTTGCCCTAGCCCTAAATGCAACCCCCATATGCATGTACCAACAATGACCCAATCAAGAAGGAAAAACAAGGTAAACATGTACAAAATGAAGAGTTAGTCATGAATCATGAACCAAATGAGAAAAATAAAACAAATGATTCATTATCGTTTCTCCAGTCGTTGCATGATGAATGATGATCAACTTTGACTCAAGAAGGGTACTTTTCTTGCCCTAGACTCGGATTTCAGTTGAGAAAGACTAGAAATATGATTTCAGGATCTTGGGAAGGCTTAGAGTAGTTGGGGAGGTCGAGGGAGAAGAGAAATCGCAAGGGGCGGCGCTGAAACCCTAGGTTCGGCCGCCCCCCGCGCCGGTTGTTCTTTTTAAAAGATTCCCTGCATCAGTCGATTGCCCCAGGTCCAGTCGATTGATGAACCAAACAGAAAGATCAGTCAACTGATGGAGGATCAGTCGACTGCTGTATTGAATTTTCTAGTTTCTGACTTAAACTGGACCAGTCGACTGCCTCTGCATCAGTCGACTGATACCCTATATTTCAGCATTTTTACCCAACTTCAGAAATGCACCAGAGACTCCACAAATCTCCAAAAATTTCCAAATTTTGTGGAGAGGTTTGTGGTACCCGTGCCTACTTGGGAAAAATACATTTACCCATGTATCTATCACCAATCCCAAGATTGACATAAAACTCAAAACTATCTAAATGGTTCAATTGAACCTTGACCTAAAGTCCTAGTTTTGATCTCTCCTTGATGTATCTTCTCATCCCTAGCCTCAGTGCACCCTTAGCATTGGTTTACATGACATTTCCACATTAAGAACCAATTTTCATGTAATATAGCTTCATCATCATATTTTTGCATGATACCTTACTTTCAATGTGCCAAATCCCTAGAATTAAGATTCAAATTTATCTCTAAATCCTTTGGCACATTCCACAATTCATCTAGTCCTTTTGGAGAAACCCTCTTGAGATCCATTGACCATGGGCCCCATTTTGACTCGTAGAGCTCCCACTTGAGTTCTTAGCCTTAGTCACCTCCTTAGGCGACTCATCTATAATGGCAAGGTCACACATGTGTACCTCCGGTACTTCTTGACCTACAACCCTAACTTTCTTAACTCTATACACCTTATCCTTGGGTAAATTCTTCTTCTCTCCTTTAAATGACTTTCCCTTGCCATTTTTGACCTTCCCCTTGCCATAGTCATATGACATCCTTGTTGGAACCCGGATGGCTAGAGAGGGGGGGTGAATATAGTCAATCACTTGGACTTAACGACTTATAGAATTTCTACACTCAAATTTATCAGTAGCACAACGGAAGAAACAATGGAAACAGATAAGTGCAGAAAACAAAAACAGAAAACGAAAGCAAGCAACCACAACTAGCAGGATCGCTAACAAGGAGGGTTTACAAGGTTCGGGGATAACTTGCCCCTACTCCTTGGCGTGCCCTTAAGGTGGGCGATCCCTTGATCGTCGGCAGATCAAGCCCCGGTTAACACCGGATAGAAAATAACCTCCTTCTCGATGGAGAAACCTCTCCACAGCGTTTCAATCATAGATATAGGTTTAAGCACAATGAAACACAAGAAAGATCTTACTTAGCACTTAGCAAAGACAGGAACACAGCAGGCTTCTCCAAGCTCCACCCAGCGACGATCTCACGCAAGAATCCCTTTCTCCATGTCTTCTCGCTGTTGGACTTCAAGCCTCTTGTTCCTTCCTCCAAGTGCTCAAGCAAGGAGTGGTTGCTTCTCAGATCTCAACGGCTTGCTCAGGAATGATGGAACAGCAAGATCACAAGCACGCAGCAAGCCACAAGAACTTTACAGCAATACTGATTCGCAGAGTTGTTGAAGACTTCTCACAACCAGTGCTTAAGTCTTCTCCACATAGCTCCAGGTCACCATCCCACAGCAGCCTCCAGCTGCTCTTCTGCAACCACCAGCCACCACTGAGCCCTTCTGGACCTCCTGAGCTTCCCTCAGACCAGCCCCAGACAGCAGCTCCAGCCAGCGCCAGCGCCCGTTGCAACCTAGGATGGAAAACAGACAAACCTGCTCCAAAGAAAGACCACCATTGACTCTCCTTGAGTGTTTGAATCCTTCCCTGTCACCTGCAGCTTAATCAGTGGGTTAGAGCAGCATATCAAGCAAGAAATCAAAGGTCAGAGATCAGCCGCAGTGTATCTGATATGCTCAGACGCGATCAGAGCGTCTGGCAATGTAATTTGAATTAAAGTGATCGGTCACCAGACCGATCCAGGACTCATGGGTCGGTCACCTGACCGATCCATCGCTTCGTTGGGACTCCCAGCTCTCGCGGCAACACAAGCCTGATCGGTCACCGGACCGATCAGAGTGAACCCTGATCGGTCACCAGACCGATCAGAGTGATGCCTGATCGGTCACTCAGACCGATCAGGTCCAATGAACAGTAATCCCGGAAATCAGATCCTAAGTCTCTGATCGGTCACCGGACCGTTCAGGAGCTGATCCGCGGGGGAACTCAACTCACTGTTCACTCCCTGATCGGTCACCAGACCGATCAGGAGTAAGGCAGTGAGGAAGCTGCCCGCTCCCTAATCGGTCACCGAACCGATCAGGAGCCAAGCAGCAAGGCAACAGCCTGCTCCCTGATCGGTCACCAGACCGATCAGACATCGCTGGATTGGTCACCAGACCGATCCACTAAGGAGCAGCATGTCAACCTCCCTAATCGGTCACCAGACCGATCCAGGGACGCAGACCTAGCCTTCCAAGCTAGGATTTTTCCATCTAACCCTCTAAGTTGGGACTTTTCACCTAACCCTCCAAGTTAGGACTTTTCACCTAGCCCTCCAAGCTAGGACTTTTCACCTAGCCCTCCAAGCTAGGACTTTTCACCTAGCCCTCCAAGCTAGGACTTTTCACCCAACCCTTCCGAGTTAGACCTTTTCCACACCTAGCCCTCCAAGCTAGGATTTTTCACCTAACCCTCCAGTTGGGACTTTTCACCTAACCCTCCAAGTTAGGACTTTTCACCTAGCTCTCCAAGCTAGGACTTTTCACCCAACCTTCCGAATTAGGACTTTTCACCACCTGGCTTCACTCACCCGGACCCGGCTTCACTCACCGGGATTTCCAACACCTGGCTTCACTCACCAGGACCCGACTTCACTCACCGAGATTTCCAACACCTAACCCTGCCGGTTAGGACTTCAATCATCCCATGCCTAATCCCCGATCAGGTCTTAATCATAATCAGAATCATAATCAACCTAAACTAAAATCGATGTCAACACCAAAACAACAATCAGGGTCAGACTGCATCAACAATTCTTGTATATAACTTTTCCATAGCATTTGATCTAATAGATTGGTATCCTAGACTCGGTCTATCGTTATCGAGGTTTTGACTACCCGACACTATGCCTAAACCCTTAGATCCACTAGTGAATCTATCTAGGATTTTCTCTAATTTATTAAGCCTTGCCCTCAAGACTTGATTTTCCCTCTCTAGGTTCTTAATCTTAGCATCACCGTGTCCACCTTGGAAATTTCTAGATCTACCCATTTGTCTAGGCATGTGTTTCCCTTTCTTTGGATTAATGTCTTGGTCCTTAGGTTTAACAATCCTAGATTTATCATGATACATAGATTTCTTAGGGTTTTGATAGGCAATATTAACCCTATTTTTATCACAATATCTAAAACCAAAATTATCCATAGGTAAATAATTCTCATTACTTCTAACATTCATAGAGGAGTTTGAAAAACGCTTAAAGTTAAGGATTACCTCCCTTACTCCTGTAGCTCCCCCTTGATATGAGTTTTTCTTCTTCTCCTTCTTCTCCCACTTCCTCAAATGCTCCAACTTCTTGAACTCTCCTTTCCTTGAGCATTTGGTGTGGTAGTGCCCTAGCTCACCACACGTGTAACACCTAATGTGCTTTTTCTCCTTCTTTTCCCTACAACCCATGTTAGATTTTAAATGAACTGACTTGGGTTTAGGGTTTACCTCCTTTTTACCTAATGGACATTTATCCTTGTAGTGTCCCTTCTTGTTGCATCCAAAGCAAATGATGTGATCTTTAGACTTTGCTTTGATGGAGGTAGATGCTTCTTCTTGCTCCGGTATTGAGGATGGTTTCTCCTCCCCCTCAATCCTTGAAGTGGAGACCTCTTCTTCTTCCCTTGATGAAGTGGATGATCTTTCACTTTCTTGTGCCACTTCACTTGACGAGATGGATGAATCTTTTTCCTCTTTCTCCTCCTCTTGGACCATTGAGCTCATTTCCTTGGACTCTTCCACTACTTGAGCTTGTGTAGAATTTTCATGAAGTGTACTATCTTGTTCCATAATTCGTGTGCATTTTTGTATTCATCTACACTACTCATTACATCATTAGACAAAATATTAAGTAGTATTAAAATTACCTTCTCGTTTGCCTTTGATTAGGTTTGTTGCTCCTTATTCCAATATCGTGGTTGGAGCTTTTTCCCGTGTTTATCTCTTAGAACTTCGAATGGCTCTTCTAGTGCAATCATGCAATCCCAATCCATGCCAAACAAAGTTTTTGTCTGCATCCTCCAATAGTCGAAATTCTCGCGATCGTAGGGAGGTTGAACATTGATGTCATCCCCTAACTTTTCTTCAATCGCCATTTCCTCTAGCTTTTTATTCTCTCGGTGGTTAGTCCGTAGATGAGCGAACCTTGCTCTGATACCACTTATTGGGACCTTGTCGTTTAGCTAGAGGGGGGGGGTGAATAACTACTTTTCGATTTTTCTTCCTACAAGTTTTTAGTGCGCAAGCGGAATAACAAAAACTAAAACTAACAACTAAGAAAGACACATCGATTTACGTGGTTCGGAGATGAAACTCCTACTCCACGGCTGTCCGTAAGGTGGACGATCCCGATCCTTCGGTGGATGATTCCCCAGAACACCTTCGGCTAGCTCTTGTCACTCCTTGTGGGTGGAGAAACCTCGCCACAACCCTTTGACACGAACTGAGCACTTGTAGGCTACTAACATGCTCTAACCAAGCTTGTTTCGCCAAGAAGAAGTAGCCAAACACGAGCTCTCTTAAATAGAGCTCGATACTGTTTTGACCGTTACCAGTTGACTGGTGCAACATCAGTCGACTGGTCTTCGCGAATTCGAATGTCACCGCCTGACGATTCGCATTCTGGTCGACACTAGTTGACTGATCAAGCATCAGTCGACTGATCTTTCTGTGCTCTACCTCAGTCAACTGATCAAGCATCAGTCGACTGCTACCTAAGGTTTCCCTTCCTGAGTACAATTCTCTCAGCACTCGAATCCTAGGATTTCCCTTCCCGAGTACAGTTTTCTCAGCACTCGAATCCACACGACCTAGTTGACATTTCATCCAGCAGCCTCGATCTGTTGCCTTCAAGCCCTCTTTGACTTTGGCTCTCGTCCCTCGGATGCATGCAAGCCCACTGCTCACCCCCCTGTGCCATCCTTCATGTATGCCTCGAAGTCCATTCCCCTCAGCTCATCGTTCCCGCTCCAGCAGCCTTGATCTGTCGCCTTCAAGCCCTCTTCGACTTTGGCTCTCGTCCCTCGGATGCATGCAAGCCCACGGCTCGTCTCCCATGCCACCCTTCGTGTATGCCTCGAAGTCCGCTTCCCTCGTCTCATCGTCCCTTCTTTGTTTACGGTCCCTCGGATGCATGTAAGTCCACGACTTGTCTCCCATGCCATCCTTCACCGGTCCTGAAGACGTCCAACTAAGTCAATGTGTATCTTACAAACCTGCACACTCACATACACATATTAGATCAACATGAAATCCTAACTTAATCATATTGACACACACATCAAAATTCATGATCTACTCGATCAAACTTGGGCCGATTGCACCAACACATCCTACCTTTCCAATATGCAAAGTCGTTGCCATCAAAAAATGGTGGTCGTGCAGTGCTATATCCCTCTTGGAATGCCATCTTGATGTTCTGATTGACGGTGAGTTCTTCCGAAACGAACCGGGCTCTGAAACCACTTGTTAGGACCTTGGCGTTTAGCTAAAGGGGGGGTGAATAGCAACTTTTTGATTTTGTCTACAAGATGGTCAGATAAAACATAAGACAAAAATAATAAATAATAAAAACCAATGTTAACTCCCTGATTTACTTGGTATCCACCTCTAAGAGGTAACTAATCCAAGGATCCACACCGCACGCACAAACTCCACTATGAAATCCTCCTTCAAGGTGGAGAACCCTTCACAAGATCTTCCCTTCCTCTTGTACAAGATGAAAATTAAAGTAGGAGGAAGAGAATGAATTTTGAGCACTTAGAATAGAATATTACACTTCAGAACCGTAACCCTATTCTGCTCCAAAGTCTCCCTTTAAATAGGGGACAGAATTGTTCCTCAAACAGTCCAGTTTCGACGCCCGTCGACTATCCCAAGGGCAGTCGACAGCTGCCCAGCAAGTTGCTAGCCAACGGCTAGTTTTTCGAACTGATCAGTCGACTGGTACCTGGACCAGTCGACTGGTACCTGGACTAGTCGACTGATCTTTCTGTGAGTTCTGGCAGTCGACTGGCCCAAGGGCAGTCGACTGCCCAACTTATACTTTCACTCACACTCACTCCGAAGACCACCCTTCGCGTATGCCTTGAAGTCCACTCCCTTGGCTCGCCCCTTAAAGTTCTCTTCCTTGGTTTTCGTCCCTTGGATGCGCATACAAGCCCACGGCTTGCCTCCATGCCATCCTTCGCGTATACCCTTGAAGTCTACTCCCCCAGCTTTCCCTTGGAGTCCTCTTCCTTCAGCTCTCACCTCTTGGATGCGTACTTCATGTGTGATTCACCAAGTCCTGCATGACTCAAACACACATATCAAGCCAACACGATAACCTAACTTAATCATATTGACACACACATATCAAAATCCATGATCCACTTGATCATACTTGGGTCGATTGCCCCAACACTGAGGACATGAAATCCTTTGATTTTAAGCCCACCTTAAAAATATATTTTATTATCTATCTTAATTAGCAGAGGGTCTGAAATCAAATATATGTGGTGTTTAACATTATTTATATCTTTATGTTTTTACTTAATCTTTATCTATATGTTTATATTATATATATTTATTTATAATTTGGAAAAGAATAATCCTAGTTTGGTTAACAAAGGGCCTGAAATCCTATGATTTTAGGCCCATATTGGGCCTGATATCCTCTGATTTCAGGCCTAACATGACCCTGAAATCAAAACATTTCAGGCCCAACGTGGGCCTGAAATCAGAGGACTTTAGGCCCAACGTGGACTCATATTTTTTGTTTTCCACTTTTATAATTTTATTTTAATATCATTTATTTTGATTTCATAGATATAACATCTATAATCACTAATTTTTATTTCTATATGTTTATATTGTACATATATATATTTATAATTTAGAAAAGAATAATCCTAGTTTGGTTTGCAGTGGGCCTGATATCCTCTGATTTCAGGCCAAACGTGGGCATGAACTCAAAACATTTCAGCCCTAACGTGGCCCTGAAATTATAAGACTTCATGCCCAACGTGAACTTATATTTTTTTAATTTTAAAAATATATTTTATTATCTATCTTAATTTGGTATTTTTCCACATTTATAATTTTATTTTAATATTTTTTTATTTTTTTCGTAAATATAAGATCCATAACTACTAATTTTTATTTTTATATGTTTATTTTATACATATTTATTTATAATTTAGAAAAGAATATTCCTATTTTGATTTGTAAAGGGCATGAAATCAGAAGACTTCAGACCCAACGTGAACTCATATTTTTTTCTATTTTAAAAATATTTTTTTATAATATTTAATCATGGTTTATTAGATTTATTAAATTAATTATCTATAGACTAATGTTTTATAGGCTAATTATTTATTTGGGGGATGAGCTCACGACTATAACACAGTTAGAGTGCCCATAATGTTCTCCAACTTCAGTAATGACAATTAGGTTGCTGCGCTGAGAGAATAAGGAGAAAAAGTCGATTTCCTGGCGCATCCGAACCACAATATCTTATTTTAAATTGAAAACTCTGAAAAAATAATTCGGATGTCTTAGAAAGTTAACTAAGAAATGAAATTATTGGCAGGAGAGCATAAGAGGGAGAATATATTTTTTGATATGCCCTTTAATAAAAACAAAACCTCAGGCATATTTTTTTGATGTGCTCTTTAGTCAAAACAAAATCTCAGGATTATATATATATATATTATATATATATATATATATATATATATTATTATATATATATATTATATATATATATATAAATTCTCAGGTGCGTCGTTTAACAAATTTTTTTTTTTTTTTTACCACAGTGATATGCTTAAATTAGACACGGAAAAAAAAAGTTCAGTCAAATTCCATTGCATCGGCGGCGACCATGGCGGTGCGGGCAACTGTATCTCGCTTCCCGTTGGATACCAATACCCTCGAGGCCTCCGGCCTCCCCTGGGGCGTCACTATCACGCCCTTCGCCCCCTTCGACGAGCGCGGCGCCACGCCTCTCTACGGATCCGGCAGCCACCTGCTGCCTCGCTGCGACAACTGCTGGGGCTACCTCAGCACCCTCTGCGAGATCGAGCGATGGGGCTGGACCTGCGCCCTCTGCGGATCTTTCGTCGGCCTCGACTCTGCCACCCTCGATCGTTACGCCCGACCCCAGGACTGCCCCGAGCTGTCGTCTTCCTTCATCGACCTCGACCTCCCAGGTGATCTCTTCGTTGACTTCGCGATGCTGTTGAAGTTTATAGGACCGATCTGATCGAGTAAAGGGTTTTACTTGCAGCGGAGGGATCCGGTGACGGGGAGATGCGGGCTCGACCTGTCTATGTCGCAGCGGTGGACTTATCTTGTAAGATCTAGAAATTGTACCTTCTGTTTCTGTATTATTTCTTGGTCTTTTCACTTCTTCTAGGTTTCTTATATTGTCAATTCACTAGTACTCTTATTTTGATGTTGCGTATGCGCTCTCCAGTGCAATTTAGGTATTCTATGTGTAGATGTGACTAGTAGAATTAGAGGTGATCAATCGTGTATTAGTGTCGGATAAACGAAGGGTAAAATAGATTTATATAACACAGATGAGAAATCATTGTCATGGATGCTCTCTGCCCGTGGATGTAAAGTTGCCAGTCATTCTAGAATGAAATATGCTTCGCACCTGCTACAACATGGAATTAGAGTCTCAACTTGCACCTTGGTCTAATGTTCAAGTGTGAGCATCGAAGGTATGGTTAAAGCCCCAGACTACCTCCGAGGTTGATTGCCAAGGGCGAGCATCCTGAGTGTGCTAAGAAAATCAACCCAGTGACTACTGGTGTTGAGACGGGATACATTCTATCCTGCTCAATAATTTAATGGATGCATAAAGATTCCTAGTAAGATGATGTGAAGCTGGTTACTATTATGTGAAAATTCTTATTTCAAAATAAAACGAAAATATTTAAAGATGACCAACATTTATTTTAGTAAACTGTAAGTAATTTGTTTCAAGATGAGTGTGGGTGTTTCTGTATTTGTATTTACTAGGATAGTAGAAAGTGGATAGATGGAAAAACTTAGGCCATTACCTGCTGTCCAATGATTGAGGAAAATGCATGTTGAATGGGCTTGCACACCAGTCAGGATCTCGACCATGATCCACCAAATCAGAGTGCAATGGAGAATCGTAATAAAAAGGTAAAAAGGCTAGGGCATGATTAAAAGGGCAATGTCAGTGGTAATTTAATATGGTAATGGGTTGATGGATCTAGCATGATGCAGCCCTTAAAATGTACAGTGAATGATTATTGTGCAACTTATCCTTGTTGGCAACTTGTCAGGTAGACACCACACCATCCCTTTAGGCAATGAGATAGACTCTGGATGCATGCTATTTTTAATACGAAACACTAGCGCTGTGCTAGATTTGATAGTTTTTAAAGACTGCTAAATTTGAGAAACTCTAAATGTTGTGCTATAATTGTGTATAAACCCTAAATAGAAATGTCTAGCATTTCTAACTTCATACTGAATTTTACATACCACTCTTCATCTACGTTGCTTGGGCTCGAGTATAATAAGTATCCGGCACGAGTGTGGATCCAAATGTTTGATATGACTAATCCTAAGTATTTTTGTACACATGATCAATAAAAATATTAAATGCCTACTTGGAGTGTCAGTGTGACATAGATATGGGATGGTAATGGGGCGGGCGGGGGCTGGTTTGCCATCCCCATCTCTGTCCTTGAATTATAGCCCCGCCCTCATCCCCGCTCCCATCCCTGGTTTTGTTTAATTGGAGAATCCCCATCTTCGGCACCAAGGGGATTAAATTCCCATCCCCGCTTCAAATGCCCATTGACTTGGCCAAAAAGATTTTCAATTTTCAACTTCTTTCATAATAGTATTATACAAGAAATCAATTATAAACAATTATAATATCATCATCATCATCATCATCGGGGCGGGTTCGGGGAACATCCCCATACCCACCCCCCGTTTAACTTGTGGGGATTTGAAAAATTTCCAAACCCGAAAAAATTCCCGGTTTCGGGTTTTCCCACGGGTCCCGAACAACAACAACAACAAAGCCTTATCCCACGGGTCCCGAACCCGTGGGGAAAATTGCCATTTGTAGATGAAGATTCCAAGCATCAAAGTTCTTCATAGTTGTTGCCTTTCTGTGAACTCTACGTATTCCCGTATCAAGCTTAACACTATGTAGATCATAATTAAATTCCATCTCGCATTTGGCTTATTAGTTGCTTCCTGCAACTATTTCATCAATTTTTTTGAGATATGTTTGCTCTGGTAGGACTTATCTCTGTGTGCATCTGTCCAGGCCTTCTAAGATTGGAACAATGATTAGTGATTTAGTGATGTCATTCATTTGTTCGTCCAATTATTTTCCTTTTGTTAAGCTTATATTGGTATTTCTTGGGTACTCTTGAGTCCATGCTCTAAGAATGTTTCTCCTTTGATACTCCTGAACTTCATTGAAGCTTCTGAAGAGTTTCTAGAACTTGTCAAAAGTGCTCTCCTAGCAGCTCTTGAAGGTAATGGTTCCTTGGAAATAAGGAAATTTCCTAGTACTTTGTCCATCTTGTCTGTTCTGACATGACCTCTTTTTTCTTTTACTCGTTTTTACAGCTTTGGTACCAGGATCATTATTTGGTCTGGTTACATTCAGTCACAAGATTGGTCTATATGATGTTCAAGGTCCAATAGCAGTCGTTAAAAACATTTTTATTCCACCTGATTCAGAGGACAGACTGCCTGTTGATCTTGCAGATGTTATGCCACTGCTTTCGTTTCTGGCTCCTGTATGGTAACCTTTTGACAATAACTCATTTACTGGCTTGGTTTATGCATCCCATAATTGGATGGTTTTTTTTTTTAATGTAAGTAGGTAGAAATGTACAAAGATCGAATTGCTGCAGCTCTTGAGACACTGAACCCTACAACTTCATGGGAGAGAACAACTGCTGCTGGGCAAGGGAATGATGGTGTGTTGCTAGGTGGTCGTGGGTTTGGGGTAGCCATGACAGCTCTCATTGATTATCTGAGTTCAGAATATGGGAGTACATTTGCCCTAGGTATGGATAACTGTAAAAGAAGTCTGAGTTCTCTTAGTTTTTGCTATTTTCTGCTGAATTAATTTCTTTCTATGGAAAACAATTTCTTCTATGTTTCTCTTTGTTAGCAGCTGTATCTTATCTATTATGTTTTGCTATGTTTATCTTTCTAATAGCTAGGGTATTTGCATTCATGTCTGGTCCTCCTGACTATGGAGCTGGACAGTTAGATACAAGACGTTATGGGGAACAGTATGCTAGCAAGAGGGAAGATGCTGACCTTGCTTTGCTTCCTGAGCAGACATCATTCTACAAAGATCTGGTAATGTAATCTAGATGAATAACTTCTTCATAATGAATTTTTGAAATGTAAATGCTGACCCTTATCACAGGCTGCTGTTGCTGTTCAAGCAGGTGTTTGTGTGGACATTTTTGCTATCACTGATGAATACACAGATTTGGCTTCTCTCAAGTATCTTAGTATTGAAAGTGGCGGTTCATTATTTCTTTATTCTAACATGGATGATTCCACTCTTCCACAAGACATGTGAGTTTAGAGATAAATATCAAAATATCCAACTGAGTATATGGATCACTATTAGTTTTAAAAATAAATTCTGACAAATTTGTATCTCTCCTTGGGCAAGATTTGTTGATTCATAACCTCAATACTTCAACAGGTATCGAATGTTGAGTCGCCCGTATGCATTTGGTTGTATATTAAGATTGCGGACATCTTCTGACTTCAAACTCGGATACTCTGTATGCAACTTAATTTTTACATGTGCTTCTTGTTGACGTTTCATTATTGTGTCTTTTCATCTTGTACTTTTTTTAAAAATTTCTTGCAGTATGGACATTTTTTCCCAGATCCACAATATGAAAATGTTCAACATATCATCTGCTGTGATTCTTTTGCCACATATGCATATGACTTTGAATTTGAAAATTCCAGTGGCTTCTTCAGGTAAAGAATTCTTTGTAGAAGCATGCTATTATTGGCTCAATTATCCTATCTAGATTTTTTTTAATTATGCTGTAAAATTAAATGTTGCATAACAGAATTGAGTTAAGGGTTGAGGTGGATATGGAGAGTTTGTAGTTGAGAAAAATAAGTTAATTATTTAGGCCATGGAAGATTAAATTACGATAAATTATCATAGATCCAAGTTAGAGAAGTTGAAGGAACTAGAAGAAAAGGGAGACAAAAAAGTCTCGCTAAATATAGTTCAATGAATATAAATAATTTAAGCATTTACCTACTTCATATGGCCTTGCATCTTCTCCTATGGAAATAGTCTCCCTTCCAATTCTACAGAGCTTGGTTCTTTAAATTTTACAGAGCTTAATATGAGAAGTGCATTTGGTGAAACATTGTTTATCTGACAACTTGGTGATTTAGGTTGAAATGGGAAAAAGGGAACAGAAGAATTAGGACAAGTGGGATGTGTTTTTGAATAACCATAACATGAAATTGGGGTCATAGTTTCTAGTGCTGCTATTGAGAAAATTAGAATGAAAGTCTTCACAAAATTACGTTGAAAAAAAGTTCTACGTATGTGATTCTCTCAGTTATCTACTAGAAATTGAATATCTTGAGTGGTTAGCATAAAGTTATACTATGATT
This sequence comes from Boesenbergia rotunda, assembly GCA_024364735.1. Taxonomy (NCBI): domain Eukaryota; kingdom Viridiplantae; phylum Streptophyta; class Magnoliopsida; order Zingiberales; family Zingiberaceae; genus Boesenbergia; species Boesenbergia rotunda. The sequence goes on along the minus strand of JAGFNQ010005435.1, from coordinate 69,500 downwards.
GCTGCTTTGCAGGAATACAGAACCTCCAGTTCTCCAATTTGCATTTCAATACAGTATCATTGTTCCTCGGGAGGATTCTGGCACGTCTGAGTTGAATTCTATTAGTAGGTATATGTGTATGCATCTTTTATTATATTAAATCTAGATTCTTGAGATGTACACAATTCAGGAGTTGGACATTCATTTTATTTCTTAGAGTGTGATGAACAAGTCATTTTCCATAAACAGTGTCCCTAATTTCTGTGTAATATAATAAATTTTCAAAGACTTGGAATACATGTCTATTACGACAACGACAATAACAATAACAATTAAGCCTTATCTCACTAGGTGAGATTGGCTAGGCTCTATTCTCTACTATATTATTATCTATATTTAAATAAATTTTATCATGTTGTATCGTTGCTAACCGAGCCTTTTTGGGTCTTATTCTTTTTCGTTTAATGTGTATATTTGTCATAGTTTTACATCAATTGACCGAAGCTTTTATTGATTGTCTAAGTATGTGCCCGTACCATCCTAAACACGTCTTCCACTCTCAATAGGTGCAACATCGATTTTCTCTCTAATATTATCATTTCATATCCTATCCATCCTTATATGGTTGCACATCTTCTGTTCGTGTACTGGAGCCAACATTTAGTTCCATATAGCATATAGCATTAAAAGGTCTACCTGTTGTTTTGTAAAACCTCCCTTTAAATTCTAACCTCCCTTTAAATTCTAGATGTCCTTTACGATTACAAAAAACACTTGATGTTATTTTTCATTTCAACCATCCTATTTATATTCTATGTAAGACATCTCTAAATCCCTCCATTATATATTCAAAGATTTTAATGTTCAATATGATCTTGTATGTTTTTTGTCTATTAAGTAAATGGATAATTTTGGAGGACCATCATTTTCTTGGAGCAGTTTAGTTACTTATTGTTAGAGCCGAGCATGTTTTATGTTCTCTATTCTAATATTGTGTAAACATAGCCTGTCATTTCTTACTTATCTCCATTGCTATGCTCGAGTAATTTAATCATTTGTGTTTATATATAGCTCAAAATTTTGTGTCAAGAGACGGCTACGGATAAGGACGTTGCAATATAGTTTGGCTTCCAACATAAATGAACTTTATGACTCTGTTGATCCAGAAGCTACACTGTCCATCCTTGTTCACAAGGTAATATTTGTGACAAGTACATTTGCTTATGAAACTTCCTGTCAAAGCATTTAGTTCTACATGCCAATTTAGATTTTTCCAGTCTCTTTACATTGTTAGAGGAGAATGATGATGACAAATTTTCTCACAAGTTTGATTTCGCTACTTAGTTCCGCACTTGCATACAAGATTGTGTGATTGCTATTTGGTATCTCTGTTTTTTTATCCAAATAGAAGCTAAAGTTCCTTGTGTTTAAATTTGTCCAACACAGTTCTTGGTGTAACAAGTCTAAGTTAAACTTTGGGAATATTTATTATAAAAATAAGTCAGTTCAATTAGCCCTGCTCAAACTGCTTTTAAGGATCAGATTGGATTGAATTTGGTGGTGGTTCCTTATCAAGCCAGTTCAACTTGGTCCTATTTTCTGTCAATTGTTTTCCTTAATACATGATATATATATATAGCTTCATTGTTTACCTGTAATTGATATATATTTGAAAAAGACATGCTGTAATATCATAGTTCTTCCACATTTACTGTCTTTCAGGTAATTTTAGCTTCCTTAAAGGAAGGGGTCAGAGAGGGCAGGTTGTTGCTCCATGATTGGCTGGTCATTCTTACTGCTCAATACAATGATGCACATGGACTTGTACAAAGCGGCACTGTGAATGCAACTTCACGTGTTGATGTTGCTTTCTCACAATGTCCACAGTTGCAGTCCATGCCTCGGCTAATCTTCGCCTTGTTAAGCAACCCTCTTCTACGCTTACATGAGGAAGGCATTCACCCAGATTATCGGATATATTTGCAATGCCTTTTTAGGTAATTTTTTTAATTGGCCCAAAATGGCATATTTGCACATACAGTGGTTAAATTTGGCATTCAAACACCTGTCAATTGCCAAACTTCTCAATGCACATGGTTTACTTTTCTTGGTAAATCTCTTGAAGTTGTAGTTTAAAACTAACCATAACAACCAAAGACATTATTGAATTGCTTTCTAAATGGCAATCATTTGATGTTTAATATTTTAAAATATGATACATTTGAGGCATTTGCAGTCATAAAAGCTCCAAATATTCTTATTTCTATTATTTCTATTTTTATCAGTGCCATTTATGCTTGTCTATTGCACTCTGCTATGATGAGGTAAATACCGTTGAAATTTTAAAACATGCTTATTCGCGATTGTTTTTTTTTAAACCTCTGAGAGAAAATGCTAGTATTTTAAAAATCTAGTTTGGTGTATCATGTGCACTTGCCCGTCATTAGTTCATTGATGTTTCTTACAATTGTTTGTTGCAGCGCACTGGAGCCAACTTCCCTTCAGCTTGCTGTATATCCACTGCTTGCTTCCTACACTACTCCAGACAAACAAGCATATCCTCGCCATTCGTTAAGCCGTGCCGCACTCCTCACAAGTGGAAGTCCGATCTTTCTCTTGGACGCCTTCACTAATTTAATTGTGTACTATACACCCTCAGCTGATCTTTCAATTCCATTTCCTCCTCCACATGATTGTAAGTTATCTGCTGCCCCTTTGCACTTTGTTACGTGATACCAGAAGTTCGGTTTCTGTCATTTCGTGGTGTTAGTGGCCACAAAAAGGGCCTGAAATGTTTCTTGTTCTAGGTCTTCTGAGAACAACCATCAACAAATTGAAGCAGGAAAGGTGCTTCACACCAAAACTTACATTTATACGTGGGGGACAGGATGATGCCTCAGCATTTGAGAGGTATCTCATCGAAGAGCAAAATATCAATGGAAGCGGTTTCTCCAGCCTCATGGGGTTTGTTTCTTTTTTGGAGGAGATCTCTCAGGGAGTTGTAGAATACCTAAAGTAGAAAAGAGATTCAATTATTCAGCAATAGCCTTGAATAGTAATTATCCGACATTTGTAACGGCCAAGGTTATTAAACTAAAATGTTAAGAGAATGACCTTGTTTTCTTTAGTTGTGCGCTGTAATTGCTTTTGATGAGCTTTAGATCAGAGCAGCATATCGATTGCTACAATGTTAAGAGAATGACCTTGTTTCTTTAGTTGTGCGTTGTAATTGCTTTCGATGAGTTTTAGATCAGAGCAGCATATCGATTGCTAGCCAGAGCTTCGTGTTAATACGCATAGAATTGGAACTGATTTTATATGCTTATCATTTTTTTTGGGATAATATATGTATTTAGATTTACAGACCCAACTAATTTTGAAGGCGAGCAACTCTCTTCTAGTTCGTCTATGAGTAAATCCGAAAATACAAGTCAATCATCGCCTAACTACCAACGTGTTAGATTTTATATGATCATCAAGGAATTAGCAAAGGTTGCTTCTGTTTTTCAAAGTGATTATATTCCAGTAATAACACAACCAAAGTGAGTATAAACTACTAATACTATTAAGAACACATAAAAAAAGTTATTAAATAATACAAATATCATTATAAACCAACAATTTAAACATGTACCTAACTTACCAAACTTAAATTGACGTTGAAAGAGCACCCTAAATTGAATTTAGGCGTTCTTTGAGCTAAATGTTCGGTGGTCTAAAATTTTAACAGCTTTTGTACTTGTTTTTGCATCTACTTCGATTCATTTATATTGTTTAGCAGCTATTTGGAAGGAACGCCAAAAAACAAAAGTCGGTATAATTATTTGTCATAGATCGACTTAATAACACTAACTAAAAGCAATCTGCCAGCTCCGAGTAATGATTGCTGTTGAGAAATTTTCATTTTGTCCCCCAAAAAGTCTTGACCCAGCGAAGCCTTTTATCAAACTAATTGTTGATATGAAATAGCACAAATAGTAGGAATTAAATAAGAATACATTTTTCAGTTTTTGAATAAAATGGGTAGATTTTTAACATTTATGACGTAGCAGCCGATCCATTCGTACCGAACGCCGGGAAAGGCAAAACCCCGTGAACCTGCCATCGTGTACCGCATAAACATTAACCCTCCCGCTTAAAATGACAACGGCTTCAGGCTCCATCTCCTGCGTCTTCCCCGCCCTCCTCAAATACCTCCCTCAACAGCTAACCCTACTAATTTGAACTAAAAGCCTCACGCTCATAACCTCCTCCTCCTCCCTTTCGGTTTCTCTGTTTACTCTTACGTTTTTTTCTCTCTTCTCGATCCGGTCGCGAATGGGCAACTGCGCTCCCAAGCCAAAGCCCCAATCCGGCCCTCGGCCGCCCAACCCCTCCGCAGCCCCTGCCGCCGCTCCCACCGTCCGCCTCTATGGATCTGACTCCTGTTTCACCTCCTCACGCCTCCGCCTCGCCCTCCTCTACAAGTCTGTCCCCTACCAGTTCATCCCCCGCGACAGCCCCCTCCTCGGCCGCCCCTTCCTCCAGTGCGGCTCCGACACTCTCGTCGGCGGGGACTACACGCTGCTCCGCGAGATCGATTCCAGATTCCCCTGCCCGCGGGTGGCCGCGGACGCGCTGGCGAAGATCGGGAAAAGTCGATGGCCGGCGCCGGCAGGGACGGAGGCCGATGAGATGGCGCTCGTCACCGCGCTGCAGCATCGCAGCCTGGAGCGGCACGTGGAGGATCTGGGCAGGTGGGCAGAGGAGATGGCCGCCGGCGGGCGTGGGCGCGGCGATTCGGCGCGGATGGGGCGGAGCTACGGGCTGCTGGTGGAGCTGGTGATGGAGCACGCGCAGATGGAGGAGCGCATCCTCTTCCCGGCCCTCGAGGCCGCGGCCGATCAAGGTACGAGTTGATAGATCAGGAAGCGTCTATTCCGATCTCGATGGCGATTAAGCGCGCGATCCCCGTCAATGGCAGCGGTGTGCAAGGTGGCGAACGAGGAGCACGCGAGGGATCTGCCTCTGATTAACGGGATCAAGGAGGACATCAAATCGACGGTGGTGATGGAGGCTGGTACCCCATTCCATCAGGAGGCATTGCTTAACTTGTCTTCGCGATTCAAGACCTTGGAGGTAGGTCTACGCTTTCGAAATTGCTAATTGCTAGTCAAGAGTTTGATTCAATCGATCGAATTGGATCAGTTTAGCTACGAATTCCTGGTTCAACAAGTAACTGGCTGGTCCAATATAATCCGATTCAGTCACTTGAATGCCATTTTCTGGTTCAGTAACCTCGATCGTTCGAATTATTTTGCTAGGAACATTTCAAGGAACACTTTCAGGAGGAAGAGAAGAAGCTGTTCCCATTGTTGGAGATGACGATAAAGAGCCAAATGTCGTTAAGAGCCCAAGTGGAACAGGAAGAGAATGACCCATTGTCCTCCCTCTCGTGGACGGAGCAGCTAATGTCAATAATGGAAGCCACCCACTCTCCTCGCCTCTTCCCATTTCTCATGGCGGGGCTTCGCCCTGATGAGGCCATGCAGTACCTGGCTCTTGTGTGCAGGCACATGCAGGACCAACACCAGCTGGTCTCCATCCTCCGATCTCTAATTGCTTACCTTGAAACCAAAGACATGTCCCCACTCAAATGCCTGTAATCATTGCCCATACAGACCCCGCTGTTGATCGAGCCCGAACACACGCAGCTCGCTTTCCTCTGATCAATGAGTAACTAGCTAAGAAATTCCATTTAAGCAGTAACTAGCTACACTTCTTCCAAACTATCTTGAGCTCCAATCTGATACGAAATCACAATAATTAAATGGGTTTACATTCTCCTTATTGCCAGAGGTAATACTGCAGTAGAGAAGTTTTAGGATCTCATGACCACAAATACAATCGAAAACAACGTAAGTATATATTAATTCTCCTACTCTTCTTCGCTTCCTAAAAGAATCCTCTTTATGTGATCGATGATGTCTCCGATCTGCTTCCTCGAGTGCAGAGGGGCAGGGTACACAATGGCACAGTCCAGCTTGCCGTCTCTAATAGTATCGAAAATGGCGAGCGAAGGCCCTATGCCATGGACCGAAGAACAGCCAATGTAGTCTTCCACACCGAGCTCCCGCGGCAGCTCGGACGACTCGTGTATCTCCGACTCCTCGAACACGGTGAGGAGGGCAGTCCTCTGGGACGCCGAAGGTGTCAGTTGGGGGTTGTCGATGGCTCTCATGAACAGGAAGTTGAGATCGTTGATGTCCTTCAGCTGCTTCTTGTTGGTCACCGACGTGTGGTAGGACTCATGGCACCTCTTGACGAGCTCCCAAAAGTTCTCTGCCCCCTGAATGTTGTGCGTGTTAATGACCGCGGACTGGAAGTTGCCTGCAAGATTTAATGATATTTCAGTTCAGTTCAGTTCAATTGGCTACACTTAGATTTCTCGTGGGCTATGAAATGCTCACCCAGGTTCTGTCCGTTTAGAGGAGGATCGAGATTCTTGCGGCAATCAATGAGAGTGACAAGCGAGTAAGTCTCGTACTGGTGGCTCTCGAGTTGCTTTAAAGAACGCGCAGCGATCATTGCCGCAGCTCCAATTGCTCCGCAAAGTTTCACACCTCTCTCCTCGCATTCCTGCAATCCAAAAGCACTGCAACATTTATCCAAACTGTGTGGGTTCTGACTTTTTTTTTTTTGACAAATATTACGATTTATTTGTAAAAGAAAAAAGTATTAATTTCTTCAATATATCTCAACAAATATCTTAGAATTCCCTTTGGTACAGCACTGCCTTGTAGGATGCCAGGTAATTCGTTCCCAAAATATATTAAAAAATGGATATTAATATATATTTGAATATTAAGATGCCTGGTCAACTACGCTGTTGTTAGGGATGTCAATTCGGGTGGGTCGGATCGGATTGGGAAATTTTTTTTTTAACTCCCAACCCGAACCCGACCCGAACCCGATTTTAACCCGAAACCCCTAAACCCGAACCCGAACCCGACCAACCCGACCAACCCGACCCGACCCGAATAACCCAAAAAAATCGATTCAAAACGTCTTTTTTCGCCATTTTCCCTATAATTCTTCACTTTTATCTCAATACTTCATCATGATCATACTATATTGATATTAATATACATAAAAATATCTTAATTTTCAAAATAAAATTTGATTTAATCCCAAAAAATCCACAAAATATTAAATTTCGGGTCAACCCGAACCCGACCCGATCCGACCCGAACCCAACCCGAAATTTTTACAACCTGAACCCCCCAACCCGAACCCGACCCGAACCCGAAAATTTTCAATCCGAACCCGATTTTTTTCGGGTCGATTCGGATTGGGTCGTCGAATCGTGTTGATTTTTGACACCCCTAGCTGTTGTGTTATCGACATACAAAAAACCATAACATGTTATGATTTTTAAAGAATCATATACATTTATTATTTATTTTAAAGGAAAAAACAGGAAAAAACGAGAATCTTATATATATGTATATATATTTTGAGAATATATGGAAAAAATTAAAAAAAGGGAGAAATGCAAGAAAAAACACTAACCGAGAGAAGCTTCTGAGTTTCGTCGCGGCTCAGTACCAACCTCGCCACCTCCGAGCGCCGTCCCGACACGGTGTCCTCGAACGGTAGGATCGACGTCCTGAGGCCGTTGATGCCATAGCCGATCATGTCCTTCCCCCGCGCCCAGAACGGCTTGTATGTGTCCGCCTTGGGGATCAAGTCCTCCAACGCCGCGTGAAACGGCTCCTCCTTCTTCCCCTTCTCGCCGCCGGCCAGGAGCTGGACCAGCTCCTTCAGCACCGCTCCCACCGATGCCCGGTCGCAGGCCGAAGAGTGCATCCTCAGCGCCACCGCGGAACGCCCCTCCTCCGGCACGCCCTCGTAGATGGTCGCGTACAGGATCGGGTCGGCCGGGCCCTGCTCGGCCCAGGCGTTCTGGTTAAGCTCGCGCTCCAGGAGGGCGTGGAAGGAGGATACCGGTCCAGGCTCCGCGGGGAGGACGTCGGAGGCCGCGAGGACGCGGACGGTGGCGGAGGGGGCGGAGGCCACGGTAAAGGTGGGTTGGCCGGGGGTCGCGGCGGAGAGGAAGGCGCGGAGGATGGGATGGGTGGACTGGAGGCTGCGGATGGCGGATTCCAGGAGGGGGCGGGAGATGGGGCGGGTGGGGAGGAAGATGAGGACGCTGACCCCGGTGCCGCCCGGCATGGCGCGCCACCACCCGTTCTCGGTGCCGCCGAGAGCGCGGCTGGGGGCTTCGTCGGAGGCCATCGAAGGCGGATAACAAGAAAACGTGTGATCTTCGAAGGGAAAGGGAAAAGTCGCTAGCTAGGCGGCCGAAATCGATCCTTCTCTGCAAGAGTACTTGATCTCCTCTGTTTTTATAGAAATCGGTTTGGAGTTTGGACGAAGACTAGAGATGGAAGTGAACGAAAGGAGTTGACTGTTGACCAATCATTTTATTGGTTTTAATTTTAAGGTGTATCACATTGACTAAACAATAATAACTAGTTTAACGTGTGGAATTTGGTTTGGTGTTCGAAGAGGTACCGGGCTTTGTTGGGAGTTGAGTTTTGACTTTGATTTCCTCTTTATTTGTTATATTTAAGGCAATTAATTCAGCTCAAAAGAAAGAGTTTATATAGAAAATTTTTATGGACGTCAATCGGTAAATTTAATATAAATTGAATATCTTATATTAATTTAAAAAGTATTTTATTTTTGTTATCGTTTGATAAATCTGATTGATTTATTTAAACCTTTGTATGTGTTAAATCCAGGAAAAATTTTGAGGGTTAAAAGATTTAAAAACTGAAATTGAAGGATATAAAATGGAAAACTTAAAGTTTGAGAGTCTTCATCACACGAACATGATTTGCGATTTCTCTCCTCTCTTTTCTCTTCGACCTAGCATGCAAGCCCTTGCAGTTAGGGCTGACAAAAATAATAAAACTCCGATCCCTTCCCGACTCTCCACCCTTTCCTGTCCCGAAATTTTTTCGACCCAAATTTTTCGTGACCCGATCAAAATTGAGAAAAGGATCGGGAACACAAACTCTACCCGACGGGATTCCCGACCCGACCCGAATATATCACTATTATTTTTTAATTAGATTTTTTATATAAAAAACATAAAATACTAGGATTTAAGTCTACCAAAAATAACAATTAAGATTTTGATATTTAATCAAATATTAAGAAATATTATCTTATAAGGAAAGTATTAATTTTTACTGCAAATACTAAATATGTGTCTTCTTTACAAAATAAGGTTTCATCTTCCAACCCTTCCTTACAAAAATAAGGTTGATCATCTTCCGTCCACCTTATTGATGCAGTCTGACCCTGATTATTATTTTAGTGTTGACACCGATTTTAGTTTAGGTTGATGAGATGATTGGGATTAAGTCCTGGTTGTGGACTAGGCATACCTAGTGGGACTAGGTTTGATGAAAACCTGACTTGGAGGGTCAGGTCCTAACTTGAGAAGCTAGGTGGATGAAATCCTAACTTGGAGGGTTAGGTGTGTGTAAAGTCCTAGCTTGGAGGGCTAGGTGTGAAAATTCATAACCTGGAGGGTTAGGTGTGAAAATTCCTAACCTGGAGGGTTAGGTGTGGAAAAGTCCTAGTTTGGAGGGCTAGGTGTGAAAATTCCTAACCTGGAGGGTTAAGTGTGAAAAGTCGTAACCTGGAGGGTTAGGTGTGGAAAAGTCCTAGCTTGGAGGGCTAGGTGTGAAAAATTCCTAACTCGGAGGGTTAGGTGATTGAAAATCCAGATAAGTGAAGCCGGGTCTTGGTGAGTGAGGTCAGGTTGACTGAAGTCCTGGTGAGTGAAGCTGGGAACGATGTATTGGTTCGGGGGACTAAGAACGAGTCAGAGAAGGGCTGGAGGCTTGTTCTCGTGACTTAGAGGAGATTTGACCTTGCCTGGATCAGTCTGGTGACCGATCAGGGAAGTTGGCATGGTGTTCCCTCGTGGATCGGTCTGGTGACCGATCCAGTGATGACTGATCGGTCTGGTGACCGATCAGGGAGCACACAGTGACCTTGTTTGACTACTGATCGACTCCTGATCAGTATGGTGACCGATCAGGGAGCATACAGTGGGTTTTGGGACCTTACTGCTTGGCTCCTGATCGGTCTGGTGACCGATCAGAGATACTGTTCGGATCGTTCTGGTGAACGATCAAACGTCGTGGACTTCTCACTATAATCGATCAGGTTGGAGCCTGATCGGTCGGAGGGTGGCCTGATCGGTCACCAGTCTGATCAGGCCACACCCTGATCGGTCTGGGGACCGATCAGGAGGTTTGGACTGCGAAGCTGGGAAATCACCCTGCAAAGGGGTGGATCGGTCTGGTGACCGATCCACGACTTGGGAACGGTCTGGTGATCGATCCCGGAGAAGTCGTGATTTCTGATTACACGTTGGGGACCGATCAGGTTGGAGCCTGATCGGTCTGAACCCATCCTGATCGGTCTGGTGACTGATCAGGAGTCCCTCTGATCGGTCCGGTGACCGATCAGCAGCTGACAGCTTTAATTCAAAAGCGATGTCAGAGCTTTGATTGTGGTCTGATTACTACTGATACGCTACCGATACTTGTTCAGAGTCTTCTGATATTTGATCCTATGCTTGATTTGCTCTGCTAATCATCTGATTTAGTGTGCAGATGACAGGGATGAATTCAAACACTCAAGAAGGGTCAATGAGAGTCTTTCCTTGGAGCAGGTTTGTCTGTTTTCCATCTCAGGTTGCAACGGATGCTGGTGCTGCTGGAGCTGCTGACTGGGGCTTGGCTGAGGGAAGCTCAGGGAGTCCAGGAGAGCTCAGTGGTAGGTGGGCAGTTGCAGCTGAGCAGCTGGTAAACTGCAGTAAAGCGTCTGGTGGCTGGCGATGTGAGCTGGAAAAGCCAGATGCTTAAAAGTGCTGAGAAGTGGAGAAGAGGAGATATCTTTGCTTTTGCGATAACTTTGATCTTGCGACAACTTTGATCCATCTTTTGAGCAAGCTACTGTGAATCTTAAGCAACATTCTGTTACTTGAGCACTTGGAAGAGAAACAAGGAGCTTGGCGAGTCCATCAGCGAGAAGACACGAAGAAGGGAGTTCTTGCGTGAGACCTGTGCTGAGTGGAGCTCGGTGAGGAGTTCGCTTGTGTTCTTGCGGTTCTTAGTGCTTAGTAAGATTCCTTCTTGTGTTTCCTGTACTTAATACTTCATTCATCTTGAAACGCTGTGCAGAGGTTACTCCACCGAGAAGGAGGTTGCATTCTATCCGGATTTTTCGGGGCTTGATCTGCCGACGATCAAGGGATCGCCCACCTTAAGGGCACGCCAAGGAGTAGGGGCAAGTTATCCCCGAACCTTGTAAATGCTCTTTGTTAGCGTTTTGGTTTGTCTTTAGTTTCTGCACTTTGGTTTCACTGTTATACCTTGTATTGCTTCCGCTGAACCCTAAGTGCAGAAGTTCAAAAGCGAAGCCATTTTTGTGTCTGGCTATATTCACCCCCCTCTCTAGCCATCCAAGTTCCAACAAGTGGTATCAGAGCTTGGGGCTCTGTTCAAGCGGCTTAACATTCGAGAGTCAACGACAATGGCTTTGAGAGAAGGATTTAGCACTACCCGACCTCCCTTCTTCGATGGATCAGATTTTCAGTATTGGAGATTGAAGATGGAGTACTATCTCAAGATGAACATCAACACATGATTCGCTGTGAAGGAGGGATTTTCCCCTCCAAAGGATGATGAAGGAATAGAATTGGAATCTTGGCGTTGGTTGGCTGAGCAAACCCGGAAAAGTGAAGCCGACGCGAAGGCGGTGGTGACTTTGCAATGTGGCATGAACAAAGATCAACTCATCAAGGTTGGTCCCTTTACAAGTGCAAAGGATTTGTGGAATAAACTCATTGAACTTCATGAAGGTACCCGAGATTCAAGAATTGCCAAGAGGGACTTGTTCCTCAATCAACTTCAAAACCTCTCCATGAAGGAGAATGAAATGGTGAGTGAACTGCATAGTAGGTTCAAAGAAGTCCTCAACGGTCTTCATTCCATTGATGAAAAGGTCGAGAACCGCGACCTTGTAAGGTATGTGTTAAAAGCTTTTCCAAGGAATGCTTTGTGGTCATCCATGGTGGATGCCTACAAAGTATCTAATGATTTATCAATTGTAAAACTAGATGATTTATTTTGTGAAATGGAGCTTCATGAAATGGCTAACAAAGGCCCCAAGGAGAAGGGAATTGCCTTAGTTGCAGGGGAAAGGACCAACAAGAAGAAAAAGGAGAAGAAGAAGGAGAAGGAAGTCTCTTCATCTTCATCTTCATCCGAGTCCGAGTCCAATTCCGAGGAGGATGACAGTGACTCTTCTTCCTCCGAGATGACCAATTTTATTAGAAGGATGATGAGAAAGAGTCGGCGCTTCAAGGGTAAAGGTAACCCTAGTGAAGTTAAGATTGATAAATCTAACATTACTTGTTATGAGTGTAGCAAGAAAGGGCACTTCAAGAGTGAATGCCCAAAGCTAAAGAAGAAGGAGGAGAAATCCAAGAAGAAGGAGGATAAATTCAAGAAGAAGAAGAAGGCTTTGAAGGCCACATGGGATGAATCCTCTTCCCGTTCATCAGATGAAGAGAAGGAGGAGAAGAGTACACGACATGTGGCACTCATGGCCCTTGAAGATCAAGAAAGCAGTGATGAATCGAGTGACTCCTCAAACGCGGCTTCATCATCTTCGGATGATGAAGAGGTAATCACTCCCGAACTAGATAAATGCTATAGAACAATGACATGCTTAACCGATTTGTTAAAAAAGTCAAAAAATAAGGTTAAATCTTTGAAAATTGAGGTTGAACAATTGAAATCCTCTAAGGATGAGGATGTTGATGATTTATATGTAGAAATGCTAGAGGATGAGAATAAATCTTTGATGAGTGAAGTTGAGAGACTCAAGAGTGTTCTTGAGAAATTCTCAACAAGCTCAAAGACTCTAAATATGATTTTGAATGTCCAAAGGGCAGTTTACAATAGGGCCGGTATTGGGTACCGACCCAAAGAACCATCATTTGTGTCCTTAATGTCTAGGACTGATGTTAGACAAGTTAAGGCTCCTAGGGTTCAAAGGAAAGTGGTCAAGGCATGAGTGCCTAAGTCTTGCTTAGTAGGTGCTTTAGGTCCCAAGATTTGGGTACCTAAATCTTCTATTTTTCGAATTGTGTAGGTTGTGATTGAGGGGGAGCATCTATCAACTTGGTTCGTTGATAGTGGGTGCTTCAAACACATGACCGGTGATAGATCCCTATTCACCACCCTTCAAAGAAAAAGTAGAGGTAATGTTTCCTTTGGTAACAATGGTAGTCTCAAGGTCATAGGAATAGGAGACATTCAAATATTCGAATGTCTTAGGATTAAGAATGTCCTTCTAGTCAAGGGGATGACATTTAATCTCCTAAGTGTCAGTCAATTGTGTGATGCGGGTTACACAATTGATTTCCAATCAAGTCAATGTCTAGTTAAACAACATGACACATTTGACACGGTACTAGTAGGCACAAGAGTAGATAACATTTACCAAGTTTCTTTTAAAAGTGCTACTAATGCTTTTGCTAAGTGTTTCATGTCAAGAGAAGATGAGTCCACCCTTTGGCACCGGAGACTAGCACACGTGAACATGAAGAATATCCGGAGGTTAGCCAACAAGGGATTAGTTCGTGACTTACCAAGCATCAAGTATGAAAAGGACAAACTTTGTGATGCATGTCAAATGCGTAAGCAAACAAAATCTGCACATAAAGGTAAAATCACTGTAAGTATTTTTACCGCATTGGATTTACTTCACATGGACTTGTTTGATTGTAGCACTATTATATCCTTGAATGGTAGTAGATATTATTTTGTTATCATTGATGATTTTACTAGATATACATGAACCTATTTTCTGAAATATAAGGACCAAACCTTAGATGTTTTCATTTCTTTTTGTAGAAGAGTTGAAAATGAGAAATCATCAACAATTAAAACAATAAGAAGTGATCATGGAGGCGAATTCCAAAATCAAAGATTTTTAGAGTTTTGTCAAGATAGAGGGTATAGACACGAGTTCTCTACTCCTAGAACACCATAACAAAATGGTGTTATAGAGAGGAAGAACCGAGTCTTACAAGAGGCTGCACGAAGCATGCTTAATGAGTACTCCTTACCAGGGTACTTGTGGGCCGAAGCTGTAAACACAGCTTGCTGTTAGTAGAAGCCCTAGAGCCAATTATGTGATGATTGACTAGGGATATTTTGTATCATATTCTATCATTAGTAAAGGCATATTTGGTTATTATACTTACTTTGTATTTGTGCCAAATAACTAAGTATAATAATGTCCTCGTGTAGTAGGTTCTTATCTACATCATATCGATTGGTTGAATCGATAGTGAGATGATGTAGAGAACACTACACTAAACTATTCCTAGTCGAGCATTAATATTCAAGGACAATATTAATGCATGGAGACTAGCATGTAGGTCAACTGATGACTTGAGCTCACAAGTCATGGATATGTGATATCAAGTTGACACATGAGTATACATTGGAGAATGTGTACTGAATTGACCCGCCATGAGAAAGTTTCATAGATTGTCATATGAGTGTCATAAACTTTCTCATGTGACTATTAGTATGTCCTTAGACCTGAAGTCACTACGGTTCCTTACATAAGGAGTTATGTACTTTGGTATCGTCAAACGTCACCCGTAACAGGGTGGACTATAAAGGCGATCACTGGATATGTAATGAATTATACGGAGGGATGTGAGTGATGTAGATGGGATCTATCCCTCCCATATAGCGGGAGTGATATCTGTGGGCCCCTTGATCGAGTAGGACTACTAAAATGCATGACCATGCTCGAATGGGTCAATATGAGATATTGAGCTCATTTGTTTGAGTGAGTCTACTCAGGGATCAAGAAACACAAGATTGACTGAGGATGACACGGTCTATGCTTCATTGGTCAATCTAGATATCAAGGATAGAAGGACAAGGTCATACATTATCATAGTCACGGAGGTTTAGTCGGATCTCGACTTTTCTTGTTACTTGGGTAGCAATGATGCATTGCTAGATGCCGCTCATTGCTTATGTGTCTAAAGTGTTTAGGCACATTGCCAACGTCACGAGAACCTATTGAGTCACACACAAAGGACATAATGCTTCGAGAAATCTGATCGGGAGATCTGAGCCCGAGTTGGGAACTCGGGAGACCTGAGCCCGAGTTGGGAACTCGAGAGGTCAATCCGGGAGCTCGAGTTGGGAACTCGAGAGTGCGGGTCAGAGCTCGGCAGACCGAGTCGGAGCTCGGTAGACCGAGTCGGAGCTCGGCAGACTGAGTCGGAGCTCGGCAAATCGGGTCGGAGCTTGACAGACCGGGTCGGAGCTCGACAGACCGGGTCGGAGCTCGACAGACTGGGTCGGAGCTCGGTAGACTGGGTCGGAGCTCGGCAGACTGGGTCGGGAGCTCGCCACTCGGGAGACTTGGTCGGGAGACCGAGTCGGAAGCCCGAGAGTCCCGGTCGGAGTTGCATGAAGGAAAGAGAAAAGTCTCTCTTCATTGGATGAAAAGATTTTTTTCTTGCATGGGAAAAGATGAAGAGCCACATGAAAAGATGTGCTCTTTATTGGTATTAATAAAGGAAGCCAAAGAGACACAAATCTCTTCATATTCATGGGATGATTATAAAAGAGGGTCTTGTGACTTTGGATGAGATCTTCTTGCCTTAGCTTTTTCCCTTCCCTTCCTTTCTTCTTCCTCTCCTCCCTTTTTGACCGAAACCTTATTGTAAGATTCTTGGTGTTCTGCGAGCTACTTCAAGTTGCTAGCACAACTAAGGTAGCTCTCTCGAAGTTGAGAGATTGTGTCCGTGTGGATACGAATAGAGGCACGGACATTTGAATGTGCAAGAGATCCGACGCATCTTGGACGAGCGGGATAAGCAAAGGGCACGCTCCGAAGGTATACACTTAGATAGATCTATTAGATAGATGTACATTGTACGAGTTTTCTTTCGCATGGATCGCTCGAGGGTTCTTGTTTCCGCTGCATTTTTGTATTTTGGTTCCGGGAGAACCCAACACTTGCTACGTGCAAAACCGAGTCCTCATCCATAGATTCTTAGGAAAGACTCCTCATGAACTTTGGTTTGGAAAACCACCTACAGTTAAACATCTTAGGGTGTTTGGGTGTAAGGTGTTTATACTAAACACCAAGGACCACCTTGGAAAGTTCACGGCAAAGGCTGATGAAGGGATATTGGTCGGGTACTCCCTTGTTAGCAAAGCCTACCGAGTCTATAATAAGAAGTCTAGACTGGTTGAAGAGTCTTCCGATGTTGTTTTTGAAGAAATTCCAAAAGCAAATGATCAACCAGAAGATATCGAAGGAGTTCAATTCGAACTTAGGAAACTAGGTTTGAATGGAAGTCCTAGTGTTGGAGATGGTGATGAATTTGATGATGGTGAGCCTAGACAACCCATAGATCAGCCGGATCCTGAGGCTGAGCTTGTGTCTAGTGACACCATCCAAGAAGCACCTCCAACAACAAGGCAAACTAGGTTAGCCTCTAGTCATCTCCAAGACCAAATTGTTGGAGATATCCACCATGGGGTTAGGACTAGATCATTTTTTAGGAATGAGGCTAATGAAGTTGCCCTAATTTCTGAAATTGAACCTAGAAAGATTGACGAAGCATTAAATGATCCCGATTGGATCATTGCCATGCAAGATGAACTAGGTCAATTCGAAAGAAGTCAAGTATGGGACTTAGTCCCTAGACCAAAGAAGACCACCATTATTGGAACCAAATGGGTCTTGAAAAATAAATTGAACCATAAGGGAGAAATCATACAAAACAAGGCACGCTTAGTAGCCAAGGGCTACAGTCAAGTTGAAGGTTTTGATTATGATGAGACCTATGCTCCTGTGGCACGATTGGAATCCATCCGATTGATGCTTGCGTTTGCAGCACATCGTGGTTTCAAACTTTATCAAATGGATGTCAAATCGGCCTTCCTAAATGGTTTAATAAGAGAAGAGGTCTATGTCGAACAACCTCTGGGGGTTGAGAGTACCGAATTCCCAAACCACGTGTTCAAGCTCAAAAAGGTACTTTATAGCCTTAAACAAGCACTCCAAGCCTGGTATGAGCGGTTGTCGATATTTCTTATTGAAAAAGGTTTTGTGAGAGGACAAATAGACCCTACACTATTTCTACGGAGAGATGGTGATAATATATTTATAGCCCAAGTATATGTTGATGACATAATTTGTGGCTCAAACAATAAGGGCTATTTGAATGAGTTTATCAGACACATAGAGAGTGAATTTGAAATGAGTCTAGTGGGAGAGTTGACTTTCTTCCTTGGACTAGAAAATCAAGCAAACTCGTGACGGAATCCATGTGCACCAATCGAAGTACACTCAAGAGATGCTCCGAAAATTTAACATGAGTGATTCGAAAGAGGTTACCACTCCCATGGCTACAAACACACGTTTAGACAATGATGAGAGTGATAAACCTGTTGACCTAACTCAATACCGGAGCATGATAGGTAGTCTGCTATACCTCACAGCTAGTCGACCTGATATACTTTTTGCTGTGGGTATGTGCGCTAGGTATCAAGTCTGTGCCAAGGAATCTCATCTAATTGCTGTTAAACGAATATTGAGATACCTTAAGGGCACAATTGGAGTTGGTCTTTGGTACTCCCGTACTGAATCATTTGACTTAATCGGCTACACCAATTCTGACTATGCTGGATGCAAGTTGGATCGGAAAAGCACAAGTGGGGGCTGCCAATTTTTAGGTTCATCTCTAGTTAGTTGGTCAAGTCGGAAGCAACATTGTGTTGCTCTCTCCATGACCGAGGCAGAATATATCGCCATGGGAGAGAGTGTATCGCAATTGTTGTGGATGATTCATACACTAAAGGACTACGAATTAAGCTACAAGGGTGTGCAAGTGTTGTGTGACAACATTAACTCAATTAACCTAATAAAGAATCCAGTCCATCACTCTAGAACCAAGCATATTGAAGTGCGTCACCACTTCATTAGAGATCATGTTGCTAGAGGAGACATTGTACTCTCACATATAGAGTCCAAATCGAATCTAGCGGACATTTTCACTGAACTACTTCCCGAGAATGAATTTAGTTTCTTAAGAAGGGAATTGGGAATGTGTCGCGCTTTGTAGGATTGAAATGCATTCAAAACCCTTCATGATCATCTCAAAATTGTTGGGAACAATTGGGTAACTTGGGGACATCTCACACAAACTATAAGGTTTACCAAAACGTTTTTGTTTGCTAGAAATGGGGTGAGATGCTAGGATCAACTTAATTTCTCGAAATGTCAATGCATCCCTTGAGAAATTAGGTTGACGAGACAATAATCACTAAGTTGACCAAGTATGGGGAAAACCAATGCATAACCCATGTGTACTTGGCTCCATGATCATACTTGGACATTCCAATCAAGGAAACTTGATTGGAGACTTTATTTTGGCACAAACTTGTTTGATCATTGGATGAATGTTTATGATTGAATTTGACTTCTCTTGGGTGGAGCAAATTGATTTGTTAGACCCATGAGGACCTTTGATCCTTGTTAAAGGATCAATTATAGTCGAGGGATCACTTCCAAGATCGATGATTTTCGTCTGATCTTATCAAAATCGATAGGGAGTCTGAAACTGAAATTTCAGATCATATCAGAAAAATTTAGGGAGCCTGATCGGTCACCGGACCGATCAGGAGTATGTCTGATCGGTCCAAGGGACCGATCCAGCTATTTTGCGAGAAAATGTCAAAATCCCACTGTGTTGTCCTGGATCGGTCCACAGACCGATCTGGCCCCCTGTAGTGATCAGTCCACCGACCGATCAGGAGGGTCACAGAATACCTCACGAACCTACTGTTCGCTCCCTGATCGATCGGTAGACCGATCAGGGGCTTGCCTGATCGGTCACCCGACCGATCAGGACCAGGCCAGACCGATCAGGCTGGAGCCTGATCGGTCTGGGCGCTCCCAGATTGAACGGTGATCCGTTCAATCACATTAAATTGCAGTTGGTGGACCGATCCACCAACCTATTAACTCTCTCTAAACCTTACCTTCCCAAGCCCTAGCGCCGAAACCCCTCATCCTCCCTCTTGCACGTGCGATCTTCTTCCTGAGCCTCCTCTCCCCGTGCGTGTGAGTGCTTCTTCGGCCCTGCAACTCTTGCGCCGCGATCTCTTCTCTGCGCGCGACTCTGCGAGTGTTTTCTTCTTCTCTTCAAGCAAGCCTCATGTATGCTCTACAAGCTGCTATCCAGATCTTCTTCGACTGACCTTCATGGCACCTAAGTAAGCTTGAGTCAAGTTTATTTCCTTTCGGCTTAGATCATCACTTTGTAATGTTTAGCCTAACCATGTTCTTTCTTATTGTGTTTTCTTCTTGTGGTGTGATCTTTTCCCTGCCGTGACCTTCACATGATCAACCTCATTGATTAAACCTAACTTCATTTGATCATCTTCTATTATGATTCATATGATCAATGTCTTAAACTTCAAATTCCTTTTTCCTGTGTAATTTGATCCATTCAATTTGGTGTCATCACCTTACCATGACCCTTACCCTACTGATTAAACCAAATTCTGTGTCTTGATCTTGTGATCATTATTTTGATTAACTTGCACTCTTATTCCATCCTTTAGAAAATCCACTAAGGGCAAGGAACCCGCTGAAGGGTCTTCTAAAAGGCAAAGAGCCAGCTGAGGGTATCCAGAGCTCTCTCATCCTCTTCAAATCCTCAATTACCCCCTCATACAAGATTTCAAAATGTCCATTACGCACTAGCCTTTGAATATCACACTTTCAAACTCATGCCCTGTCGAACTGTGGACAGAGCATTCATTTACGAACATTGTCCGTCGGTACGACGAATCATTGAGTTTTATAAACTTCAGTCCATTCTCTTTCTCGAGCGATCGATCAACTTTGATCTAGTTTCCGAATCCTATAACAACATGGTCAGTGGAGCGGGTTCGGGGTATAGAACCCGAGTCGTCGGTATCACCCTCACTTTTGATTTATCAGCTTTCACTGCCTTCCTTAATTGTCGACGTTCGGATAATGATTTTCCGCTCTATTCTTTTCTTCCAGATCCTCTACCGGTTCCTTTCGATGGGGTCACTCCTGGCTCTATCTACGAGTACTTTTTCAGCCATCCCAGGCCAGGGGGTCCCGGTGAGTGCGCTGGTGATTTCCACACATTTGCTGCTCTCTGTCTTTCCCCCGCTGATTATGTCTTGTTTAAGATTATCACTAACTGTCTGATACCTACTACTTCGAAGCACTTAGATGAAATTCACTCATTCCACTGCTTGATGCTCTACGGGATGCATCGGTGGTTAGACTTTGACATTGTGACCACCATCTACTTCTCCATTATTTCCTACAGTCAGAGCTACAGTCAGACGGTTTACATGCCTTTTGGCCATATCATTACCGCTTGGCTCCATTCGGTCGGTATTGACGTATCATAGGGCAGGATCGTGTCGATGGTTCGGCAGGACTGCCGACTTAACCGACGCACATTGGCTCAGTCCGACATTATTGTTGGACCACAGGGGCTGAGGAGGAAGGATAGGAGAGATGTAGGGGAGTTACCGAGAGCAGCCCATGATCAGATGCATCAAGAGCCGCCCGCTGCTGTAGAGGGCTACTATGAGTCGGATCCTGACCTTCGCTGGCAGATTGCCAAGCTGGAGCAGACGATCCAGCATGGTCTGCATGTCTCAGAGCTCTAGAGACAAGAGGTCCGCTCTGAGTTTCAGGCTTTCGATCGCAGACTGCTGGCGATCGAGTCTGACATTTCTGGGATTCGCTCCCGGCAAGAGACATGGCACGAGGAGTGGCACAGTTGGGCATCTGGTCATCCGTACCAGCCTTCATCCTCTGGAGCGGCGCCTTTCAGTAGCACTGCACCAGGGAGCTTTATATATATTGATGATACATCTGATGACGACCCTGCTGTGGATTGATTTGATCATGGTTTCATGATTTGTGATGACTGTTTTGACTTGATGATGATATGTCTATGCTCTGACTATCATGACTATTTCTTGATGCGGTGTTATGCATCTGACGTTATGATTTGCATGTATGACTTGTTATATTATGCTTATTGCTGGTTCATATGTCTGTTCGATAGATATCTTCATTCATGTCTTGCTATATTATGCATTGCTATGCTTATTTTTACTCCATGTTCATATGATACATATGATTGTTTTGCCATGCTGTATATTTGTCATATGTTTTTCATATAACCCTCAAATTTTTCATACTCTTTGTTGATTTGGGACAACCCCTAGGATTGAGGGGGAGGTTTTATTTTTAAACTTAACGACCCCTCTAGACCCTTTTTGGTGTTTGACAAAGAGGGAGAGTGTGGTTGGTTAAGTTTGGGATAATTATGAGTAGGGGGAGGATCCTGATTCCCCTATGAGTGTGAGATTTGCAATTATTGATTTCAAATCCCTAAACTTAAAATCGGGTTGTCAAACAACAAAAAGGGGGAGATTGTTGATGCAGTCTGACCCTGATTGTTGTTTTGGTGTTGATACCGATTTTAGTTTAGGTTGATGAGATGATTGGGATTAAGTCCTGGTCGTGGACTAGACATACCTAGTGGGACTAGGTTTGATGAAAGCCTCACTTGGAGGGTCAGGTCCTAGCTTGAGAAGCTAGGTGGATGAAATCCTAACTTGGAGGGTTAGGTGTGTGAAAAGTCCTAGCTTGGAGGGCTAGGTGTGAAAATTCATAACCTGGAGGGTTAGGTGTGAAAATTCCTAACCTGGAGGGTTAGGTGTGGAAAAGTCCTAGCTTGGAGGGCTAGGTGTGAAAATTCCTAACCTGGAGGGTTAGGTGTGAAAAGTCCTAACCTAAAGGGTTAGGTGTGGAAAAGTCCTAGCTTGGAGGGCTAGGTGTGAAAATTCCTAACTCGGAGGGTTAGGTGATTGGAAATCCCGGTGAGTGAGCCGGGTCCTGGTGAGTGAAGCCAGGTTGACTGAAGTCCCGGTGAGTGAAGCTGGACACAGTGTCTTGGTCTGGGGGACTAAGAACGAGTCAGAAAAGGGCTGGAGGCTTGTTCTCGTGACTTAGAGGAGATTTGACCTTGATTGGATCGGTCTGGTGACCGATCAGGGAAGTTGGCACGGTGTTCCCTCTTGGATCGGTCTGGTGACCGATCCAGCGATGACTGATCGGTCTGGTGACCGATCAGGGAGCACACAGTGGCCTTGTTGGACTACTGATCGACTCCTGATCGGTCTAGTGACCGATCAGGGAGCATACAGTGGGTTTTGGGGACCTTACTGCTTGGCTCCTGATCGGTCTGGTGACCGATCAGGGAGCACACAGTGGCCTTATTGGACTACTGATCGACTCCTGATCGGTCTACTGACCGATCAGGGAGCATACAGTGGGTTTTGGGGACCTTACTGCTTGGCTCCTGATTGGTCTGGTGACCGATCAGAGATACTGTTCGGATCGTTCAAATGTCGCGGACTTCTCACTATAACCGATCAGGTTGGAGCCTGATCGGTCGGAGGGTGGCCTGATCGGTCACCAGTCCGATCAGGCCACACCCTAATCGGTCTAGGGACCGATCAGGAGGTTTGGACTGCGAAGCTGGGAAATCACCCTGCAAAGGGGTGGATCAGTCTGGTGACCGATCCACGACTTGGGAACGGTCTGGTGATCGATCCCGGAGAAGTCGCGATTTCTGATTACACGTTGGGGACTGATCAGGTTGGAGCCTGATTGGTCTGAACCCATCCTGATCGGTCTGGTGAACGATCAGGAGTCCCTCTGATCGGTCCGGTGACCGATCAGTAGCTGACAGCTTTAATTCAAAAGCGATGTCAGAGCTCTGATCGTGGTCTGATTACTACTGATACGCTACCGATACTTGTTCAGAGTCTTCTGATATTTGATCCCCTGCTTGATTTGCTCTGCTAATGATCTGATTTAGTGTGCAGATGACAGGGATGAATTCAAACACTCAAGGAGGGTCAATGGGAGTCTTTCCTTGGAGCAGGTTTGTTTGTTTTCTATCTCAGGTTGCAACGGATGCTGGTGCTGTTGGAGCTGCTGACTGGGGCTTGGCTGAGGGAAGCTCAGGGAGTCCAGGAGAACTCAGTGGTAGGTGGGCAGTTGCAGTTGAGCAGCTGGTAAGCTGCAGTAGAGCGTTTGGTGGCTGGCGATGTGAGCTGGAGAAGCCAGATGCTTAAAAGTGCTGAGAAGTGGAGAAGAGGAGATATCTCTGCTTTTGCGACAACTTTGATCTTGTGACAACTTTGATCCATCTCTTGAGCAAGCTACTGTGAATCTTAAGCAACATTCTGTTACTTGAGCACTTGGAAGAGAAACAAGGAGCTTGGCGAGTCCATCAGCGAGAAGACACGAAGAAGGGAGTTCTTGCGTGAGACCTGTGCTGAGTGGAGCTCGGTGAGGAGTTCGCTTGTGTTCTTGCGGTTCTTAGTGCTTAGTAAGATTCCTTCTTGTGTTTCCTGTACTTATTACTTCATTCATCTTGAAACGTTGTGTAGATGTTACTCCACCAAGAAGGAGGTTGCATTCTATCCGGATTTTTCGGGGCTTGATCTGCCGACGATCAAGGGATCACCCACCTTAAGGGCACGCCAAGGAGTAGGGGCAAGTTATCCCCGAACCTTGTAAATGCTCTTTGTTAGCGTTTTGGTTTGTCTTTAGTTTCTGCACTTTGGTTTCACTGTTATACCTTGTATTGCTTCCGCTGTGCTACTAACCCTAAGTGCAGAAGTTCAAAAGCGAAGCCATTTTTGTGTCTGGCTATATTCACCCCCCCCTCTCTAGCCATCCAAGTTCCAACACACCTTATCTTCTCCACTCACTAGAAAATCTCCTCTTCCTGGCTATTGGTCTTCTCGTTATACGACTCATTGGAAATCCTATATGTCCTCGTGGCACGCTGCACCGTGAGGGTTTCGATATTTGCTTATTTGTTTCTTCGGCGGACGGTGAAGGACTCTTGACTGACGCACATTAGTATGAGATGATAAGAAGTGAAGATCTTAGGAGTGTTTTGTTATCTTATCCCCATCTTCTTTGAATCTGACGGTGTTTGAGTTTTGCTAGGGTTGGCAAAATAACAACATGCTCGACTCAATTGAACTCCCACCATCCTCCATGTCCAACTTTGATTGGCCCCTCACATGGATGCATCTAGCGGAAGGCGTAGCTCTCCTTCCACCACTCAACTTTAAACATTATCTCCATCCAAAACACTAATCATTCATGACGAAGTAATAGATATTAGAGGCAAAAGGAAAAAAGTAGTGATGTATGGTCACACTTTAAGAAAATTATAAGGAGAAATGACAAAAATGAGGTCATTGCTATTGTTGCCATTTGTAATTATTACAAAACTAAAGTTCCTACCCATAGCAGAATACATGGGAATAATGGCATTGATGGGCATGCGAACAAATGTAAAAAATCCTTATAATGCGGTGAAGTCAGGTTCTTCTCAACTAAACTTAACACAGACATCCATGAATAATGCTTTGACACCTCACATCTTTAGCCAAAAAAGCTTAAAGATAAGGTTGTCGCATTTGTTGTTAAAGATGAGAAGCCATTTAGGATAGTGGAAGGGGAAGGGTTTGTAGACATGATGAAGGAAGCTCAACCTCAATTCAAGATTCCCAACAGAAAGAAAATTGCATCTCTTGTATGAGATTTATATGTAGTGGAGGCGCCTAAGATTAAGAGTGTCATTGGTGATCAAAGGGTAAGTATCACGTCCGATACTTGGACATCGATTTGAATATCAATTACATGGTAATCACAGCTCGTTGCTTGGACAATGATTGGAAGTCGCATAAACGAATAATAAATTTCACCAAGATTACCTCTCACAAAGAAGATGACATTGGCAAAGTTTTAGGAATGTGCTTGAGTGACTAGGGGATAGATAATGTTTTCACTATCACAGTTGATAATGCTAGCATGAACGATAAAGCGGTGGAGTACATGGGAAAGAGGTTAAATGAAATGGGCACTCTATTTTTTAATGGTAAGTATTTGCATTTGAGATGCTGTTGTCATATTATAAATTTAATTGTCAAGAGTGGGTTGAAGTTTCTTAATGGGTCAGTTGAGTCTATTAGAAACTGTGTGAAGTATATTCACTCTTCTGGGGCACGGTTGGACCAATTTAGGGAGTGTGCTATCCTATTGAAGATGGATAAATGTCATCTGTTCCAATGAATGTGCCTACAAGATGGAATTCCGCCTATACAATGCTTTTTGTTGCATACAAGTTTAAGAAAGTGTTTGGTAGTATGACAGAGAATGTTTAATTTGTTGAATACTTTGAAGGGGTAGATGGTTTGGAGAAGAAAAAGAGAGTGGAGCCTCCTATGGAAAAAGAATGGGAGAAGGCACAAAATCTTTGTGAATTTTCTCAAGAGGTTTCATGATACTACATTGCAACTTAGTGCTGTCAGTTGGCTCTTCTATTTTGTTGAAATGGGTGCCTGCTAATGTCGTTGGCTCTTCTGTGATGTTGCCATTTGTGCTGTCAGTTTGGCTCAGCGTTAAAAGGAAAGGATGCAATAGTGGATGCTTGAAAGTCTGAGATTTTTGTGGCTGTATGGATGATGTTATGAAGTTGGGTTGCTCTTCTCTTGTGGAGCAAGGCTTTTTCAGGTTTCTGGTGAATTAGTGAGGACGGGGTGGATATGGATAGATAGGGATGGCGAATGAATCCACCGTATATGATTCATCTAGTCCGTAGCAAACGGCTACGGTAAAGACAACTCAAATCCGTTGATGGTTGAGGCTTTGCCAAAAAGCCTAAAAGGGCGAATAGATCCACCATAGATCTATCTAGCCCGTAGTAACGGCTACGGTAAAGGCGCTACAAATCCGTCTATGGCTGGTCGCTTGTCATAAGCGAACATCGGGTTCCTAGATTTTCTTTGACTTTCCATATGCATGACTCAACTTCTTATCCTCTTTATTGTCATATGGAAGAAATTGAAGAGGAAGACTATGGCTTATTGCAAATTCTCGCAGATTTTGGGCTCTGGAAGATTGGATGTGCTGAAAGAGTTTCTTACAAGGGGAGGAAAATCTTCTAGAGAGCAAAAGCAAAGGTGACTAGAGGATGATTCTAGCTGTAGACTTGTGTAAATAAAGGACTGGCTAGTAATTGTATAGATTATATAGACAGCCAGTTTTTCCTTTCATATTTTTAACAACACTTGTAAATCAGTCAAAGTTGTTGTTACCTCTATATTAGAAGGTTAGGTCTCCCCCTTCTAATATGGATTTCTTTTCCAGGAATAAGAGGTTTCTTTGCTTTAAAAAAAACATTGCAACTTAGTGCTACCAAGAAAACTACATCACCCTTGATTTGGGATGAAATAGTCGCAATGTGGATTGTCATTGATGAGAGAATACTTGACACTACTGACCCTTCATTGCAAGAAGTTGCTAAGAGAAAGGAGAGTAAGTTCAAGAAGTGTTGGGGTAATCCGGAGAAGATGAACAAGCTTGTTTTCCTAGGTCACATTATAAATCCTTGTTATAAACTTCATATGATTGGGATCCAATTGGGAGATATGACATGGGATGCTAATAAAATACAATCCCTTGTTGACAGTTTAAAGAATTGTCTAATGGAGTTGTATCATGCATATAAAGGGAATTTGCCTTTAGATCATATTAATGGTATTGTTGATGGCGATGTAGACAAAGATTTGATGGAATGTATAATAATGATCTCGATAAACTAACCTACCATCTAAAAATGGCTCAAGTAAGAAAAACTCAAAAGTATGCAGAAATAACCAATGAGGTGGACAAGTACTTCTCGGATCCTTTTGTGAAATGGAGCTCAAGCTTCGATATTTTAGAATGGTGGAAAGGGAATACAATGACATTTATAGTTTTTTCTAAGATTGCTAAGGATATTTTTTCAATCCCTTATCTACTATTGCTATTGAGAATGCTTTTAGCTTCGGGAGGAGGGTTATGGATCAATTTAGGGCATTATTGCATCCCAAAATGGTGGAGGCACTAGTGTGTATTAGTGACTAGCTTAGAGGTAAAGAAATAAACTTATACAAGGAGCCAACAAAAGACGAATTCAACTTTTATAAGGATTATGAAGAAGTGGTCTCAGGTAAGTCCATATTTAACTTGTTTATTAATTTTTATGAGTACTTTGATTTTTTGTGTTATTGTTTTATGAATCAAAATATAAATTAACTTTTACAAAAATGCATGACACCTTATTAACAGAAGTGCATCTATTTATTTTAGTCATTGATGTTCATGAAGAGGAATGTGGCTCAGTTGGAGCAGGGTAAGTTGGTGCTCGATATATATTTATGATTTTATGTAATTATTGCATTTTTAGCTACTCCTTAGTTGGGTAAGCCCTCAATAATCAGTAACTATAAAAGATGCCAGTAAATAAAGATGAGAATTGTTGTAGTTTTTCATTTGTAATTTTTAATCTTGGTATAGATTATGCTTATATGATATTTGTTGTTTGTAGGTACCCTCATGCACACGACAAGTAATCCATCCTCCTCAAGTGTAAATTCCAAAGGCCTTATGGTAGAAGAATAGCTAATTGATGTGGTTGTTTAACAAGACATTGGCTTGATATGCTAAATTTTATTTTGGCTTTGCATGGATTAAGTGATTAACCAAAAAATTGTTTCAATGGAAGCTGATGATTTTGCGATACACATGATTTTTTTTTTGATTTTTGATTACTCAATATTAGCGTGTTTTAATTTTAATTTACTTTCAAGTTTTGAATATGAGAGTTCATTAAGCAATGTGCTTTTGATCAAATAAAAATAGTTAAATTTAAATTCAGTGATGCTATGAATTTACTAGCATGTGTAATTCATTTCAATTTTGGATTACTAGAATAAATATAGTGGCTTGATCAACACAAGTGTATAGTTTATTTGCCATTTTGTTGAATTCCAGTGTTGATTTCCCTTTATTTGGTTACTGAATTCTGAATGATAAATGTTAAGAAATTAAAAAAAAATATTTTTGAGATATCACCTCCCTACTCGATGGGATCCCGAATATTCAGGTCCCGACACTTGTCGGGTATGGGATCAGGAGAAAAAAAGATTCCCAAATTTAATAGGGATGGGGATTGGGTAAGATGGTTACCCTGATTCCACCCCTACATGCAGTTCCTTTCCTCGCGTGGGCAAGTCGACACCGCATCCCCTATGTTAGAATTTGGTAACCCAAATTCAGTTTAATCCATTAATTTATTATTAGATATTTTCTTATTAATATGTTAATTAATAGATTCTTTATACATTTGTTAATTAACAGTTTCGTTATTAATTTTTCTTTTGACTAAGTATCCTAAGGTCTCTATAAATTGTGTATCTCATGGATAAGTTTTAATCAATCAATGAAGAAAGTTAATTTGTTACCTCTTCTTTCTTTCTCTCTACCTCTTTTTTCTCTCTACTTCTCTTTACTTTATCAGAGCCGCCGACTTTATATTTCACCGTTAATAGTGATTTTTCCTCCTCTGCCCGTGGTTTTTTTCCCGTCAAGGGGTTTTCATGTAAATCTGGTGTGTTCTCTATTGTTCTTATTGTCATTTTTCATACTAATCTCGTTTTCAAGTGGTATAAGAGCCAGGTTGGTTTTGATTTTGTGGATTTCAACCGAGATTAATGACAATGTCAAGCATGAAGTATGATATTTCGCTTTTGGATCGCAACACCAGGTTTACGCTGTGGCAGGTTAAGATGCAAGCAATGCTAGCACATCTGGACTTGGACAACACACTGTTCGGGATAGACAATATGCCCTCAACATGGACAAAGGAAGAAAAGGAACGTAAGGATCGAAAAACCCTATCTCAGATCTACCTTCACCTATCGAATGAGATTTTACAGGATGTTTTGAAGGAGAAATCCGCTGCTGCACTATGGCTAAAATTAGAGCAATTGTGCATGACAGAGAAGTCTGGTGAGGTTGATGTTGTCGAAAATCACAGTAATGGTGAACTTCTCGTTGCCTCTGATGCTGATTTGAAGCAGAGTGAGGAATGAATTCTTGATTCTAGCTGTACGTTTCATATGTGTCCTAATCGGGATTGATTTTCAACATATGAAATGGTTTCGAGTGGTGCCGTTTTGATGGGCAATAATGCATCCTGCAGAATCACTGGTATTAGTACGGTCAGAATTAAGATGTTTGTGTTGATGCAGTCTGACTCTGATTGTTGTTTTGTTGTTGACACCGATTTTAGTTTAGGTTGATGATTATGATTATGATTAAGTCCTGATCGGGGATTAGGCATGGTATGGAAAATCCTAGCTTGAAGGGCTAGGTGTTGGAAAATCCTAACCTGAAGGGTTAGGTGTGAGAAATCCTAGCTTGGAGGGCTAGGTGTTGAAAAGTCCTAATTCGGAAGGGTTGGATGAAAATTCCTAGCTTGGAGGGCTAGGTGAAAAGTCCTAACTTGGAGGGTTAAGTGAAAAGTCCCAACTTGGAGGGTTAGGTGAAAAAGTCCTGGCTTAGAGGGTCAGGTCCTAGCTTGGAGGGCTAGGTTTGGAAAAGTCCTAATTCGGAAGAGTTGGGTGAAAAGTCCTAGCTTGGAGGGCTAGGTGAAAAGTCCTAACTTGGAGGGTTAGGTGAAAATTCCCAACTTGGAGGGTTAGGTGAAAAAGTCCTAGCTTGGAGGGCTAGGTTGGATGAAACCCTAGCTTGGAGGGCTAGGTTTGAGTCCTTGGATCGGTCTGGTGACCGATCAGGGAATTTGGCACGCTGCTCCATCGTGGATCGGTCCGGTGACCGATCCAGCGATGACTGATCGGTCTGGTGACCGATCAGGGAGCGCACAGTGAGGTTGGGAACCTACTGTGTGGCTCCTGATCGGTCAGGTGACCGATCAGGGAGCAGGCCGTTGCCTCGTTGCTTGGCTCCTGATCGGTCCGGTGACTGATCAGGGAGCAGGCAGCTTCCTCACTGCCTTGCTTCTGATCGGTCTGGTGACCGATCAGGGAGCACTAAGTGAGTTGAGTTCCCCCGCTGATCAGCTCCTGAACGGTCTGGTGACCGATCCACGACTTAGGATTTGATTTCCGCGGTTATTGTTCACTCAGACGTGGACCGATCAGGCTTGAGCCTGATCGGACAGGGAGCTACCTGATCGGTCTGGTGACCGATCAGGCTTCACTCTGATCGGTCTGGTGACCGATCAGGCTTGTGTCGCCGCGAGAGCTGGGAGTCCCAGCAAAGCGGTGGATCGGTCTGGTGACCGACCCACGAGCCCTGGATCGGTCCGGTGACCGATCACTTTAATTCAAAATGCATTGTCAGACGCTCTGATCGCGTCTGAACGTATCCGATTCTCTGCGCTTAACATCTGATACACGATTTTCTGCTTGATATACTGTGCTAACACTCTGATTGAGCTGCAGGTGACAGGGAAGGATTCAAACACTCAAGGAGAGTCAATGGAGGCCTTTCCTTGGAGCAGGTTTATCCGTTTTCCATCTCAGGTTGCAACGGACACTGGCGCCGGCTGGAGCTGCTGACTGGGGCTGGTCTGAGGGAAGCTCAGGGAGTCCAGAAGAGCTCAGTGGTGGCTGGTGGTTGCAGGAGAGCAGCTGGAGGCTGCAGTGAGATGGTGTCACCTGGTGCTCAGTGGAGAAACAAAAGGGCATAGAGGAGAAGAGCAGAGTTCGTGGAAGCGATTTCTATCTTGAGTTCTTGCTGCGCGTTTGTGTTCTCCACACTTTGCTTGTGCGTTCTGAAGTTCCATCATCTTGAGCAAGCAACTGCAATCAGTGAAGCAACCATCCCTTACTTGAGCGCTTGGAGGAAGGAATAAGAGGCTTTGAGTCCAACAGCGAGAAGACACGAAGAAAGGGTTCTTGCGTGAGATCGTCGTTGGGTGGAGTTCGGAAGAAGCTTGCTGTGTTCTTGTCTGTGCTAAGTGCTAAGTAAGATCTTTCTTGTGATTCATTGTGCTTAAAACTATATCCTTGATTAAAACGCTATGGAGAGGTTACTCCACCGAGAAGGAGGTTGCTTTCTATCCGGATCTTCCGAGGCTTGATCTGCCGACGATCAAGGGATCGCCCACCTTAAGGGTACGCCAAGGAGTAGGGGCAAGTTATCCCTGAACATTGTAAATCCTCTTGTTAGCGTTCTTGTGTTGCTCATAGTTTAGGGTTTAAGTTTTCTGCATATTCTGTTTTTACTACTTCCGCTGTGCTACTAAAAGTTTGAGTGCAGAAAATTGATAAGTGATAAAGACCAAGTGTTTGGCTATATTCACCCCCCCTCTCTAACCATCCGAGTTCCAACAGTTTGATGGTGCCATTCGGACACTTAGTGATGTGAGGCACGCCCCTGATTTGAAGAGAAATCTGATCTCTTTGAGTATTCTTGATTCTAAAGGGTACAAGTACACTGGTGAAGGTGGAGCTGTGAAGATCAGTAAAGATGAAGGTACTAAGGAGAACCGCTGGTTTATATGTTCTGCAGGGATCCACAATAATAGGTGATGTTGTCATCGCAAGGTCGTCTATGTTTGATTCTGATGTTACAAGACTTTGGCATATGCGTTTGGGTCATATGAGTGAGAATGACATGGTTGAATTGAGCAAGAGAGGACTCCTTGATGGTCAAAATATTACAAAGCTAAAGTTCTACGAGCACTGTGTTTTTGGCAAGCAGAAAAGAGTCAAGTTCTCAGTTGACATTCATAACATAAAGGGTATGCTAGACTACATTCACTCTGATTTGTGGGGGCCTTCTAGAGTACCATCTAAAGGTGGTGCGCTCTATATGTTGACTATTATTGATGATTTCTCAAGAAAAGTTTGGACATTCTTTTTAAGACATAAGAGTAATGTTTTTACTACCTTTAAGGAGTGGAAGTCATGATTGAGAAGCAAACAGGGAGGCAATTGAAGCATCTTCGAACTGATAACGGATTGGAGTTTTGTTCTAATGAGTTTAATGTCTTATGCAGAGCTGAAGGTATTGTGAGACATCATACAGTTCGGCATACTCCTCAACAGAATGGTGTAGCAAAGAGGATGAATAGGACTTTGATGGAGAAGGTGCGTTGTATGCTTCGTAATGCTGGGCTACCAAAGTTTTTCTGGGTAGAAGCCGCTGCGTATACCTGTTATCTTGTAAATCACTCTCCATCAATTGCTATTGAAAGGAAAACTTCACAAGAGGTATGGTCTGGTACTCCTGCTAGTTATTCTGATTTGAGAATTTTTGGATGTCCTGCGTATGCGCATGTTGATAATGGGAAGTTGGAGCCTCGATCGTTCGGTGAAGTGCATATTTATAGGCTTTAGACAAGGAGTGAAGGGATCCAAACTTTGGTGTCCAGAGACCGGGAAAGTCATCATCAGTAGAGATGTTATCTTTGATGATACTAGCATGCATCAGGGGTCTCTATCTAAAACTCTTTCTGAGGAAGATAAGCAGAAGACAAGCATACAGGTGGAGATTGAGATTGGGTCGATATCTATAAAGACTACTCCAGAGCCTATTTTAGATGTTGTGGATAGTATGAGCTCATCACAAGCACCTTCACAATATTACATTGGGAAAGATAGGCCTCGGAGAGAAATTAGACGCCCTCAGAGATATGCAGAAGCTGATTTGGTCGCTTATGCTTTAAACGTGGCTGAGGAGATTGATTCCGGTGAAGAACCTGAGACGTATTCAGAAGCAATTAGCTGCGATAATTCTGGTAAGTGGATAATTACTATACAGGAGGAGATGAAGTCACTTGGTAAGAACGACACATGAGACTTGGTGAAATTACCTAAGGATAAGAAAGCTGTTCACTGCAAGTGGGTATTTAAAAGAAAGGAGGGAATACCGAAAGTTGAAGAAGCTAGGTACAAAGCCAGACTAGTTGCTAAAGGCTTTAGTCAGATTCCAGGAGTAGACTTCACTAATGTATTTTCCCTAGTTGTAAAGCATAGTACGATTCGAGCCTTCCTTGGTATTGTGACCATGCATGACTTAGAGTTGCAGTAGCTAGATGTGAAGACAACATTCTTACATGGGGTACTTGAGGAAGACATCTATATGCAACAACCAGAAGGTTTTGAAGTCTCAGGAAAAGAAGATTATGTATGCTTGCTGAAAAAGTGCCTTTATGGTTTGAAACAGTCACCTAGGCAATGGTATAAAAGGTTTGATTCGTTTATGATCACTCATGATTTCAGAAGAAGCAGCTATGATAGTTGTGCCTACTTTAAGAAGATTGATGATGGATCATTTGTTTATCTGCTCTTATATGTTGATGATATGTTGATTGCGGCCAATAATAAGGAAGAGATAAGAAAGGTCAAAGCCCAACTAAGTAAAGAATTCGAGATGAAAGATTTGGGAGCTGCGAAAATACTTGGGATGGAGATTCTGAGAGACAGAAAGACAGGTAAATTATACCTAAGTCAAAAAGGGTATATTGAGAAAGTACTTCATCGGTTTAACATGCATTCTGCCAAGTTTGTTAGTACTCCGTTAGCTACACACTTTAGACTTTCAGCTGATTTATGTCCGCAGTCAGATGATGAGGTTGATTATATGTCACGGGTTCCATATTCTAGTGCAGTGGGATCTCTCATGTATGCTATGGTTTGTACACGCCCAGATTTATCACATGTAGTGAGTACAGTTAGTAGAGACATGACAAATGCTGGTAAAAAGCATTGGAAGGCAGTTTAGTGGGTTTTCAGATACTTACGAGGGACTTCTGATATTTGTTTGCATTTTGGGAGTAATAGAGATGCAATTATTGGATATGTTGATTTTGACTTTGTAGGTGACCTTGATAAAAGAAGATCACTTACGGGGTACGCGTTCACTGTTGGTGGTTGTGCTATCAGTTGGAAATCTACTTTGCAGAATACAGTTGCATTGTCCACTACAGATGCTGAATATATGACTTTTATAGAAGCTTGTAAGGAAGCTATTTGGTTGAAAGGGCTCTTTAGTGAGCTTAGCGAAGACTTACAAATTACTACAGTCTTTTGTGATAGTCAGAGTGACATTTTCTTCACGAAGGATCAGATGTTTCATGAGAGGACAAAGCACATTGATGTGAGGTATCATTTTATACGTGATGTTATTGCTCGTGGTGATATTATTGTCAGGAAGGTCAGTACTCATGATAATCCTGCTGATATGATCACTAAGTCACTCCCTATAGCCAAGTTTAAGCATTGCTTAGACTTGGTTGGTGCTAGATGCTGAGATTTGCATGTGAGGCTTTTGTGGAAGAGGTGGAGAATTTTTTTTTGAAGATTTGTGAAATTCGCGTCAAGATGGAGATTGTTAGAATTTGGTGACCTGAATTCAGTTTAATCCGTTACTTTATTATTAGATATTTTCTTATTAATATGTTAATTAACAGATTCTTTATAAATCTGTTAATTAACAGTTTCGTTATTAATTTTTTTTTGACTAAGTATCCTAAGGTCTCTATAAATTGTGTATCTCATGGACAAGTTTTAATCAATCAATGAAGAAAGTTAATTTGTTACCTCTTCTTTCTTTCTCTCTACCTCTCTTTTCTCTCTACTTCTCTTTACTTTATCAGAGCCGCCGACTTTGTATTCCACCGTTCATAGTGATTTTTCCTCCTCTGCCGTGGTTTCTTCCCGTCAAGGATTTTCCACGTAAATCTGGTGTGTTCTCTATGGTTCTTGTTGTCATTTTTTGTACTAATCTCGTTTTCACCCTCCTCGCACGACCCTCCCTCATCGTGATTCCTCTTTGTCTTCTCTATGCAATCGAGCATACGCTAAGCCTTGTGATTTCTCTTTGCACGAACAAGCCGAGCCAACTCCCTCTCCAGCGATCTTCGCAAGTGCCGCCTTATTTGCTTTTCGTCCTTGGTTTTTCCCTCCGGCCATAGCTTGTCCTCTGGTTTCCGACAAAGAGAGTTCTTTCAGAGCCTCTGATTCAGATTGGTAGTAGGAGGGTATTGAATTGTTTTCGAGTGCCACTGGTCTTGGATAGGGGCAGAGGAGCGGTGCGTGGGAAGATTCAGGTAAGGAGATCCTTATTTAGGTTCTTACAGAGCTTAGAGAAATACAATGAAGTTATAATATGGTCAGTGTCGCATTGCATGTTAAGCAAATAAGATGATGTTGGTTTTATTTGGATTCCGACGTAAGGGAAAATAGAATTCTTTTATTTAGGCTTTTGTTGATTAAAAAGTTATTTCGCATGCAACTTACCGTTAAAAAGTCAATTATACTATGTACATGTCCCTCCCACCAGTCTTGCCTACATCTAAATGGACCATATGTTCTGAGTTTTCTATTGTACATGAGCTAGTACATGCCCCTACCGATAAATAAGGTAGGGGACTAATTTTACTCTTATGGGGTGAGTATATTGTACATGTCCCTCCCACCAGTCTTGCCTACATCTAAATGGACCATATGTTCTGAGTTTTCTATTGTACATGAGCTAGTACATGTCCCTAGCCAAGTTTTCCCAGAGCAGTGTAATCGAAGAATAATTTTTAGACAAGATAATCTTCCTACTTACCGTTGAAAAGTCAATTATACTATGTACATGTCCCTCCCACCAGTCTTGCCTACATCTAAATGGACCATATGTTCTGAGTTTTCTATTGTACATGAGCTAGTACATGCCCCTACCGATAAATAAGGTAGGGGACTAATTTTACTCTTATGGGGTGAGTATATTATACATGTCCCTCCCACCAGTCTTGCCTACATCTAAATGGACCATATGTTCTGAGTTTTCTATTGTACATGAGCTAGTACATGTCCCTAGCCAAGTTTTCCCAGAGTAGTGTAATCGAAGAATAATTTTTAGACAAGATAATCTTCCTACTTCTGATGTTAATGATAAGTTGCGAGAAATGGAAGAAAAAATGAAAAATATGGAAGCACAGAGACAGACAAAAATGGAGCGGATGAGGCAGATGCATGAACAACAGATTCAAAATTTTTCCAATGTCATCCAAAGTATGATATCTGAAATTGCTGGGGGATCTCGTGAGCCTGAATTATTACCTACACAGGTAGTCACATTGAATACTAATGTTCAAAAATACTTATATAGAAGCATGATATATTAAATTAAATTTATTTTTCAGATGGCAACTATCTTGGCAGATGTTATGCGGCAACATAGAAGTTCTCCATCAAATGCACATGAAAGTGGTCATAGATCTCCTCCAGTATCAGAGCCAGATAAAGATTAGATAGAATTTTGAAAAAAAAGTATTTGTCTGATGTTACAACTTTTAGTAACTATTGAATTTAGAACATTATGACTGTTATTTTATATTAGCATTTGGAGTACTCTTATTATTGTTTTGGAGGATAATTGTTTAATAATGTTATATATTGATTTGGTGGATTGAAATATTAAATATCATGGTTTGAACAACTCCTAAATTTAAAGCTTTAATAGCGTTTTGATGTGCTCCTATTCCTATATTTAGGAGCGGTTTAAAAACGATCCTTAATTTCTAGTATTAATAGCATTTTGAAATCGCTCTTATATTCATGATGTATAGAAGCAGTTTAAAATCATTCTAACACCTAAAGGGTTTTGCAGCGGTTTGAATCGTTCCTAAATTTATAACTACAAAAGCGGTCTGAAACCGTTGTTATATGTATAATGTGTAAGACCGGTTTCAAATCGTACCTACAAAGTAAAAATAGGAGTGGTTTTATAAGTTTTACCAACGGTTAAGAAAACCGCTACAATAAGATATAGGGACGGCAATAAGAGGAGTGGTTTTCAAACCGTTGGTAAAAGTGTAGGAGTGGTTGATAACCACTCTTGAAAGTAAAAAAAACCACTCCTATATGGGTGTTTTTTTTATAGTGGTTGTGGTAGACTCAATCTACATATATATCTTTGAACTTGTAACTTTAAGCTTCCTACTTAACAAGAAGTTAATTTTAATCATGACTAAGTAGTTTCTTACAATTAGTTGAGGTTGTTTATATATAGAAATGATCAAGGGGATTAAAAATCAAAAGTGAACCTAATCTTATGGATGGGTGTAGTTGGTAATTAGTCATTTAATTTGGGCTAATGAAATGACTATAATAATTAGGATTTATCCTAATTAATTTAGATAGATTGTTTAGCTAAATATCGTATGTGATTATAACTAAACCTCGTTTTGGCACAGGACTTTGATCGGTTGCATTTGATCGTGGGTGGTTCTCTTTGATAGGTACACTGCTTTACGAGACGAGTACATCGTGCTTGATTCTTTAGTTCCATTTACTTTTAAATGCATGATTATCCTGTTATCTGAGTAGGTTCATTTATCTTAGCTCTATTGTACTTGTTTTCCTGTTTGGTACTTTTCTTAGCTTGATCTTTGAGTTAAAAATCTAAATTTTCAATTATACAGTCTCAATTCTTATTTTCTAATCCGACGAGTACCGCTAGTACGCGTATACTTTAGAAATATCATGTGACCTATATAGGGTTTGGTTGGTATTAGATATATCCTATCCAATAGATTAGTTGCATGCTTGTTTGTTATGGTTTTGATTTGGGTGTATGCATTTCTTATTGATTCCATGATGGTTGATCTGGTTGTGTTTATGTATATTAGTATCATGTACTATGTTGTATTTGTTGCATGCTTATCGACTTTCTTAATTATGGTTAAGTCCACCGCTAGTCATATAGTGGTTTGCCCACTCAACCACTCGTGTACTGATAGTTGTCGGAGTGCGAGCAACCGTCTTGTTGTACTACTCTCAACTATCCATGAGTAGTGGTAGTTGTTTGAAGTAGTAGCTTGCGGTGACACACCTTTTGTTATTTATGAGGGATAGGTAGAGCGGTTGTGTTTTCGTTCTTATAGTCAGAGGTTGTTCCTTCTTGTTCTTGGGTATTAGAGCGATTGTGCTCCTTCTAGGATCTTTGATATAGAGCAGTTGTACTCTCACTTTTCTTGGGGTTCAAGATTGAAGTTGTTCTCCCAGCATCCTGTCTACTCGACCACTCATAAGAGATGGATGTGAGAGTGTGTACAGTTGTCACAGCCCTTGCCCAGTCGACCACACGGATATGTGTGATGGTTATAGATTGGTGTGTAGGGGTGATACATGTCATTACATCATTTGCATAAGATGCATCTTTATTTGTTTGAGCTATAATTGTTGCATATGATTGACATGCATATATGGTTGTTGATTTGCATTTATTATTTAATCTGTATTTGCTCAGTAGTACGAGCAGATTATTGATGTGTCATAGAAGTTTTTGATCATGCCCCATAGGTATGTTTTTGCATTTGATTTATCCTCTACATTTTAGAGATTGTATACCTTGTTTTTATCAACTTTGATTATCTTGTTTATACCATGCATTTCTGTATCTGCTATACCCGTAGAGTTCGAGTCTGGACTCACCATCGTTTGCTTTCATTGTTGTTTCAGGTAGTAGATAGCTATGTCTCGTACCGCCAAGAGAAAATCCATCTGCCATCCTTTAGTGTCGAGTATTTCGATTTTGAGCTATTTCTTATTTTCTGGAGATGTTATTTTTATTTCGTTAGTGGACTGGTACTTAACTATGTTGGACTTTCGTTTAGTTTTACATTTTTTTTATAGAGTTTATATTATTTATTATTTGGACGTTATTAAACTACGTAAATGTGGTATTTAGTAATTTATTTCGATTGTTGTAATCCGCGTGTAACTATGCTTTATGTGTCTTATATATATATATATATATATATATATATATATATATATATATATATATATATATATATATATATATATATTGAGATAAATAAAATATATTATTCTGAACTTCATATATTATCCATTGTATAGGAAAAATGTTACTAGATTTTTGAGTAAGTATGAGTCCCGAGACATGACAGTATTAGCCACAAATGAATTTATAATCCCAGGGTAGTGGTTCAACAAGTACTCATGTAGTTTTTTTTCCAAAAATATCTACAATTTGAATTTAAATTATGATGCATTGATATTTTTTTCAGTGGAATAAAAAATTTGAAAAGCTTTTGAATTTTTTTTTGATGACCGATCTACAGAATTGAAATTGTTAATCTCCAAGATTAATTTGGATGGAAGGCTCCTATATTTAGATTATATATAAAAAACTGAGTTTACGGTTGGATTGTCTTGTACTATTTGTTTAGGACTTGAACAAGTGAAATGAAGAGTAAAAATCGTTAAGTAATTCAACTTTTCAAACTATAAAATACTGACATGTGGATTGGTTGGTTGGTTAGGTTTAATTGGTCTAGTCACTTGGGTTGCGTAATCAAGTCCAACTATACAATCGGTTAGGTTAGATGAGATTGAGCGGGGTTGAGTTGGTTGGTCCGGACCAATTGGTCCATGATAATCAATAGGCGCCGGGCGGGCTAATCCACAAAATTAGGCAAGGCAAACTAGTTGATATAGCCAGCCAAGCTCGTCAATTTTATAGGGCCAATCGATTTAATTTGGTGAGGTTGGATGATTTATACGAGCCGAGAACGTCGGTCGACCAATTGAGTGGGTTAGGTTAGGGTTCTTTTGGTTGTGCCTGTTAGTGAGTTCCAGTATGGCCAAGCCATTTGATTAAGCTCGTCAGGTCTTCTGGTGGCTACAATTAATCATTTGTCTGGTGCACTGTGTACTCAAGCTTCACTTTTTTAACTTCTTCACCACTGCTGATTCATCGAAGAGAATATATTAAGAGAGAAAAAAAGGGAAAGAACTCGAAGAAGAGTGAAGAGAATATGTTAAGAATTAAACACTAGCTGTGCTACTGCATTAATGTACCAAATACAACATGAGACTGAGGGAGAGCAGTTGACAGAACCTGCCCAATTCCTGCTCCATGGGCCGAGCTTCTCCACTGCCACCGCGCATGGCAGTTGCCCCAACCTTTCTATATATTTGCTCAGCTTAATTTGGGTTATCAAGCAGCAAGCAACTAATTCATCACACCACAGACCAATCTAGTTCCCAACGTCGATCACAAGATGAGCGCGAACGGTACTGAAGCCGCCCCCGCCGTCGTCATCCCCGTCGAGGATCGGGCCACCGACACCAGGGCCAAAGCTCCCGTGGCCGCTGCGCCGCCACCGGCGCCAGCGCCGCGCGGCTTCCCCTTCCTTCTGAGGAAGACCGCCAAGGGCGTCGGCGGGTGCAAGCGAGTCTTGGCGTTCCTCGACTTCGTGCTGCGGCTTTGCGGCATCGCCGCCACCCTCGTGGCCGCCATCACCATGGGCACCACCAACGAGACGCTGCCTTTCTTCACCCAGTTGTTCCAGTTCCGCGCCAACTTCACCGACCTTCCCGCGCTATTGTCAGTCATGAATCGATCTTATAACAATTAAGAACGAAGATTATTTAGTTTAGTTAATTAATTGTGATCTGGTTGCATGCAGGTTCTTTGTGATAGCGAATGGAATTGCCGCAGGCTACCTCGTGCTCTCCATTCCCTTCTCGATCGCCGGCATCGTTCGCCCACAGGCCACTTGCCCAAGGCTTCTCCTCTTTATCTTCGATTTAGTATGCCTAAAATATCTCTTTTTTCATCTTTAAAAGAAATATATAAGTAATTATTCGTAAATGGCCGCATGCAGGTAATGGTCGCTTTCACTTCGGCGGCGGCGTCATCTGCGGCGGCGATCGTGTACTTGGCACACAATGGAAGCTCGGAGGCCAACTGGGTGGCCATCTGCCTTCAGTTCGATGGCTTCTGCCAGCGCATCAGCGGGGCCGTCGTCGCCGCCTTCATCGCCGTCGTCTTCTTCATGGCGCTGCTCCTCATCTCCGGTCTCCTACTGCGAA
Organism: Boesenbergia rotunda; assembly: GCA_024364735.1. Classification (NCBI taxonomy): domain Eukaryota; kingdom Viridiplantae; phylum Streptophyta; class Magnoliopsida; order Zingiberales; family Zingiberaceae; genus Boesenbergia; species Boesenbergia rotunda. Next base: position 28,548 of record JAGFNQ010005435.1, on the reverse strand, counting down.
AGCGCTAATCAATTGCCTTTTATTGCCTTCCTGCTTGTCAATTACTTCGATCGCATCAGTGTGTGCAGCTCTGCTTGTCAATTACTTCACCTAATGTTCAAAATATATGGATCACTCGATCGGTTAATGTTGCTCTGTTTTATGTCTACTTGTGTGTGCGGATCATGGAAATGGTTAATCAAGTGAATGAAAATATTTTTCCTTGTGGGTTTGCATAATTAATTATTTTTAATTATCGATGATTTATCATATTTAAAGATTTTGATTTTAATTATTCATGATTTATAATGTTTGATTGCAATTTAAATCATATTTATCATTTATTCTATATCTATTATTATCATATTTATAATAATATATTATCATAAATATCATTATATTTTTTCATTTATTATCTTGGCAATATGCATAGATAGGCTTGTTAGTCTATGACAATTGATTAATAAAATTTACAATTATTTTCTCTTTGCTTATCATTTTAAATTTTAACTAGGGATGACAATTTTCTCCGTGAGTTCGGGACTCGTGGGAAAATCTGAAATGAGGCTGGTTCGGGAGATATTATCGGGTATGGATTCAGGTTCGAGGATTTAAAAAAATTCCCACAGCAAATTGGGGGAGGGTATGAGGATGTTATCCCCATCCTCGAACCTGCCTCGATAGTCCCAATAGTTTCGATAATAATAATAATAATGCTAATAATTATTATAGGATGAGTACATTTTTATATATTTTTTCATAATATCTAAAGTTATATTTTAATAGCAATAAATTTAAGGTGGCGATCGGGACGGGTATGAAGATGTAAGGGTAAATTTTCCTAAACTCCCTACTATAAGATGGAATTAAAAATTCTCACAGTATGGACAGGGAGATAAGAGGGTATAATCTCCCCACATATTAGTATCAATTTTATTTGGGATCGAACCGGAGATAAAAAACCGGGGATACAACAATTTTGGGACAGGGAATGGGAGATGACAAATTCGTCCATAGGGCCCCACCCAGATACACAATTAGCACATCCGGTCCCCATCCTTAATTTTAACATGATATCGGAGTCATTATGCTTCACACTTATTTCTTCCTTCTCCTTCTCCTTCTCCTTCTCCTTGACGCCACCCAAGGAGTTTTGTTGGCCCTTGTTTTAGCCGTCCAAGGTTTAACACGCCACTGTTGCCAACGTGAAGCTGTTCACGTCTTTCACCAAGCTCCAAGTTCCAAGCTCCAGCACGTTGCATGCTTCCCAATTGCTGCAACAAGTTGCTTGAACGCCAATATTCCAACGTCAAGCAACTCACATCGCTGCTTGGATAAAGTAGTTGGTAGCCACCGTCCCTCCATCAGCGTCTCCGCCGCCTCCACCATCGGTTCCGTCCTTATCAACCGAAAGGACCTTCTATCCCACCTCCTTATTCTTCTCTGTTCTAGTAGCTTTATTCATTCTTCTCTGTTCTAGCAGCTTTATTCATTTATGGAAATCAACAGGCTAGCTGAGGTCCAAGGCTAACTGTTTTCTTTTCCTCCGAAACTCCTCCTACAAGAGATTTTATCGCAATAGAATTGTCATAAAGAAGGATAGTTTTCCAATAAGAAGTCTTCAACAATACAAGTCGAACCACAGATTTGTTCTGGCATCCTTTTATCAGCGAAATTTTTATTTATGGGATGGTATCTTGATACTGGAATAACTCATCATGTTACGCTAGACTATCGCATTATTATAGAAATCTTACCCTACCATGGCTAGGATACAATACAAATAGACAATAACTCAAGTTTGTAAATTGCTAAGTATGGAAACACATATTTCCAGTCATCTAATCGAACTTTTCATATGCACAATATTTTTTATATTCCGTTTATTACTAAAAATTTTCTTTCTGCATGTTAATTTAGTTTTGATAACAATATTTTTTTTGAATTTCATCTTGATCATTGTCTTGTGAAAGATAGTCACATGCGCTATTCTACTTCATGTCAAGGTTAAAAGTAGTCTCTATCATCTTCAATATCATTCTTTTAAAGCTTTTATTGGTGAACATACTAATAAACCAGTTTGGCATGTTCATCTTGGTCATCCTTCTCTTTATATTGTTTAAAGAATTATACATCAATTTAGTTTACCTACTTCATATACCTCATCACCTCATTTATGTAAGGTGTTCTTAGAAGCCAAGAGTCATAAGTTATCCTTTTCTCCATCTAATCATATTTTTAAGTTTTCGCTTGAAATAATACATTATGATATTTGGGGTCCTGCGCTTATCTTATCTAATCAAGGATTTCTATATTATGTCTCTTTCATTGATCATTTTAGCAAATTCACTTGGCTCTATCCTATGAAACGAAAGTCTGATTTATTTGACATATTTTGTCATTTTCAAACCCAAGTTGAATGTTATTTTGGTCGCAAAATACTTACTTTTCATTCTAATTGGGAGGTGAATATTAAGCTCTTTATCGCTATCTTGTTTCTTATAGAATTGTTCATCGAGTCTCTTTTCCTTATACCCTTGAACAAAATGGTTTTACTGAAAAAAAAACATTTACATATAGTGGAAATAACTTTAGCACTTCTTAATCATGTATAAGTTCCTCATATATTCTGGGATGAAGCTGTTAGCACTGCAATTTATCTCATAAATCGACTTCCCATTTTATTGCTTGATCAAAAGTGTCCACTAGAAAAACTTTATAATCGATCTCCCAGTTATACATTTCTTTGAGTCTTTAGTTGCACATGCTATCTGTAATTATGCCCGAACTCTAAACATAAGTTAGACTCCCATTCATAATAGTGTGTTTTCCTTGGTTACAACAATTTGCATCGTACATATCTGATAGGGTTGAACAACTCGTGACAGACACGTAGGATGAAGAAGCTTTGTGGCAAAATGCAACGAGCCTTAGTGACTTCTTTTTTCAGAGCCCTCGAGATACTTTCGGAAAGAGGAGCCTCTAGGGTCCCCTTTTGGAAGACAAGTCATGGGGTGTCAACCAGAAGATCCCTCCCGGGATCACCCCGGGAGGTGGGGTCCCGAGACCACCTTGGGGAGCTATAACGCCCGCGATCACTCGGGTAAAAAGACCCCGAGACCACCTCGAGGAAGCGGAGCCCGAGCTACCTTCGACATCAAATAACGATTCTCCCCCTCCCTCGCGGATCTATGGATAAGTGTCCCCGCTGGCACGGAATCATCACAACCATTAAACGTCGCAACGGGTTGAAATGTAATGACGGCGTGGATCGTTTCAAAGGCTATCCAGTAACCGCCAAAAGAGGGGGAGGACTGATAAGCACCATTTTATTGATTATTTTAATTGCTAAAATCCATGTTTGACCCATATTTTTATTGCTTAATTATGATTTTACCCTAGGTTTTGGAACTTTATCTTATCTTGGACTTAATTGCAAAATTACACATTTTTTGGGTTATTTGGCCACTAATTTTCTGATATATTTTTGTAGGCAAGAAAGGATCCTGGACCTAGGGCATACTGGGTCAAACTTGAGTCGGATGTGAACCGGATCGAATTATCAAGCTTACAATTAATCCGGGCCGTCCGATTCAAGAGCGGCTAGATCTGAGCCATCCGGGACGATCTGAAGCAATCCGAGCTAGGGTTAGGGTTGATCAAGCTCTATGATCAAGATCTGAAGGTTTCATTCCAATCAGAGCTCAATCAACCGTTGGATCAAGCAAGGAGGGCTCTAGAGCGTCCATTCACAGATAGAGTTGATCTGGACCATCCGTTGCATATCTGGAGGATCCGAGCTACCACGAGGCAGATCCTGACCCCCAGATCATCATCATAAAAGTTTGGCTCCAATCAGAGCAAGATCAGCCGTTGGATTGATGTGGAGAAATCTGGGCCGTCCAATGCTTATGTATTTAATCAAAATTCCTGCGCATTCACCCTCGTCGCGTCTTCGCCGCAAAGCTCGACTTCTTCGTTTCTTCTCGTTTTCTTCAGCAAATTCTTCATCTGAAGGCGTGACCACCTCAATTCGAGCTTATTCTTGAGTGACAGCAAGGATTTGGATTGGGGATTAGCTTAGTTTCAGTTTTAGCTGTAATTTCAGTTTCGCACAGCAATTCTGTTCTGAAATTTCTGGGTTATTAACTTAGTTTCGATTTTGAATTGTCTTGCTGTAATTGAACCTCAGTTCTTCTAGTTAAGTAGTTTATGAACTTGTTTAGTGGATAATTGCTTTTAATTTCAATTTCCTTCTCGTTTTTAGCTTGCGTATCAAGTTCCTGTTTTCTGCAACTGCGTATCCGCAGTTTCTGAATTTTCAGATCGGTTAAGTAGATTTGAGAGGTGTTTCTGCTGAATTTGATTTAATTCTTCAGTCTAATTAGTTAAGGTACTTGTTAGTGAGTAGTTACACTTCATTTCAGTTTGTTTCAAGCTTACTTTCTGCAATTCGAATCCTTGGTTACGTGCCATTTTATTCCTGCAATTTACATTTCAGTTACGAAATTTTCATGTTTATTTCAGTTTTAGTGAGATAATTTAGTTGGTTTAAGCTTGTCAAGACTTTAAGTTCAATCCTGAATTCTGTTAGTTGTGATAATTCGAAATTCTAAGTTGTTTCCACTTTATGATTGAGCATCAAATCTGCCCTGTTTTTCAGTTTGTAGTTTGTGTCTGAAGCGTCTCGCGAAAACACTAAATATGTATCCCCTAGATTTTCTTAAGCATAATTAGAAACAAATGAAAAGAAATTACCTAGGGTTGTCAATTCTCATAAATCTAAGCTCTATGGATTAGTATCTTGTCCTTAAATTAACAACTTAGCCTTTTCATCTATCATGAGTCATTGAGATGAATCTAACTCATAGCCTCTCAAGGAAAGTTTTGGTGGCTCTCTCCTTAAGTTCTAAGTTGATGATATAAATGGAGCTCACTCAAACACACATGTTCCTTACACTACCATAGGCTTGCTTATTATCTACTCTCCACCATTAATCATGAATAGGATCAACATCTACAAAAACAAATGAAAACATGGAAAATGATAAAGAAATGAAATAAAGACAAAGAAAATAGAAAATTTTGATGGAGTGGAAGACTTGGTTGTTTAAAAATGTTTCCAATGTGCCTTGCCCCTCTTATCAGTCCTCTAGTGATATCAAAAGCGTGGTGGAGTAAATCTTGAGTAAATTCCTTTGACTTGGATGAAAAATAACTCCATTTGATCTCAATGTGCCAAGTTTCAATTTTTTGTGCCAACCTTGCTTCTTTCACTCTTTTCTCAGATTTTTTTTTCTTTCTTCTTCTCTGATTTTCTCTCTTCTTTCTCTAGCAAATTCAGAATGTAATGGATTGCAAGGCTTGGATTTGGATGAGAAAAATTCCACTGAATTCAATGGTGCCGAACTCCCTTGTATCAACTTGTTTCTTCTTTTTTTTTCTTCTGTTTTTCTTCCTTTTTCAATCTGTTTTCTATTTTTTTTTTCTTTTCCCAGCTGCTAACTCACTGATTTCTGCAGCCCCTCCTTGTTTTATTCAGGATGTGATCAGCTTTCCCAAATCCAGTAGCAATCAGTTAGTATTTGCAATCAAATGATACAAAACCCAATTTTCAGCCTCTTCTTGATGCCAAACTGCATTATTGCAAATTAACTTCTGATTTTTCTCTTGTCCAACTGCATTTCCAGCTTCAGTTCATCATTCAATTCAGCTTGCATTCACACTTGGCTTGTATCACTCCATAGCATCCCAGATGCAGCACTCGGCAGCAACAAATGCAATTCAGATTTCTTCAATTGTTAGCCACCCTTGCATTTAGTTTCAATTTCTGCACAGCTGAATTATTTCTGCAATGGCACAGATTTTTGCATCACTTCCAGATCTGTCCAGCTCCAGTTAAGTTCAGCTACACTTCCTTATCAGAGCTAGCAGATTTCCTTCATAAGTAGCACACTGCCGTGAGCTTCAACTGGGCTGATCAGCAGCTTTGGCACTTCCTCATAATTTCCTCCTGTTTCTCAGCTTCTTCACTGCCCAGATTGCACAACAGCTCTTCATGAATTTTTTCAGCACTTTGTAGCTTCCCTTGCATCCATTAAAATTTGTACAGCTGCAATTCAACACTTAGAAAAGTGGCTGAATACCTTCATATCATTATTTCTCTTCTTTTTTTTTCTTTTTCTCTGTTCTGATATCAAACATCAAATCAGCCACCATTTCTGTTTTGGATCAGCAGGTTTCAGAATTCCTTTGCAATTAATCTGCACATGTTGCAGCCGGATTCTCAATGGAAGCAACTTCACCTCCCAAACATCAAATTGACACTTGTTTTCTTTCATCACTTTGGCACAAATTCTTTCCTTTTGCATGCCAAATTTTTTTTTCTCTTGCAGATATTTTTTTTTCATTGCCACTTGGATCTTCAAATGATGAGCAAGAATTTAGATGCTTCAATTGTTGTCTTCCTCAACTACTTCTTCTTGCTTGAACTTGATACCAAACTAAACTCAATTGGCACATTTTTTTTTCGAATTGAAGTGCCTCCTTGATACCAAATCTTTCCAAAAAAAACTAGTCACTCCCCCACACTTGAATCTTTGTCCGTCTCGGGCAAAATAGCATTAGAAACATTTCAAACAACAAGTCCAAAGAAAAGTGATGGTAAGAGTAGGAGATAAGTAAAGAAAAAGAGAATAAACATGATTATTGCTAAAAATTGATGTGGAAAGGAAAAAAATGGATTAGTCTCTATAGATGTGATCCAATCATTGAAATATGATTTTGAAAGAACCTAAGCAAGTTCTAGAGCATAATGACATATGTGTATCACAAAAGTAAGGCTAATTCTCACTAGGTCAAAATTATTCATCCGAAGTCCTCAATTAAGAATCTAAAGCAAGTAGTACTCAAGCATCCAAGATTTCATCCATTAGCTCAAACCTTAAGTCTTAACAACCGAATTTAATTTATTTTCCAAAAGACTCTAAAAATGCTATGGGATAACCTAGAGGGATACATTTATTCCTAAACATGCAAGAAAAAGTGTCCACAAGAAATAACATGGTATTTACAATGATTTTTATTCATGTTACTCTACTCACGTGTTTATTAGCAAGAACTCATTTTAAGAGTGAAAACATGCAATAAAGGAAAAGGCAACAAAGATCAAACTCCCTTTTATTTCTGGCGGTCGGAGTCTGTCAAGAAATAGCCTCCACCGTGGTAGTGGAGGAGTCTGGCTGTGCGAAAGAGCTTCTTCCATTTCTTCAACTTTACAGTGCATCGCTCCCCCACACTTGGACTTTACAGCAACCTCTTTATTCTTTTTGAAACACCCTCCAGGGGGTTTTAGCCTGTTCAGATGAAGCTCCCACTCCAGAAGTCTTCTGGACCCTGCAAAACCATGTAGTACCCCTCTCGAGCGTGAAATAATATCAGTCTTTGCATAAAATGTATTCAAAAATGCATCACATCCAATAAAATCAATTTTAGGCAACTCAAAGAATTTTTCACAATGAATATCTACCCAAGATGCATCAATGAAATTTTCACAATTATCATAATCAAAGAAATCAATTTTGGATGCTTCAATGAAATTTTCACAATTATTTTCCACACATGATATATCAAGAATTCTATCGAAGCCAATAAAATCAACTTTTGGTACCTCTCTCGATGTTTCCAAAAAAATAAAAGAAATACTTACCTGATCGCGCTGAAAAATACCTGGAGGTTCCACAATGATAGATGTGTCCATAGCTCCCTCCTGGTCAAGTATAGGTCCATATCAGGTTCAAGTTCTAGTAAGCACTCAACTGGAATAAGTGATCCTTGGGGCTTTGTGCAATCCCCTACACTTTGCGGAAATGGTGGTGGTCCCTGGGGCTCTGTGCAATCCCCTACACCTAGAAAAGCCTCTCCTGCTGGAAGTATGTCTGAAAAATCTTCTGAAAAATCCTCAGTCTCAGCAGTAGATAACCTCTCAGCCTCCTCTGAATACATAGCTCCTCCAGAAAAATCGGGTAAAAATCCCTCAGCCTCTAACTCTGTCTGCTCCAGCTCATCAAGAATATCCACGCTCCTGATGGAGTGATCCTCCCTCGGATGCTTCATAGCATCAAAAAGGCTAAACTGGACTACTGTGTCTCCCACCTCCATCGAGAGTGTGCCAGCATAAACATCAATCTTCGTTTTGGCAGTCTTCAGAAAAGGCCTCCCAAGGATAAGTGGAGATCTACGTGCAAGATATTCTCCCTCCATGTCTAGAATGTAGAAGTCCGCAGGGAAAATCAGCTCTTTCACTTTAACCAATACATCTTCAATAACCCCTGCTGGGCGGGTCTGGCTTCTGTCTGCAAGCTGAATCACAACTCCCGTGGGCTGTAGAGGACCAATTCCAAGCATCTGGAAGACTGTCCTGGGCATGACATTAATAGAAGCTCCTAAATCAAGCATAGCATCATGTAGCGTGGTGCTTCCTATCTCACAAGATACAGTGAACATGCCAGGGTCTTCACATTTCTGAGGGATGGTATGGATAAGTGATGAAACATTCTTCCCCATGCTGACTAACTCATTTTCCTTAAGCTTCTTCTTATGAATACAAAGATCTTTCAAAAATTTTGCGTACTTAGGAACCTGTTTAATCATCGTCAGTAAGGGTACATTAATTTCAACTTTACTAAAAAGTTTCACCAACTCATTATACTCTTTTGCTTTCTCCTCCTCCACATGTCTTTTGGTTGGAGTTCTCCCTTGTGGAAAAGGCAAAGGAACCCTAAAATCATCAATTTTGGCAGGAGGTAAAGATGCTGAATTCTGCCCTGCTGTCCCATGCGATGTAGTGGCTGTCCCTTGCGTCTCGGCACTGATTTCTTCTCCGTTTTTCACCAAATTTGGAGGGTCGCCTGAGAAAGGAGTTGGGAACGGCCTAGGGGTGGAATCAGCTGAATTTGAACTCATTTCAGTGTTGTATTGGGCTGGAATTGAAGTTGCTGTCCGGTTTCCTGAAAATTCTGCTCTTGGACTCTTGGGAGATGTTGTAACCTTCCCACTCCTCAAATAAATAGCACTCACGTTTCCTTTAGGATTAGGAATAGTTTGGGAAGGTAATTGACTTGATCCTTGAGCTCGATTCTGATTGATCCCACTAGCCAATTGCCCTAATTGCCTCTCAATGTTGTGATTGAGTTGTTGTTGTTGTTGTTGTTGCCAAGCTTGTTGTTGTTGTTGTGTTTGTTGTTGCCAAGCTTGTTGTTGCTGTTGTGTTTGTTGTTGCCAAGCTTGTTGTTGTTGCATCATCTGTTGAAACATATCCTCAACCCTCTGTTGGGGCATATTTCCTCCACTCGAGCTTCCATAGCCTCCTTGGTTAGAATAGCTTCTTGATTGACCTTGAAAACATGGCTGTTGAGGCTGATTAGAGGGTTGAGTTGCTTGGAAATCTTGCTGGGAATTGTAGGGCTGAAAGTTCTGATTTTGAGGTGGAAAATTAGGTGGCGAGGGCTGAAAATTCTGACTTTGAAACCCTTGGTTGTAGGGCTGAAAATTCTGAATTGTGGGCTGTGATGGCTGAAAATTCGATTGGTTTTGAGCTGGAAAAACTGGAAATGATTGAAAGCCTTGCTGCCCTTGATAGGGTTGCTGGAATTGAGGTTCAAATGCCTGGAATTGTTGCTGAAATTGTTGGGAATTAGGCTGAAACGAAGGCTGAAAACTTGGATTTGATGGCTGAAATTGTTGCTGATTGTTCTGAGGTTGCTGTGACTGCTGTAGGTTCGGTTGATGCTGCTGTGAAGATTGATTTTGAGGCTCTTGTTGGCAGAAAGCATTCCCATATCTCAAGTTAGGATGATTCCTCCAACCGGGGTTATAAGTGGAGGAATAAGGATTGTTTCTTGCTTGGAATTGTCCTCTCACTAAAGTCGCTACTGTCTCGTCCTGTTGGAGGGTGGGGCATGAGTCTGAAGTGTGCTCTTGACTAGAACAAATGCCACACACACTTGTAATTTGAGTAGAGGGTGGAGGTGCTGAAGGAGTTGAGCTTAGTCTTTCCACTTTCAAATCTATTTTCTTCACAGCTGAAGTTAGCTCCAACAATGCATTCTGAACATTTTGATCAGTAGGAACTACTTGAACTTCACCCACTCCTCTGGTGGTCAAGGCTCTACCTCCAAATTGTTGGGAATTCTCAGCCATATTAGAAATTAACTCCCTAGCTTGCATTGGTGACTTGTTCACTAGGGCCCCTCCAGCTGCAGCATCTATCAGGACTCTATCCATCTGTAGCAGTCCCTCATAAAAATATTGAATCAACAATTGCTCACTGATTTGATGCTGGGGACAACTTGAACACAACTTGTTAAATCTTTCCCTGTAATCATAGAGTGTTTCACCCACCACTTGCTGAATCCCACAGATACTTTTTCTGATTATAGCTGTGCGGGAAGCTGGGAAATATTTCTCCAAAAATGCCTTTTTCATTGTTATCCAACTAGACACATGTCCTGTAGGCAAATAATAAAACCAGTCTTTGGTTGCTCCTGTCAAGGTGAAGGGAAAAGCTCTCAGCTTGATGTCTTCTTCAGAAATGCCCTGAGGCTTCATAGTAGAGCACACCACATGGAATTCGTGCAAGTGTCTGTTTGGATCCTCCCCAGATAAACCCTGAAACTTTGGCAACAAATTGATAAGTCCAGATCTCAACTCAAAACTTTCCCCCAGCTCTGGATAACCTATGCTGGAGTACTGAAATGCAGCGTCAGGTGCTGCAAGCTCCTTCATGGTCCTCTGGTGGTCTGCCATGTCAATGCCTGAGTGAGTGCTGATAGTCTGAATAGGAGGGATATCTGTAGTCCCAGAATGAATGGCCTGGCCCCTCCTGACTCTGAAAGTCCTCTCAATCTCAGGATCGAAATCTTCTAATTCAACACCTAAAGACCTGGTCATAAAAACAAAACAAATCGCAGTAACAGTAGATAAAAAGATAAATCAAATAAAATCAAATCTAAAGATATAGCAATATGCACAAAAGTAAGTCAAGAATGATATGAGATAAGTGCACAAGCAAAAATCAAACAAGTCAACTAACAGTTCCCCGGCAACGGCGCCAAAAATTTGACAGTGCCCAAACTATGTGTCACGAATGTGGGCCTCAAATTTAGAATTTATAAATGAAAGCTGGAAACCCTTTTACAATAAAAAATATGGAAATGTAATATAGGGGCCACAGGTCGTATTTTTTTCTCGGGGATAGTTGCCTAGTTTGATTCAAACTTGTGTTTATGTATCGTTTTTGTTTTGGGTTTCGAAATAAGTGATTGGGATTGGAATACAATCAAAATTGAAATTGCAATGGAGAAGTAAGAATCTTAAGCTAATGAACTAAGCAAGAAGTTGGCACTAAAGGGAAATCTCAACTAATGGAAACTTAATGAAGCACTTACCAATTTTTTTTTCTTTTTAAAACTGATTTCTGATTTCAAACACTAAATGGAATGCTAAACAAGGAAGTAAAACAGTGATGAAGTTTTCGGAATTAATCAAGCTTACACAAATCAATGCACAAGAGACTTAGTAATCACGCAAGCAACAACTTCACTTAGCTAAAGTGTTGTTGGAAGCCAATCGCTACTACCCAAATTCAGATATTAGTAAGCGCAAGCTTATTGAATTCAAACACAATCACATGTCACAAAATCAAACCAAATCCTAATGCAATTGGTTCCACTTCACTTGGCACGCAAGAGCTGACTCTTTGTGCCAAAACTAACAACAATTCAAGGAATTAATATCTTTTCGACTAAGACTTCTAAATTAATGGATTCAATTGAGAAAAGGGGCTATGAGGGAAGAACTAAGCACTTCTAAAGAAAGAAACTTGAAAACCGAAAACATCAATTAAAGAAAACCAAAGGCTGAAATTTTTAGATTTGAAAGATTAACTACTCATCTAGTTTTCGCAATAGAGTAAAGGCTAAACTAACTAGTGCAAAACGAAGTTAAGCAACTAATCTATGTACCAGGTAACTTAGCTAGCAATTCCTGAACAAAAACTAGTGAAAAGAGGATGAAATTTCTGCTACACCCCAAGCAACTTGGCACGCAGCTGATTCACTTGGCACGCAGCAAATTAAACTAAAATAGACTAAAATTTGATCTAGTTAATCACTAAACAAGTTCATATATGACTCTACTTGTGGAATTACAGCTAAACTACAGCTAAGAACTTGAAAAATCGTAAATTACAGTAACTATAGCTAAAATTCAGACAACACAGTGCAGAAATCAAAATTTACAGCTAAACTAAAATTAAACTAAGAAATTCTACTCCTCGATTCCTTCCAGAGCTCAGATACTCTTTGGTTGTCAAGCAAAGGAGAGCCTCGGACCCGCAAGCTCAGCAAATCATGGGGAAAAATTTATCAGCGATTGAATACAGCTCAAACTGCCCATTTCTGAAATTTCCATGCGATTTCTTCATTGCAGCTGTGTCTGCGTGCGTGGGTGGATGGATGACGATCCAAGCTACTCAGGGAACCCCTCTGGATAGCTTAGATGGAAGGTGGTATAGCACAGCCGATCCGAAGAGTGTTAAATGGACAAAGCTGTAGAAACCTCTCACAACTCTGTTCTTGGGCAGATTTGATCCGGAAACAATACCGATTGCCTCCCCAATGATCTAGCATATGAGTTCTGCAAGAAGATCGAGTGGTCGCGCCAACGGATTGAAGAAAACTCAAAGCAAAATGAAGAACTCGACGAAGAAGGTGACTGCGGCGAAGAACTCTGAAGACGCGACGAAGCTTGGCTGCGGCAAAAATTTCCTTAAGTAGTTAGAGTTGGACGGCTCAGATTGATCGGAGGAGATCCAACGGCTGATCTTGCTCTGATTGAAGCCAAACTTTTATGATGGTGATCTGGGGTTAGGATCTGCCTTGTGTCAGCTTGGATCCTCCAGATGTGCAACGGATGGTCCAGATCACCCTAATCCTTGAATGGACGCTCTAGAGCCCTCCAAGCTTGATCCAACGGTTGATTGAGCTCTGATTGTGATGAAACCTTCAGATCTTGATCAGGATGCTTGATCAACCCTAGCCCTAGCTTGGATGGCTTCAGATCATCCCGGATGGCTCAGATCTAGCTGCTTTCGAATCGAACGGCCCAGATTTAATCGTGATCTTGATAATCTGATCCGGGTCACTTCCGACTCAAGTTTGACCCAGTATGCCCTAGGTCCAGGATCCTTTCTTGCCTACAAAAATATATCAGAAAATTAGTAGCCAAATAATCCAAAAAATGTATAATTTTGCAATTAAGTCCAAGATAAGATAAAGTTCCAAAACCTAGGGTAAAATCATAATTAAGCAATAAAAACATGGGTCAAACATGGATTTTAGCAATTAAAATAATCAATAAAACGGTGCTTATCAGCTGTGCTCCACTTCCTTCCACCTGAGCTATCTGGAGGGGTTCCTTAGAGTGCTCGGATCATCCCCAACTCACCATCACACGCGGACACAGTTGAAGCAAGGGAATCGAATGGGTTTTCAGAATTGAGCAGAGTTGAGCTTGGATTTAATCGCAGATTGAGTTTTCCCAATGGTTTGTGGAGCTTACGGGTTCGAGGCTCACCCTTGTGTGACGGCAAGGAGTTCTTGAGCTGAAGAAGGGATTGAGGATTAGTCATTTTAGTGAAATTTCAGTTATTAGTTGTAGTTTTAATTTCTATCGCAATTTCTGTTTCTGAATTTTCGCAACAGCTGCTTAGTTTTCGTTTCTGATTTGTTTATGCCATAATTAGGTTTTGATTCTTCAAGTTAAGTAGCTTAGAGTTTGTTTAGTGAACAACTCTTTTCAAATTTAGTTTACTGCAGAGTTAATTGCTGCGTATCAGTTCATAATTTCAGTGTCAGCTTGCGTATCAAAGTTAGATTCTGCAAATTTTCAGTGTCGTGTTTTTGAATTAGTGTCAAGTGATCACTAGTTCTTCTTCAGTTTTCTTTCTGCTGAACAGTTGATTAGAGCATAAATTTCAGCTTGTTTGTTTGTGTGTTCTGCATTTAATTTGGTGCTACAATTTGGCTAGTTTCTGCAATTCGATAGTTTCAGTTTTAGTTGTGTTTCAGTCTTTAGTTCCAGAATTTCCATCAGTTGAATTTGAGTTCTTAGGAATTTTAGGTGAACATTAGCTTGGAGCAATCGACTGTCAGTTGCTTGTTTGGTTTAGCATTCAATTCAGTTTATGAAATATCGCATTTCATTCCTACATTTCTGCACACAATATCTTTGTCTTGCATTTTATATCTGCTCTTGATGTGTTTTGATTGATCATTGGATGCTTCCTAATTCCCACAGACCTGTGTGTTAATTCTGAATTGCCATTTCACAGTTTAAGCATTCAGCATCAGTTCCTTTTGGCACAGCAGATTTTCTTTTCTTTGTATCAAGATCATTGCAATTTCTGCACTTTGTATCAAATATAGTTTTGGCACTGCTTGGTGTCAAGTTGAGAGTAATTTTTGGTGTGTTTTGGAGTTTGAAATCAGTTAGTATTGCATTTGGTTGTTCCAGAATTTTCTTATCATGTATGCATCAGTTTCCTTCTAAATGTTGTAGCTAGCTTTCATTTGCTTGTTTTGAGTTTGATTCCGGAGGTAAGTTCTTGTATTAGTTCGATTGAAAATTCAGCCACTGTTTTATTCCTTTGGTTAGCATTTAGTTACATTTGAATTCAGATTTGTGTTTCTACATTCGGTTGAGTTACCTTGGTTAATTAGGTTTTACATTGGTTGAGTTGTTAATTGCATCACTTCGTCTAGCTTATTAGCTAAGTTTCTTTTATTTTCATTGTGTTTTCGTTTTCGATTGCAACCCCAAACCAAAATCTCATTCGAAACCCAAAAATATCGACGACACATAAACTCGAGCTCGAATCAAACAACCTCAACTAGTCCTAGGAAAAATACGACTTGTGGCCCCTTTACTACGTTTTCATTCTTTGATAGCGAAAAGGGTTTCCATCTTTTCACATATCTAAATTTTGAGACCCACATTCGTGACACCTAATTAGCGGTCATCAGGAGGCAAGCTGGAGGCTTGCGTGCATCCGAGGGTGGGAGCTGAAGATGAAGAGGGTGCGAAAGCAACAGTCGAGGCTGTAGAGGAAGAGTCAGTCGAGTCGTGAGGGTCGAGTGCTGTGTGAATGTACTCGGGAAGGGATTCAGCTAGGGACCAGTTGACTGCCCTGGGGGCAGTCGACTAGTAGGTGGCTGGTGAGCTGACAAATTCGAACGTTGGGGGTGTCAACGGTCAAATTTGGCTGGCACCAGTCGACTGCCCTGGGGGCAGTCGACTGGTAGTGAGAAATCAGCCCCGAGTCCTATTTAAAGAGGACTTCGTGGTGGCTGAGTTTCTTGACGAAACTCGCTTGGGTAAAGTGAGTTAGTAGTTTTTGTGCCGAGATCGTGTCCAAGGTATTGTGGCGAGGTTTCTCCACCCATAAGGAGCGACGAGGGTTAGCCGGAGGTTATCCGGGGAGTGATCCACCGACAAATTCTTGGATTAGTCACCCGGTCAGGGTGGATACCAAGTAAATAGGTTTGTTAGCATTGATTTTTTCGTTGTTATTGTTTATTATTATTGTTTCTGCTGCGCATACTAACAATGTAGGAAGAACAAGCCAAAGAAACGCTATTCACCTCCCTCTAGCGTACACGATCGATCCTACAGAATACAACACAAAGCCAAAATAGTCAGAGCATAGGCATACATCCATAAAGTCAGAACAATCAAATAGTCAAATACAAGTCACATGCAGAGACAGAGTACAACCATATTCAATCGTCGGCCGGGGGGTCAGCATGCATAGGGTCATCAATCGTGTCATCATTAGGTACAAAGGACCCCGGGGCAGTACTGCTGGAGGGCGCAGCTCCAGTAGATGAAGGCTGGTATGAATGACCAGCTGCCCAACTGCGCCACTCCTCATGCCATGTCTCTTGCCTAGAGCGGACCCTAGAGACGTCAGACTCGATCACTAGTAGTCTGCGGTCGAAAGCTTGAAACCCAGACTGGACCTCCTCTCGCAAGAGCTCTCTCAAATGAAGATCATGCTGGATGGTCTGATCAAGCTCTGAAATCTGCGAGCGCAGGTCTGGATCTGGCTCATAATCGTAGTCAGCAGCAACGACGGGCGCCTCCTGATGTGCAGCCTGAGCTGCGGGTATCTATACGTGTGCGCCTTGAGGAAGCTCGCCAAGACCTCGCCCGTCCTTCCAGGTAAGACTCTGATCGTCCGGCCCAACAACAGTACCAGATTTGACAAACGCGCGTTTGCTCAAACGACAATCTTGTCTAACCATGGGCACTGTCCTGCCCTTGGTTACATCAATACCAACTGACATAAGCTAGTCAGTAATGACATGACCGAACAACATATACACAGTGCGACGACTGGGCTCGCGATAGGAGATGATCGACTGAAAAACACTCTCCATAATGTCAAAGTCCATGTGGCGGTGCATGCCATAAAGCATTAGACAGTGATATGGTCAGATCTTAGTCAGGGGTTTGGAGGTTATGGGCAGGATGCAGTTCGTGATTATCTTAAAAAGAACATAATCAGTAGGAGAAAGTCGGAGGGCCGCAAAGGTCGGAAAGTCAGGCCCCAACACATCAAGGCCAGCTGGTTGAGGGTGTCGGAAGAAGTGCTCATTTATGGAGTCGGGGGTGACGTCCCCGAATGGAGCCAATAAAGGATCGGGAAGCTCTGGGTAGATAGAATAAAAGTTAGGCGATCGTCGACCGCCCAGATACTCCGCCAAGACATCATAGGAGAAGTCAAGATTCCTCTTGGCTACTCGAGTAGTGAAATCAAAGCCACCTTGAGGTCCTTGTTGTAGATTATTATAGAATTTAGACACAAGGTCATAGTTGATTGTTCATTCGAGGGAGAGAAAGAAATCAAGGTTATAAAACTCAATCACCTCTATGATAGAGGGACAATGCTCAACCATGAAAGGTCAATCAATAGACCGACACGAAAGTAGTTTGAAAGTTCTGGATTGAAAGACCTGCTCAAAGGCCGCATTCGGGAACCAAGAACTAGACGAAGGCTGAGGCCTTCGGGAAGGGGCAGATGATGAAGGGCCTTTGCCCTTGGAGGACCCTTCAACGGGTTCCTTGCCCTTAGTGGATTTCCTAAAGGATGGAATGAATGGATCAATTTAATCATAAGAATGACAGGGTCTAACTCAATTGGTTACCAGGATTCATATAGAACTAGACTTAAGCCTGGGTCTAGGGTTCGAATCCTGGGAAGGCAAAAATCCATCGACCAGGCGGTGGGAAGACCTAGTATGGTAACGACACGGTCGACGGTCGATGACCATAAGAAAAATAAGGGATCGCCGAATGGGCCGCC
Source organism: Boesenbergia rotunda (assembly GCA_024364735.1). Classification (NCBI taxonomy): domain Eukaryota; kingdom Viridiplantae; phylum Streptophyta; class Magnoliopsida; order Zingiberales; family Zingiberaceae; genus Boesenbergia; species Boesenbergia rotunda. The sequence goes on along the minus strand of JAGFNQ010005435.1, from coordinate 11,144 downwards.
AAATGGGCCGGGTCGTTACAGTCACGGCAGGGAAAAGATCACACCTCAAAAAGAAAACACAATAAGAAAGAACATGGTTAGGCTAAACATTACAAAGTTATGATTTAAGCCGAAAAGAAATAGTCTTAACGCAAGCTTACTTAGGTGCCATGAAGGTTAGTTGAAGAAGATCTTGTCAGGTTGAAGGAGAGAGCACTCGCAGGGTCGCACGCAGAGAAGAGATCGCGGCGCAAGAGTTGCAGGGATGAAGAAGCACTCACACGCACGGGGAGAAGAGGAACTCACGCGCAAGAGAAGGATGAGGGGTTCGACGCTAGGGCTTGGGAAGGTAAGGTTTAGAGGGAGTTAATAGGTTGGTAGATAGGTCCACCAATCACAATTTAATATGATTCAACAGATCACCGTTCGATCTGGGAACGCCCAGACCGATCAGGCCCTGGCCTGATCGGATTGGCTTAGTCCTGATCGGTCGGGCGACCGATCAGGCAGACTCCTGATCGATCAGGCTGCGAACAGTAAGTTTGGGAGGTTTTCTGTGAGCCTCCTGATCAGTCTATGGATCGATCACCACAGGGGGCCAGATCGGTCTGGGGACCGATCCAGGTCAACACAGAGAGATTGCAACATGGTTAGCATTGTTAGATCACAATAAACCTTAACTTCTAGACCCTTTGTCATTATCAAAACACATGTTTAACTTTGGTGCTTCCGACACCAACAATCTCCCCCTTTTTGATTTAGGGCAACACGGTTCAACAAGTTAATTTAAAAAGCATTTCAAGCACATCTAACAAACAACATTATTATTAAAAAACTTTAATTAGCTCCCCTGAAATAAACATTCTCCCCCTGAAGCTTTTCCATGATATCTAATTTTTTGAAAAACTTGTAAGTGCTATAACTTTTTGACAAAGTGTTTTTCAAGATAGAGCAAAAGCATTTGCACTTATAAAAAACTTTTTATACTTAAACAATTTTCCATTTTAGAAAAGTTTGCAAGCCTAAATTTTGCTTTAAAGACTTTTACTTAAACAAGCTTTGCACACCAACTTTTATTTAAACCAAAAAAAAGAATGTTTAACAAATTTTTCTTAGCCAAAAAACTTTATCAGAGAACCTTTTTACATGAAAACAATTTTCACTTAAAAAGATTAGCCAAATTTTACAACAAACAATTTGCCAAAAAATAAAACTTCAATTTCAAATTTTTTTTCACAACAGTTTTTGCACACTTAGAAAAATTTCGCTTTAAGAATAGTTTGTGCATTTTGAAAAACATTTTTACTTAAAAACTCTTTAAGGAATTTTTAAACAAGTTTTTGCTCAAAAAAATTTGTTCACTAAGGAAAGCTTTACTTAGAAACATTTGCCAAAAAAAATTCAACATGTTTTTTTTGCTCAGACAATTTTGTTCAATAAGGAAAACTTTACTTAGAAATAAATGCACTTAAAAATTTTTGAAAGCACTTAGAGATTTTTGAAAGCACTTAACAGTTTTTCTTTACTTTTTGCAAGAGAGATAGAAATTTGAAAAAAAATTTTACTCTCTTTTTCTTTTACTCTCCCCATTTGCCATATATCAAAAAAATGATAAAATTATTGCAAGTCAATTTTGAATTAGAGTTAGTTAAAAGAAATTTTAAATCCATTTTGAACCAACTCTAATGAATTCAAGCAAGAAAAGGACCAAAATAATTAATCTGAACTTGTTCGGGTCCTGTTTAACCCTGTTAGCTACTTACTAACTGTTATAAAATATCAGTTTTCACTAGGGTTAGTCAAGTTAAGTGATTTGATCAAGTTAGATTTGCTAAGCTTGAACACATAACTTGATTGGTGTTCAATTTGTATTTATCGCCCCGATTACTACATATGCACTGACTTAAAGTATCTTGAATCAAGACATAGACCTAAGCATCTCAACCTAGTCTAGGTTATCAATCAAAGTACCCTAAAGTGCTTGTGAGATACTGACATCTAGATCTATAGGTGCATGCAGTTCTAGGGTTAAGGCCTAAGCTAAGTCTATTTGAGCAAAAACCCTAGTTTTAAAGGGGGTAAGTTTTTGAAAAAAAATCTAAGTCCAGAAAATCATTTTAAATTTCAACAATTTGATAAATGAAATGATTTTTCAAACTATATTAACTGCTAATTTTCAAAAAATGTGAAAATGGAAAAGATTTTTGATGAAATATAACACAATCCTATTCTATTAAGCATAACCCTAACTGTCTTCTTAGTAAGCTAAACTCAGATTCAGGTAAGGGTTTGGTAAAAATATCTGCTAAATTAGATTTTGAATCCACATGCATAAGTACTATTTCTCCCCTGGCTACATGATCTCTTACAAAATGATGTTTTACTTCAATATGGTTTGTTCGGGAGTGCTGAATTGGATTCTTAGTCAAATTGATTGAACTAATGTATCAATTTAAACTTTGGTTTGGGTATAGTCAAGCTGGAAGTCCTTAATGTTGGTGCCGGAAGCACAAAAGTCGAATCTTTGTTTTGATAATGGAAAAGGGTTTAGAAGTTAAGGTATTGTTGTGATCTAACAATGCTCATTAAGTGTGCAGGAAAAGTCCTAGGTGTTGGGTATGGCTTGGCGGGTTTCCTCAACGAATACCTGGTTGATCTGAGAGACCTCTCCACGTCTACAGATTAAAAATTAATCTGAGTGGAGACCCGTCTCCCATCGACCGTCTCATGTCGTATTGAACTATCCAAATTACAACTTAGCCAATTACCAAAATTAGCTTTGTAATTTGCTCAACCGTTCGACCGCGGAAAAGGCGACGAGTTGATCGCTGACTTTTGTGTTTATGGTCGGGGTCTAGTTAACAATTTATTCATAATGATATGAAATCAAAACAATAAATTATCAAACTTAAAATAACGAGACATACGATCATGGCATATAATTGACATAATGAAATACAAAGGAGCATAGGGAAAGATATACCTTTCCGATCACCTCACGATCTTCTTCCTTTTGTCCCTCCCTTCGCGAATGTCATGTGGGCGATGATCTACCGTGAACCTAGATCACCGAAGGCTCTCAATCAATCTCTTCTCCAAGCCAACCCAAAAACCCTAACACTAGGGTTTTGGAGGGCTTGCTCTCCTCCTCACCTTGCGCCGTTGGCCTCTCTTGGCTGCCAAGTCCGCCGGCCATAAGGGTAGCTCCAAGGAGATGATGGAGATGAAGAAGAAAGGAAGAAGGACCTTCCTTTCACACTCAACCGGCCGAACTCCTCTCTTCCCTTCAAGCTTACGCCGCCGCCGACCTTTGCCTTGCGCCGCCGCCTCCTAGGGCACCTCTGACCAACCACCGCCTCTCCTTGCCTCCTCTTGATCGACTCGGCCAAGAGAAGGGAAGAACTCCCTTCTTCCTTAAGGCAACGACCGAGAGAAAAGGGAGAAAACAAGGAAGAAAGAGAGCTTTTCTTCCTTGGGCTCGCCGGCTACCCTAGGTGAGAGAAGGTGGGGGAGAGGAGAGAAAACCTTGAGTTGTTGTATGATTGATCAAGACTTGGTATCATGATCTCTATGGGTATTTATAGGGCTAAGGTAGGGACCAAGAGGAGGAGTTGGATCTTGGCCCACTAATGGATCTAAACCCAATCCATTAATTAAGATTCATTCTACTAAAGGATCTTAATTAAACTTCTTCCCCAACCCCATATTTTCATATGGGCTCCACATATTATGAGTCGCCCATCCCCCCATGTTTAAGATCTCGAATGCCCGTTAATTAATTAAATTATTAATTAAATTATTGATAATTTAAATTAATTAACCTCTGGGTCCTTGACTAGTACCACTCAACCTTATCATCGTGCCGGATCAAATCCACCTACAGGGTTTAACACGATGAATCTTTTGAGCTCATCAAGGGGGCATCATCATCCTGACTCACCAGGACACAGATTTCGTCAATAATTATCGGCACATCATATTATTAATATTATCTCCCAACTTACCGGGCCTATCGATCTAACAGAATAGACCTCGCCCATTGGTAAATCAATGAAATAAAAATTAATAATATATGCCCGATATTATTTCGGGATTAGGGATCGTACTCCATAATATAAACTGAGGTCCTATCCAATTATTAAGTTAGTACAAATGGATAACCTTGGGTTTCGGTCCTACTCAATGTACTCATAGCACACTAGTGTAATTCTATGATCAAGACCAACCACACCTAATTACACTACAACCATCCCGATGGGTTGTCCAATTCAATCTCGGTTGTGGACCTCTTATTTATACTAAACAAGGAACTGATAACAGGATCTTCAGTGTGACACCACACACCATGTTATTTACAATGCAATGTAATTTATACTTTATGCGTGTACTAATGTAAACAAGCACCTAGTGTAATTGTGATTCTCTTTTCATAATAAAGACATTCATATAAAGAAACTCATGTCTTTCAGTATACACATCTTATAATCTCCCACTTATACTTAAAGACATTGCTGTTCTCCTACTGCCATACATTTGACTCCCATATCCTCCACATGCCTATCAAAAGCTTTAGTTGGAAGAGCTTTTGTGAAAGAATCTACCAGGTTATCCTCTGTTGCAATATTGGCGACAGCCACTTCTCCTCGCTTTACGATTTCTCATATCAGGTGGTACTTGCGCTCTATGTGTTTACTCGCCTTATGGGCTCGTGGTTCCTTTGAGTTTGCAACTGCACCACTGTTATGACAAAAGATTGTGATAGATCTGGGCAAACCAGGAATCACATCCAAGTCCATGATGAATTTCCTGAGCCATATAGCTTCCTTGGCTGCCTCAGAGGCTGCTACATATTCAGCATCCATGGTGGAGTCCGCCACGCACTTCTGCTTGATACTCCTCCAAACAATGGCTCCACCTCCTAAAGTAAACATAAACCCTGAGGTAGACATACTTTTGTCCCTATCTGACTGGAAATCTGAGTCCGTATAACCCACAGAGACTAATTTGTCTGCCCGGTAAACTAGCATATAATCCCTAGTCCGTCTCAGGTATTTCAATATATGCTTTACCGCAATCCAATGTCCCTGTCCAGGGTTACTCTGATATTTGCTAAACATGCCCACGGTAAAACAGATATCAGGTCTCGTGCACAACATAGTATACATGAGGCTTCCTACTAACGAAGCATAAGGAACCGCCTTAATTTCCTCTATCTCCTTTGATGTTTTGGGACACATCTTCTTGGATAGGGGAACTCCATGCCTAAAGGGTAGAAAACCCTTCTTGGAGTTTTCCATGATAAAATGAGACAAGACAGTGTCAACATATGAAGCTTAGGATAAGCACAACATCCTTTTATGGCGATCCCTTATGACCTTGATCCCAAGGATGTATCCCGCATCTCCCAAGTCTTTCATATCAAACTGCATTAATAGCCAGACCCTTACGTCTGATAACTCTTTGACATTGTTGTCAATTAACAAAATGTTATCTATGTACAGTACAAGAAACACCACGACGTTTCCGTCACATCTTTTGTACACACATAACTCATCCGGGCTTTGAGTAAATCCATATGACTGGATCACTTCATCAAAGTAGATGTTCCAAGATCTTAAAACTTGCTTTAATCCATAAATAGATTGATTAAGCTTGCACAGTAGATGCTCTTTGCCCTTTTCAATAAATCCCTCCAGTTGCTGCATGTAGATGGTCTCCTCAAGACTTCCGTTAAGGAAAGCTGTCTTGACGTCCATCTGCCATACCTCATAATCCATGTGAGCTGCTATCGATAAGAGAATCTGGATCGGCTTAAGTATAGCTATCGGCGAAAAGGTCTCCTCATAATCGATTCCCTCTTTCTGAGTATACCCTTTCGCAACAAGCCTAGCTTTGAAGGTTTCAACTGTAACGACCCAGAAATTTTTTTTAATATTTTCTTTAAAATAATGAGCATATCTAGATAATTTTCCGAGAGACCTAGAAATATTAGTACGAACCTTAACCTAGAAATCCATGATTTTCTCATTTAAATTAAGAAACTAAGTACTAATGGGCCTTATATGGGCTTCCTAGTACCATGATTATTGGTGAATTTTAGGTAGAATTTAATATAAAAATAAATGGATTTTAACTAGGAATTTTAGCATGATTATGGGTGAGTTTTAGGGGAATTTTCGAAATAAAATAAAAATAAAATAAAAAAATGGGTGCATGCACCAAGGATTGAACCTTAGACCTCTTCTACCACCATGCATGCACTAACCAATTCACCTAGCAAGGGAGTGCTATGAGGGAATGAAGTGGATTTTTGTTATGGCTAAAGGAAGTGAAGAGTCACCATGAGAGGAGGCACCATGTCTCTTCACTTGCCCCTCTTCATTGTGTATAAATGAGAGATAACTTAACACCTAAGAGTTATTCCTCTTCTCTTCATCCACCAAGCCCTTTCTCTCCTCCTTCTTCCTCCTTCTAGCCGAACCCCATAGGAGGGGGTTTCCTTGGAAAAAGTTCACAAGAAGTTCTCTCCTTCAAGATCCAAGGTTCTTGTTCAAGGTTACAAAGGCTAGAGGTGGTCAAAAGGCAACAAGGTCTTCATCCTTCTCCCAAATCTAAGGTCTAAAACCAAGATAATCTAAGGTAAGACTCCCTCACCTGTGGTATAATAGCTTTCCTTGATGTTATCATGATATGAAGTGTATTTGGGATCTTATGTTGAAAAAAAAGGTCATGAACCCTAATCCTAGGGTTTCGGCCACCATGGGTTTTGGGTCCAAGGTCATGAACCCTAATGTTCTCTTATGATGTATAAAGAATAAAATAGGATTTGGAGAATTTTTGGTGTACCCTAATACCCTTTAGGGTTTCGGCCACCACCATGTTTTCATGGTTGGGGTTTAGATCTAACTCTTCAAGCAAGCTTCTTATGTTTCCTCATGTTACAAGGGGATTAATGGTGATTGATATGAATTTTTACAAGCCTTGTGACCCTTGTAGGGTTTCGGCCAAGATGAGAAGTTGGGCTAGAAGGTAGGGTTTACTTCAAGTATGGGTTCCAAAGGCCCCTATGGTATGGTATGGTTGGTGTTTAATGGTTAATTGGGAACTTTATGAAATGTTTTCCATGTACCCATGGCCTTGTAAGGTTTCGGCCAACCCTAGAAAGTAGGGCTAAAAGTTAGGGTGAACCCTAATCATGAGCCCTAATGCCTTCCTATGGTCTTATGGGTAATGTATGGTTGTTTCTTTTCCTTATGCTACCTTACATGTCATTTGAATGATGGAACCCTCCCTTACATGTTTCGGCCAAGCCATGTAAATGGGGTTTAGGTGGAGTTAGGGTTTGAAGAATGATGGTTTATGGCTCATTATAATGTATATATAAAGGTTCAAGCATGTGGTAGAAATTATGTTACCTATAACCCTAACCTTAAGTACTATGTTTCATGTTGTATGTTCATGTTAGATGCCATGCTTAATAGGGTTTATTCATGAATGTCTTATGTTCTATGCCATGCACTTAGATAGTATGTAGCATGTTAGAGAAGTCCTACCTATGCATGCTTGTGATGGATACCATGCTTCTGTATGAAATGCAATGCTTATCTTATGTATCATGATCATGCAAGCACTATGGATTAGGATAATGGTCTATGTAAACATGTCATGTTTAATGAATATAATGCAATGCTTACCTTATATGCCATGATCATGAAAGCACTATGAATAAGAATGATGTTTTATGTAAGCATGCCATGTTTTATGAATGAAGATGCATGCCATGTTTTTTGAATGAAGATAATGCTCATGCCTTTAAGGCATCATGATGCTATGCATTAAGTATAAACAATGAAAGGTCAAGTATGCTTTATGTCAGGCTTCATGTAACAAAGCTATGTTATGTCTAAGTATGCTATGAATGCCTTATGAATGATGAAGCATGTAAAGTTATTTTACTTTATGAATGAGCTTGGACCGGACCGAAGTATGGGTCCAAGGGATGGGTACCTTAAGAACGCCCCGGTTCTGGACTATCGACTATGCTGTCCATGGTTCTGGGACTACCGAAGCTGTCCAACAGGGATGGGCACCTTAAGAACGCCCCGGTTCTGGACTACCGACTATGCTGTCCACGGTTCTGGGACTACCGTAGCTGTCCTTACCCTAGTAGGTCGAGACTGGCTACCTCGTATTTACTTAGGGATGCACGCACATGATGTATGTATGTGGTACAAGCCGGGGACCCCAATGATGTGATGATTATGTTTAAGTATTTAAATGTATGATTTTAAAAGTTAAGCATCCGTATGTATATGCATTTGACTCATGCATTCATTCATGTTATGCATTATGCCAGGATAGTAATGTTTTATGCTTATGTTTCATGTTAAGAATTATGCATGATAGTAAACGTCTTATGTTTATGTTTATGTTTATGTTAAGAAGATGCTCATATGCTATGTTAGAAATTATGTCATGTTAAGTATACTTATGTTTATGTTTATGCCATGTATCATTCTATGTTAAGTTTATGTATGTTTATGTTTATGCCATGTATCATGCCATGTTATGTTTATTTATGTTTATGTTCATGCCATGTGTTATGCCATGTTAAGTGTATTTTATGTTCATGCACTATGTGAGAACTATGTCAGGCTAAATGATTTTAAATGCATATGTCCTATGTGGAGCGTCAAGTTATGTTAATGTTTCATGTGCTTATGATTAAGTGATGAATGATTTTAGTGAGTAGGAAAGAGTCTTACTAAGCCTATGTGCTTATAGTCTTATTTTTCTTATACCGCAGATCACGCAAGGGGACAATAAGGAAGCAGCAAGAGGGCAAGAATGTGTGTGTGGTAGTGACTTGGCCAAGAAACAATATATTACGAGTCTTATGCTAAACTTTATATTTGCTACGTATGTGCTTAAATGATGACTTATGTGACATGATGTTAAGTACGACATGATATGATGCTAAGTATGAAGTTAATATGCTAAGTTACCATGCCATTATGCTAGGAATGGTAGTTAGGTGCATGTATGTGTAAGTTTAAAGTTATTCCGCTGCATTATGATATTCACATGCCCTACCTATGTTAACGTGACGCCGCTTTATGAAAAAAAATAAAAAAAAACAGGCGTTACATCAACCTTCCCATCTGATCCTCTCTTTCTCTTGTAGATCCACCTGCATCCAATGACTTTTACACCATTAGGTGGTTCTACTAGCTCCCAGACATGGTTAGAATCCATAGATTCTATCTTGGAGTTCATTGCCCTTTGCCAAGAATCTGCATCCTTATCTTGGAGGGCCTCATCATAGGTCCAGGGATCCGGTTTATTTTTACCAAGGACCAAGTCCGAAGATTCTCTCAAAAACATGAACCTTTCAGGCTGTCTGACAACCCTCCCACTGCGACGAGGTACCACCTGTGTATCCTCAGTGACACGCTGTGCAATAACTTGTGGTGTGTCCTCTTGTACAATTGATCCTAAAGTCGGAACGTCCCCTTTTAACTCTTCAAGCATTAGTCTACTCTTGGGCTTATGATTCATTACATAGTCCTCTTCTAAGAATCTAGCATTCGAGCTCACGATCACCTTCTGATCCTTAGGACTAAAGAATAGACCGCCCTTCGTTCCCTTAGGATAGCCCACAAACAAGCGTACTTTTGTCCGAGATTCCAACTTATCAGTATCTCCCTTCAGCGCATGTGCTGGACTATCCCAAATCCGAATATGTCCTAGACTAGGCTTTGACCCAGTCCATAATTCTATTGGAGTAGAAGGGATTGACATAGATGGTACCATATTCAGAATATACGCAGCTGAATCTAGAGCATATCCCCAGAATGAATCAAGTAAGTCTGAATAGCTCATCATTGACCTAACCATTTCCATAAGAGTCCTATTCCTTCTTTCTGCAACACCGTTCTGTTGGGGTGTACCAGGTGCAGTTAGTTGGGACTGGTCCCAACTTCTGATAGGAATGTCCTAAACTCTCCAAAGAGGTACTCGCCACCACGATGTGATCGTAATGTCTTGATACATTTACCTTGATGCTTCTCCACATCAACCTTGAACTCTTTGAACTTATCAAAGCATTCAGACTTGCGTCGCATCAGATAAATGTATCCATACCTTGAATAATCGTCAATGAAGGTGATGAAGTATTCAAAGCCACCTCTAGCCTGGATTGACATAGGACCACACAGATCAGAATGAATCAGTTCTAACACATCTTTGGCCCTATACCCCTTAGCCTTGAAAGGCCTCTTGGTCATTGTACCTTCCAAGCAAGACTCACAGGTTGGGAGATCCTCCACCACCAATGAACCCAGGGGCACATCGGCTATCAACCTCTGAATCCAGATAAGGTTAATATGGCCAAGCCTAAGGTACCAAAGATACGTCTGATTCATTGATAAGTGTCATTTTGTTGATCATATTATATGTTTAAATCCGTGTTTTACCATATTTTATTTGTATAATTGTGGATTTACTCTAGATTCTAGAATTTACACTCTTTTTGGACTTAATTGCAAATTTTGATATTCTCGAGTTGTTTTGTTACTAAATTTTTGATCAACTTTTGTAGGCTCGGAGGGATCATGACCTAGGTTATGTTGGGTCAAGGTTGAGTCAAAAGTGGACCAGATCAAAGGAATCAAGCGTCGACTCATTTGGACCGTCCGATGCAAGAACGGTTAGATCTAGACCATCTGAGAACTTCTGATCGATCCGAGATGGGGTTAAGTCTAATCGAGCGATCAGATGAAGATCTGAGAGTTTCAGCCCAATCGGAGATCATCTAGCCATTGGATCACGATCAGAGTGATCTAAACCATCCATTTCAAACATCAGCTTGATCTGAGCCATCTGCTATAGATCTGGCAGATCCGAGCTACCCCGAGGATAATCCTGACCTCTGATCAAGATCTGGAAATTTTGAATCAAATCGGACGAGGATCCACCGTTGGATGAAGCGGGATTAATCTCAGCCGTTCAAATTAAATGGGTTAAGTTTAAATTGAAAATTCCCTCGGCAGATCTCGGCGTCGCGTCTTCGCAGCTCAGCTTCGTTCTTCTTCAGTTCTCCTTCATTTTTCTTCGCGATTTCTTTCAATCAGAGGCGTGACCAACTCGATCAGCACCTTGAGCAA